>JAUYWH010000027.1:21084117-21127052 GCA_034779795.1 Ctenopoma multispine
GATAGGGGAATCGTTTGCAAAAATGGCAAACAATACCAAGGAATTGAAACAGTGGGAACCGGTTCTCAACAAGAACCAGTTTTCGATGCACATCCCTACTGTAGAGACTCCAGAAACCTGCTAATATCAAGAAATGTGTTAACAACAAGTGACAAAGCAGTAAAAATATGGGAATTATGTAGTTTTTATGATTACATAAGTGGTCAGTATTGCATTAGTTACAAGACTGATTACAAGAAACAGCTATCTGTGCTGCCATCCCATCAGAGCTCACATGACCTGGTTGGGCTCATGGATAACGTTTCCTTTGAAATTGAAAATACGTAATAATAAAAGAGGTGTAATTAAATATAAACTTGTTATGTTGACAGGTATGCCAATGGCTCCCGTGGGCGGACCCCAGTCAAGTCCTTGCCCAACCCCAGCAATGCAAGGACATAGTCAAAGCACAGGACCCAAGCCTTGGCCTGATGGTGAGTACTGTGTATGTGTGTAGTTGTAATGTAAAATAAATTGTAATTTTGGATCTAAAGCCGCCGAGATTTACATTAGCTTTGACTTCGGATTCCCTTTTCTGTTCCAAACTTGATAATCCACAGCGTGAGGTTTGAGACTGACCAGGATGTGCCCAGCTGTTTGATGTACAGTGTTACATCAGATTCTCTTGAAGAAAGTGGACTAAAGTGAATTCTTTGAAGCTGCACATGATAGAGTGCAGTGTGCTGCAAACATAAAATACACTGTAACACCACAAAGACGCTGCATTATCCAGGTTGCTGGTCACATGGAACACAGTGCTTCTCTGTAAATAAGATGTCAGCAACTTTAAAACGTGTTTCTGAAGCAGGTCTTTTGTGTTCTTTTTACTCTTGGAGGCATTAAATATTTATTCTTTGATTTTTAAGCTTTTGAAGGAGCTTTTTCCTTTTTTTGTCTTTAGAAATATTTTTTATAGAAATTATGTGATGAAAGAATCAGCTGTCATAAATATTAATGGTTGATCTAAAGGATTTTTATTCACCTCAGAAACAATCTGTCTAAGTAGTGTTCACCCATACAAACTGCTGAGTAGTATTGGAAAAAATATACTGAAATAAATGCTGCATGTCCCGAAGTGCATGCATGCTGTTTAGTGATTTACATTTTTTCTGTCATTGCCATAATTTATTTCTATGAGAAATGGAAAATAAGAAGAAAATAACAGCTGACTGAGGCATGAAGACCATGTGACCATGTCTTTTTCTGATGGACCTGAAATGTCTATACTGACATGATTCGGCATTTTCCATTAATTCTTGTCCAAAATATGCACTGCCAATATATCTGCAATATACTAATTGACTCACATATTGGTCTTTGGTCTCCAGGTCAGAGTAGTGAAAATCAAGCCAGTGCTCAGAAACACCTCACCCCTGTTGCCAGTGGACGTCCATCCCCTGCACCACCTCAGACATCTGCTGCGCCAGCCGGCCCCATTCCAGGCAGTTCAGTGACCCCTCAGGCTCCCGGACAGCAGGTGTCCCCCATGCTCCAGATGCAGCAGAAGCAGAACCGCATCACACCAGTCCAGAAGCCACAGGGCTTGGACCCAGTGGGCATCCTGCAGGAGAGAGAGTACAGGTATTTTTCACCCACTTCACACTGGTTCCATTAGACAGTACTGCATGGAAACGCACATAATTCAGAAATAATTAATGTGGTAACTCTGACAATAAATCATTAAATTAAGTTTTCCAATTGGAGATACATCATTCTAATTAGATTTAAATTAACCACATTACAGCACTAATGGAAAAGATAACTTGATATTTCTAGATTTGTAAATATAAACAGACATTAGTCAAACTTTAATTAACCTTTTGTCAAATTCTAATATAAAACAGATTGTTAAGGTGACAGTATATTCATTTTAAAGGATGTTTGGATAATTTAAATTTTTATAATGCGGGGGAAAGATTTGGGTCTTATTGTAAGTTGATTTCAATAGGACTTGACTAACTGTAAAGGAAATGATATTTATATGTTATCAAGCCTTATCCAGTCAGAATGAGAAAATCTACTCTGGGTCTTGACTTGGTAGATTGCCAGAATATTTCAGAAAATTTTCAGAGTAAAGTACACGCTTGAAAAGCGCTGAACTTTAATGCTTTACCTGTAAAATTAGTAATATCTGTTGGAGCCCCATTGGCCTCTGGGAAAGGTGCTGTGCATACGCAGTCACACTTCATTGTTATCTGCTGTAATATCAGCACACAGACTGGATCATTTTCTGAAAACAGATGACTTGTGGAGATATCACGAAGGCCCACATGCGTTTATCTTGTTCTGACCCTAAGGCTGTGTTTCTTCATACATTACACAAGGGTGTTGTTTTGATGATCTCTTCTTTGAGATTTCTCATTGTCTGTACATACAGTACCTCTCTCTATGTGTTGGAAATAAAAACAGCAACATTGGTAGTGCCATAATATAAATTATTACACAATACATAAGATTTCAGACAATCACTAAAGTTACCAGCAAAGATTCTGCAATTTGCAGTCTCTAAGTTCTCTTTAGTTCCCCACCTTCTGTTGTTGCTTTACAAAAGCATCATTCAAACCACCCTGCTCTACTGCTCCCCATGTTTTCTCACCATGATGTCTGACATAAATAAGAACAAGTTGTCTCATATTACACACAGTGCTTCAAAAATAATTGGTGTCTCAGCACGTAACCTCTCAGATCTCAAAAACAGAGCCACCACCACCATGGTATTTGTCATACTGCATGACCCCGAACATCCCCTCAATCCATTTTTCACTTTGCTTTTATCTAGGCACTGATACAAAACATTAGAAAAAGGCATGATTTAGCAGCATCACACAATCACACTAGGTGTTAGTCTTGTTGACTTTTCAGTAAAACTGGAGGCATGCCACAATGAACTGTGAAAACCATTTCTCCCAAGGGACAACAAACATATCTGTCCATTTGTGTAAAATGTCTGTTGTGCTTCTACTTTATATCACGATGTTTCAAATGTCTTATTTAAATGCAGTTTGAATATCTTAGACTACTAATTAGACCAAATACAAATTTGTATAGGTGTACCTAATAAAGTGGCCAGTGAGTGAATGTTTCAAAGACAGATGTGGAAACATGAAGACCTAATTCAAAGTGCTTCAGTTAGTAGTTGCAGTGTAGTCTAGTTGTATCTGAGCATATTTCTCTGTAGCACTCGAAGTGACACGTGGCTCGGCTGTTTTACTTTTAAGTGTCATCAAGTGAAGTTGGAAAGTTTGGCTTCTGTACAGATTAACAATTACGTTCATACCTTTCTTGCACGAATACGTTAAACTAAATACCAGTTTTTGATGGTATAGAACAATTCTGCATGATGTAGTGTTCATTACTTCTAGTGTCTCATCAAGTCATTTTTAATGTTTCTCATTTGTTTTAGGCCAGTTTGCTACAGTTTGACTCTGTGTCCTTATAATATTTTCAGATTGCAGGCACGGATTGCACATCGGATCCAGGAACTGGAAAGCCTGCCTGGCTCCCTGCCTCCTGACCTGAGGACTAAAGCCACAGTGGAGCTCAAGGCGCTGCGGCTACTCAACTTCCAGCGGCAGGTACACAAAGACTGCCATGTTTTGGTGTTCAGTGTCACTGCACAAATGAACAGCCATATCTAGAATGACTCGCATTTGTGGGAAAGAGTTTCACTGTTTTTATCACTGACATTGTGTCAACACTTTACTGGCTCATGCATGAATCCACACAGTAGGTGTTAGCTGTGTCATGAAATTCATCTTAATGCACTATTTTAGGACAGTATTCTAAGTGACATAAAGACATAGGATGTTAAAAAGTAATGGATATGTGGCAGGTGTCTTGCCAATTATTATTACAAAATGGTACAACATAGTTTTAGTTACTACAACATAGTCACTTAATTTCAGGTGGATTGAATTTTTCTTTTGCATCACCAGGCCCTCCAGACTTTCTAATGTTTATTATATGATAATATAACATGATGAACAGTGATGACAGATCTGATTTTTACACGTAACCCGTGGATATATCCAGCTGAGGCAGGACGTGGTGGCGTGTATGAGGCGAGACACGACCCTGGAGACAGCCCTCAACTCGAAGGCTTACAGACGCAGCAAGCGGCAGACGCTGAGGGAGGCACGCATGACTGAGAAGCTGGAAAAGCAGCAGAAGCTTGAACAGGAGAAGAAGCGCAGACAGAAACATCAGGTGAGCCACATTAGACAGGTGCAGGTGTGGTGACAGGGCTTAAGCACAAATTTAGTCTGTGTTGTGTTTAACAGTACAGCAGCAGAATGTTTTACACTATGTGAAAAATGTAATACTGTAGAGGCTTTAGAAACATGTCCCTATTACTGAGAGTATAGTTGTGAATCGTGAATACTCTGTACTGATATTTAAACAATACTACAAAACTTTCACCAAGTACGAACTGCAACTGGAAAAGTTTGAGATTAAGATGAGAAATGTCAGAATTGTTGACAGCAGTCCTGTATGTTCACAGCCAGAACTAATTTCATTTCTGTCAGGTTGCTGAAAACAAGACAGCAGCATCAGTCAGTCCCTGTATGTTGAAATAAATCCATCTAAAGTCTATAACAAACTGACAAAGAAAGTGGAGTCTGGCAACAAAACACTTAATGATAGATTTGTTTTCTAGACATTGTTGAGAAAACATCTGTACTTCAGAGAATTCCGTGACATGTTTTTCAGGAATATCTCAACAGTATCCTTCAGCATGCTAAAGACTTCAAAGAGTATCACCGCTCAGTGTCTGGTAAAATCCAGAAACTCACCAGAGCTATCGCCAACTGGCACACCAACACCGAGCGGGAACAGAAGAAGGAGACAGAGAGGATCGAGAAGGAGCGTATGAGAAGACTTATGGTAAGAACCTGAAAATCTAAATAATTATTTTTTACATACATTATTAATGTGGATTTTGAAATAAACCGAAGCGGTTTCAGCTAATACAGCAGTGTGTCCCAGCACACGTGACTTCACTGTCCAAGAAGCAGCACATCACTCATCTTCGTCTGCTCCCTGTTCTCTGGCACCTGCCTCATTATATAAGAGCTGCCCTCTTGAGATTTTCAGCCAATTAAAACAAAAACCCACAAATGACCATTTGTGACTGTGATGTAATGTTTGTACAGGGGAAACACTCACCCCTGCAATCACCTGCATTATTACGCCAGAGCTGCACCAATCATATAAAGCATAGACCATGCTTTGAGTGAGTGTTATTAGACTTGCGGATCATTTTGCAGAAGCTCCATTCCTCCTTCACCAATAACCTTCTGTCACCATCTTTCATCCAGGCAGAAGATGAGGAAGGTTACCGAAAACTGATTGACCAAAAGAAAGACAAGCGCCTTGCCTACTTGCTGCAGCAGACGGATGAGTATGTGGCAAACCTCACTACACTGGTGTATGAACACAAAGCGGCTCAAGCTGCCAAGGAGAAGAAGAGGAGGAGAAAGAGAAAGAAGGTGATTTTTTTCACAGGAATCTTTTGTTTTTTTCTTCTTTTTTTTTTTAAAGGTTTTTACTTTACTTTGCTGCTGTCTGGTAGTTTTCAACAGGTTCTTCAAACTTTCTAGCTTCTCTAGCTTGTATGTGTTATTAAACTTTAAATTAGTTAATTAGTTCTTTCTTCTTCTAACTAAGTTTTATTGTTATTGGGGCACCAACAAAAAAAGACAAAGTCAAAATACAGATTATGTTTAATGCACATTATGTGACTGGTGCTGGATTTGTAGCCTTACATAAAGTTAGTCAACCTTCCTTAGGAGCATCAGCCACATTTAACATCTTTCATACTATATACTCACAGGTTTTTAAAATTTTTTTATTAGAAGCATCTTCCAGAATAACAGTGTTGTAGTCCAGAATCACACGAATCACCACCCTGTGATCTAAAGTGATTAACGAGGCTTACACTCAGTGACATGATTGGCTGTGAACTCATCAAGCATCATCTTTGATGGGAATAGACACCGGCAGACTTTCATCCACTCCTAACACCTGGTCTGAAATCACTGACACTCATATGAGCCATTTGAAGGCTTTATGTTTAACCACATGCTGTGTGGACCATGTGATCATGACCCTGGGAATAGCAACTAAAAACAAAAGGATTTCAGCAGCTACGTGGAAGCTAAATAGAATATACCTTAGATCAGTGGTTTCCAACCCTGCTCCTCAGGGCACCCTGTCCTGCTTCTTACAACTATTTTAGAACAACCATTACATACAGTATATGACTCAATGCTGGTGTAACCTGTACATTTCACAGATTTGTAAACTAAATGGATTTCTGTGCTTGATGTCTAGAAGGTGGATGGAGATGGTGAAGGCACCAGTGCCATTGGACCTGATGGAGAGGTAAGCTGCAGTACTTTCCTGTATGTTGTAATGTCTGTGTAACAGTTTGGGATGTCTGTTTAAGCAGTTACAATGAACAATTTTATTTTTATTCAAGTTATCGCTTGAATCTACAGCTCCGCCCACTACTACAGAACTTTACAGTGACTTTCAGCTCATTGTTCATCTGCAAATCTGAAGCCAAATACCAAATGCCACACAGACACAGTTCATGATTAGCTGGTTAACATTTAACGAGACATATTGTCCCTTAATTGTGGAGTTGGTGCAGACAGAAACAGAGCCTAAAGACGCTGCAGTGTTTTCCACAGAATGGATTATTAATTTTTAAATAATACTATAAGAAAACATCTCTGTTTATTCCTCTAGTTATTCTGCTTTTACTGATACGTGTCTTGTGTTGCTGTGAAATTAAACTTGCACTTGTACCTTTGTCCAAAAATTTTTGGGGGCAGAATTGAAAACACAATCTCAACATCCGAACGAACAACCAACCCGTAATTCTCCTTTCAGAGAGTGAAAAAACAAAATCTCATAAATAATGCAACAAAAGCAAATAGAAATCTACAGTGTTTGTTTTCATTCACAGGTTCCCACAGATCTTAATTGCATTCTCCTCCTCCTCCTCCTGTTCAGATGATTGCTAAGGCCTTGATGGCCAATTTTGGAAGAAACACTAAGCAATCTCCCTGTGTTTCTCTTAAAGGAGCTTTTAAAATCCCAGATGTTGCATTCTAATGAAAGGGTTTGGAATTGGGGTGAAGCATCCCTGCTTTATTTTTCAGTATCATTTAAATAGATGAATCCTCAAGGACAAAACTCAGGTGCACTTGTTTGCTCCCTTACGAGTCCATTCTGTGAATATTGTGTTTTCATTTGTGAACTCTCGCTCTCAAGCTGCTTAGTGGGCCAGAGTTGTGCAAGTAATTGTTTTATTGTAATTTCCGTTTATGTCATTTCCAGGTCAACTGATCAACAGCTGCTGTATCATTTAATTTAGACGTTCATCTTTTATCACTCAACCGCAAAAATTATATGTGTTATGTGTGTATATATGTGTTACAGTTTTTGAGAAAAAGTGTAATTGACATTTTTGCATAAATTGATTGTGAAATGTGATCTGATCATCACCAAAGTCACAAATATCAACAAAACAATATTGAGTAACAATAAGATCATGATGTTTTATTATTTTAAAAATATATTTTTTTTTTACATCTGTGGCTTTGGTGAAGTTCAGATCACTTTTCACGATCAATCCATTTGGAAAACCAGGAAACTGAGAACAGTGCCATAACATTTTCCTTCCACTGTTTGTATGAGAGCACATTTTGTTCTATCCAACAATGCTAAACTATATCGTCTAATTTGGGACAACATGAGTTCAGATTTTAGTTTTGCATGAATTTTTCCTTCTGGTCTGTTTGCCCTGCAGCCCATGGATGAGAGCAGCCAAATGAGTGAGCTGCCAGTCAAAGTGATTCAGACAGAGACTGGGAAGGTTTTGCAGGGAACGGATGCTCCCAAATCCAGCCAGCTAGAAGCTTGGCTTGAGATGAACCCTGGGTGAGAAGGCACATTTTTCTACAATACTCTTTGAAATGAAAAGTGATGTCTTTCTGCAGGTGGCCCCTTTTTCTTTTCAGCCGTGGTGGCTTCCTTATTGTTTTGTTTTGCTAACTGAACACTGTTACTAATGCCAGGACAAACATGCTCTTGCTGAACCCTTTTTGGTCCTTTAAGTACTGGAAGTGTTGAATTAAGCCTTTAACAAGCAGCTCCCATCTCGAGTTGTTAAAACGAACATACCCAAAATGGTCACTGTTCTGAAACCACTATGATTATAGTGATTAAACCAGGATCTCTTCTGTAATGTAACTCTTGAGAGAATTACAGGCTGTTTCCACCATGGAAAAACAGAAAGAACCCTTAAGGTCTTGGAGTTAGGCTCTGCCATGTTTTTCCACTGTGTTTTTCACACAGTCTTTTACGTAATGTATGAGTGTGTGTGTGTGGATGGGTGAATGAGAGGCAAATTGCAAACTGACTGCCCATTAAGGAAGAAAAGGCCTATATACTGTATAAATGCAGTCCATTACCATTTTAGACATATATCACTGAAAGCACTTAGTGACACTACGTCTGGCGCTGCTGTTTTTTTGTGCAGTGCAGGTGAGGGAAAGAAAACAATAGAAAATTGTGCTATTTTAGGTTCTTCACATTTACATGTTATGACTTAAATGTCAGTATTGTTACACTAATGGAAGAAGAACACCTCCGACAATACGAGGGTAACAGAGGGGAGAAAAAAGAGGGCAGATGAGACTGACACCAAACCAGCTCTCCAGAGTCAGGTGTGTCTTTCAAAACAGATCAACTCTCTTGGAGGACACAGCAGCACTCTGTCTCTCTCTGCTCCGTACCATCAAAAAATATCATGTCTTTTATTTTGCCCAGCTTCTGGTCATAATAACCTGCTACTAAGGTGAAAGTAACTCACTCCTGAAGATGTTACATAATATTGGAACTGCCTCCAGAGTATCTAACGTTAAATACACAATATTGCAGTGAATGAAACACAAGAAATGTTGTATGAAAAAATGTCCCATATATTGAAAAACACATCTTTGCAGTGCTTGCATACATGAGTCCTGCATTATTTACTGCTGAGTTTGCAGTATTACACACCATCTGTTGCATTTATTCTCACTGGGAATACATTGAGCTCGGATCTTCTGAAGCATCTGGAATTGGTCCCTTAAAGCAGAATTAATCAGAAAAAAAGTACAAGTCCGACTAAGGTTGAGTGAGGATTTAATGAGATGACATTGCGTAATAAATCCCTGTACCTGGCTGTATTGTTTATTGTATTGTATATGTTACACTAAATGTGTACATCATGTTTTGTGGGGGATCAAGAAATCTTTCTGTAACTAATTTATATTTCATCCTCCTGAAAACCAGGTATGAAGTTGCGCCGCGCTCAGACAGCGAAGAGAGCAGCTCTGAGTTTGAGGAGGAGGTCAGTGACTCTCTTATTAATGAACTCACAGTGGAGGGTTTGAAATCAGCCTCCCTCTCCTACAACTCTTCAAATGAAAATGTTGTTCAATAGGATTTACAGCACATCTCATTCAGACAAACTCTGAATACACACACTCGCACACACACACTAAATACATCAAAATCCAGCAGGGGGCTGTAGATGAATGCACTTCAGTAATGCTATGATTTTTTTTATCCCCACTACAGTGATCTGTCTGTGTTGTTATCATTATATTGTGTATTTTCATCTTTGCCTTATGAGGAGGAAGACGACGCGGCCAAGACAGAAACAGAAGAGAAGAAAAAAATCAAACCCAATGGAGATGGAGAGTCTGTGAAGGAAGCCAAACACGTCATTGAGTATAATATTTCTTCTGACTTACTAGATGATGTATTAGATGGTAAATTTAAGCTCCATTTCTTGATGGGGACTTGTAGTAGTGTTATTTGTGGTAATGCTTAAAAAAAGATGTTGAACATTAGACATGTCTGGCTGTCCTCCAGCTGAGCTCCTAAATCAATATTAAAGAACACAGATCAGTTCCTTTTTTTTTTTTTACAAATCAACCACAAATTCAGGTCGGCTAAACAGGATGTGGATGATGAGTACAGTGTTCCTACCGGGCAAACCAGCTCCCAGTCTTACTATGGTGTGGCCCATGCTGTCATTGAGAGGGTGGAGAAACAGTCGTCACTGCTCATCAACGGCATGCTCAAACAGTACCAGGTATAAACATTTCTACATGCAGTGAAAAACTGTTTGCCCACTTCCTGATTTTTTTATTTCTTTGCATATTAACACACTTAAATGATTCAGATCATTATAAAAATGTTAATATTACACAAAGATAACACTGAGTAAAAGTACAAAACGCAGTTATGCAAACAATATAAAAAATCAGGAAGGAGGCAAATACCTTTTCACAGCACTGTGTTCTGTGCACTCACTTGTATTTTATCGACTTTTATAACAGCCTTTTCACTTTTTTGTTGCTTGAGTTGTTATTTTAGATGCTTTAAATTATGTATTATTCACTAGTTTCATTTAGTATGAAATAAAGTTGAAATAGAAGAAAAATTTTAATACAAGAAGCAAACACCTTAATTTTTTATGTCCCTTAATTATTTCTTTTACTTAACTTTTAACAACACGATGTGTTATGAATGCAAAAATCAATTTTGGTGCCTCTTCTCAAATATTGGATAATTACATGGCCTGAACTAACCGCCGAGGAGAGGTTTTAAAATGTCAGACAAAAGCATGCAGAACCACAGGTATGGCAACTGAATGCTCAGTCGTCTTATCCGAGCTTAATGAAAGCTGCCTGCCGGCAATGACACACCCGCACACTCCAGTGTGAGACTATAAGCCTGTCTGTACTGTGCTGGAGACGCCATGAGATGGTTTATTACTAGAGAAAAGGGATCTGATAATTGGATGCTGCTGAATTTTTTTTTTTATCCTTCCAATCAGGTGGTCGTCCTCACACTCCTCTGATTTATAGTGTGTCAGACTTTAAATGAGATGTGGCGGGAGCTCCTTGGGGAAATTGGAAAAACTTCAACTGAATAGCAATTGTTACCTTTTCAGTCGATAGACTCAGTACAGCACCAGAAAGTATGGGAAGACTGACCCCTGCTTAGTTCTAATACTCCTCACCTTTCTCTACAGCTGTCGGGTAGCTTCTGCTGTATCGATAGGCTTTCTCTGTCCACCGCGGCTCAGCTATCCATAGATTTGTTCTGCAGTCGTGTAGGTTAGCCACCGATTAGCTTGAACTCATTATCATTATTATTATTTTTGTAAGTTTTAGCCACAAGTAGTCATTTTTCTCTGGAAATAGCTCTGCTGACATTTAGTTAAATAGCACAACTAACAAAGCAACATAGTTGAAGCATGCTGGAATTACTTCAGGAATAAAATGCTGCAGTGAGATCAAAGTGGGTTTGTTAAGCTCACTGTAAGAAACATCAAATTAACTTCTTCAAATGCATGTAAAGGTTTGTGTGGTTATACAAACCCTGTTGTCAGAAAAGGTGGGACTTGCTCCTAAAACTAAAACTAAAAGCTGTGAGTTAGCTTGAAAACATTTTTTGAGTGTTTTCACTGACCAACTTTTTTTTGTAAATATAAGCAACTTTAGAGCTCGATGCTGCAACACACTCAAAAAAAGTTGGCATGTTTTCCACTGTGTTACATCACATTTTCTTTTAACTACACTGTTTTGAAAAATGTACAGAGACAGAGGCTAATTTAAAATGACCACTCAACTGAACGTAATAGGAGACAACAAAGAGCAGGGCATGGCATCTTATTTCACATAGGATCAGGCAGGTTTCAACAGCTTCTTTCAATTAATAATTGAAATCATCATTAAAAGAAATACTGGATTTTGTATTTACTTAGGTTATCTTTGTGTGATATGAAAACTTTTGTTTTGTTTAAGTGTGAGTAGTACACAAAAATCAGAAAGGGTACTTTTAACTTTTTCCACAGCATTGTGTAAGCCATCCGGGGATATTCACTTTTCTCTCTGTCGTCCATCTGGGGGTGGGCGATATGAACAAAAATCCATATCCCGCTATATTTTGTCACGATATACGATACACCTATGCTGCTGACTTGAATGAGAGTAGAGCCGACTGGATGTGGCTGCATGCGCAGTGGGAGAGGGGGGCAGGTCCAGGTGTGAGTTTGTGAGAGACAGAGAGGTGATGATGATGATGATGATGATGTGAGCACGACTTAAAATCGTTTGTCACTTTGAGATGCAACATTTGTATGTTTTCTTCTTAATTTAGTTATTTATATGTTTTATGAATGAAGTAGAACAAATAGTTCTGAAGAACAAGTGGAGTGACTGATATTTTCTCTGTAAGCATATTTCAAGCATGCATTTATTCCCCTGTGTTGTCTAGATCCAAGGGCTCGAGTGGATGGTGTCCCTGTACAACAACAATCTAAATGGCATTCTGGCTGATGAGATGGGCCTCGGCAAAACAATCCAAACCATCGCCCTTATCACCTACCTGATGGAGCACAAGAGGCTCAATGGACCCTATCTCATCATTGTTCCCCTCTCGTCAGTACTGGCATCCATCACAGCTCTTATCATGCAATGTTATAATAGCCTAAAATAATTTCAGACAAGGGCCGATGTTAATATCGCTTGTGTTTAAAATTATTTGAGGAAATAATTTTAGATTGGAATACACAACCTTATCGATTTGAATCACTAGATAGGGCTATAATAGACAACAAGATCAGATTGAAACACCGATGCACCTGTTTGCTCTAATGAAATTCAAGTGTCAGGTGTCCACAGTCTCCTGACTGCAGGAAATAATGATTTTATAAGTTGACACTGGATCACTCAAATGAAAATTGGGATTGATCAGAAAATCTTTTCTTTTTTTCCAGTGAGTAGTTGGAACTATTCTTCACTGTTTCCAGACTATGACCCTCGGTGATATAATAACAAAAGCTTAAACTGAGCTTCTTAAACACTTCTGGTGCCGAGTAGATCTAGAAGGCTAAAAACAAACTTTTTAGACTGACAACTTCAATGGTACAAACACTTTGATATAGCCGGTGTTACGCCTGTAATGTCTTTATTCTAATATATGATCTCATAGTGATGTTTAGTTGACAAGTATATTATGACTATGATGACATGCTGTATGGTCTTTTATTTGGGCTGGCATTAAAGTTACCATTCCTGTTTGGAGTGCACAAAACTTAAAACAACTTTCACAACTATAAGCACCTCCTAAAATGTCACAACCCTGTAAAGCTTATTAGCATAAATGATATAACAGCAGTATTTTTATGCAAATATTCTCTATCTTCTTTTGTTCATTTTAAGATGAAAACATGAGAATGTCTTGACAAAACGTCCTTTGTTGAGCTTATTAAAATGTATGACTTCCCTTGCTATTCTGCCACCCTTAATCCTTCCAAGTTCATCAAACACGTATAAACACAGACCACTTGTGAACAGCAGGAGACACTGTTGTCCACCAGAGTGCAGCTGTTTGGAGTTTACCTAAAGCCCCACAAACAATATAAGTGGTTTAATGCTCCAGGTCTTTTGAGATCCTTTAAACAAAGCAGGTGAAAGCACCCTCAGTACCCTTGTATTTCATAGGGAAAGCTCTAATCTAACTCCCAGTTACACAGTTTCACAGTTCAGCTAATTAGCAGTTATTTACAACAGGTGTTAATGAATTTGAATAAACATTTTTTTTTTTTTTTGGCAAAACCCATTTTTCATTACTGAGCACTATGCTGCTTTTTGGAGTCAAACTGAGCACAGCAGAGGCTTTAATTTGAGGCCTGTGCTGTATGTGCTTTTTAATATGCACATTGAACAAATGTGGAAGATAGCTTAAACTTGGCCTCTTTCACTTCTAGTTAACAGCCAGGGAGACTGTTCTTCCTGGGGAACCTGCTTTTGAACATCCCTTTCTAAGAGAAGTCTCTCATTCTGAGCTGTAATTTATTTTAGCCATAGGAGCACTGTTGTACTTTGCTGCTGTTAAGGATTTTTCTTCTGTTTATCTGTAAAATTATGTCTGAACTTTAATGATGACTTTTTAATGAGCACTCTTCCTTTTAATGCATAATCTCTCACGTTGCTTTTGCCTCTACTTTTCATGTCTCAGCTATTCTCTTCTCACCTCACTGTCTCTGTAATTGCTGAAATTGTTCAGATCACTATCTAACATGGCTGTTGATTTCTTTCTTCCAGAACTTTGTCAAACTGGGTTTATGAACTAGATAAGTGGGCCCCCTCTGTGGTCAAAATCGCTTACAAGGTAAGAAGAGCCCCTTTTTTCATCTAAGACTTTGTGATTTCTTTAGACAGATTTACAATTGAAAGCTGTCTTTTTTTTTTTTTTTTTTGTTTCTTTCACATGGAAGGGCACCCCTGCTTTGCGCCGTGGGCTCGTGCCTCAGCTTCGCAGCGGGAAGTTCAATGTCTTGCTGACCACCTATGAATACATCATCAAGGACAGACACATACTGGCCAAGGTGAAAAAGATCAAAGCTCTCTTCTCTCAGTATAACACACTGTCTGGTTAAACTCTGTTGCCATGCCTTGCCATGTTTTAACCAAATTCACATGCATGTTTCCATGTGATTTGGGGGGGAAAAGAGGGTAGAGGAGATTACATAATTAGGAGAGCACCAGTCAAACCTCAAATGAGCAAAAACCATTTGGAAAATGTGATGAGAATATTGCAGTTATATTTGTTCCATCTATTAGTTTGAGGAATGTTCGGTCTCCTCATTGCTTCACACACACGCTGATATTTTTGTCACAGCAGAGTCACGTGTTTCCATTTGCACCATTCATTGACTGCACTGTGTCACTTTTCTTTTATCAATACATTAACTTTTCCACCTCAGCTAAACATAAAACCATGTCTTGATACATTTAGATTTTTTCTGATAGATGGAAATACATTATTTATTCTATTAAGTTAAAATTTTACAAAGCTTTCATTAGTACCAGACCTTTAGTTTTATAATTATTGTCCATTAATTGTTTTAGATGTTGGAGATTATTTGACTTATTTTTTCTTATATTATCTGTACATTTGTAACAGGAAACAGACGGTTTACTCAGTATCTCTTTATATATTAACATTTGCTGCAGTCAGACACACATTACATAGCTATTGTGATTATGGTTTTGGGGTATTTAGGTATTTGTGTGTTCCTTGCTTGTAGATGGAACAGAAGGTTTGCTGATAGTTGAAGGAAGAGTAGGAACAACATGACTGTTGTATAAGCGTGGGCCAGAATCGAGGTTCAGCACCTTGTTCAGTTGATGGATTAGAGAATCAGAGTGGGTCTCATTTGATAATTGGCTCTCAGCTAATTCTCTTGTACTGAGTTTATAAAAGAATTGTCTGAATCAGCTGGAACACCCCCCACGCTACTATACAGTAAAGACTGTATACATTTTTGTTGTGCCATTACATCTCAGTTTTATCATTTCTGCCCAAGCAGTAGTACATGTATGTGTTCATTTCGAACCTGTGAGCACAAGCAGTCATTACAAGCATAAGAAACAGGAGCAGGAATAAAAAGCTTGACATTTGAATGATGTCATTTTGTGTATCCTGAGGACAGTCAGAGTAGGAAATCACCACTTTACTCTCTGCAGCCTCCCCTGAAGTGAAATGAAACATACTTCAAATGCATGTGTTTGTGTTTTATTACGCCTTCTCGCACTTAACAGATTCGTTGGAAGTATATGATTGTGGATGAAGGGCACCGCATGAAGAACCACCACTGTAAGTTGACCCAGGTGTTGAACACCCACTATGTAGCTCCCCGCCGCCTCCTCCTCACCGGTACACCACTGCAGAACAAGCTGCCTGAGCTTTGGGCCCTTCTCAACTTCCTCCTGCCCACCATCTTCAAGAGCTGCAGCACCTTCGAGCAGTGGTTCAACGCACCATTTGCCATGACAGGAGAGAGGGTAAGCCCTAGGAGAGATAGTCCGTTTCATTTAGGTGAAATATTAAGATGTTTGATTGTTTAGGGGGTGTCACCGTTTTAGCAGACAGAATCACTACACAGTTTCATTCTCATTTTTAAATCCTTTAGACCTTTAACCATCACACTTACTTACTGACTTTAGGTCGACCTGAATGAGGAGGAGACCATCCTGATTATTCGGCGTTTGCATAAGGTGCTCCGTCCCTTCCTGCTACGCAGACTGAAGAAAGAGGTGGAGTCTCAGCTGCCAGAGAAGGTGAGATCAAGACATCTCAACTTTGATTGGATGTAGCATGATTATACTTGAATCATTTGGTTTGCAGAAATCCTTCACTACAATGCTTGGATTATATTTGTGTATTCTAAGTAAACACTGACGCATTTAAATCATTATTAAAAACATGTTTTTTAATATTTAGAGGGTAAACCTCATGGCCTTACCAAAAAAGCTAATAACTGCAGCATGGATCCAGGTTTCTCATCTTGGTTGTTTCACAGTCAGTTCAGGTGGATGTTGTTTATTCTTATTTTGGGGGTGTGGATACTGTGTTGTCATTGACAACTTTGAATGGTGCTTTCCTGCTTCAGCAAGTAATTGAGGCTGCAGCCCTGTGATTGCTGAAACCAGCAACTTTCCACTTTTAAGTATTAATTGAGAACAGTGTTGAGGTCAATGTGTCAGAGCTGTGCAGTTTACAGGAAATAATGTGCAGCCCTACTTTATAAGGGTCAAGTATTCTCTGTGGCCAGATATAAATTAAGTTATCAAGGAACACAAACACGTTCTTTGTTTTAACTGTTTCTATCCAACTCTAACTGTTCTTATTTGTAGTAGAGACTCTGAAAGAGACAGACACCTTCCTAATAGAATGGATAAGGACACTTAACCATGGACCAGGTCCTTGTTAGACAAACCACTTTGAATTTAAGAGATGAAGTATTGTTTTCATCCTGATCATTGATTCTGACTGGGAAACAAGGCCTAGACACTTAAAACATGATATTAAGAAAAGCTAATACCAGTAGTTACTTACATAGACTGTGCTAAGCCTTTAGCGATAACTCTTTTTATAAATACATTATGGAAAGATTGTTGGTGCCTTTAAAGATATTCGCTTCCTCTGTACTTTCTCATTAGCTGATATTTTTTTTCCTCAAGGTGTAAAGAATGGCTGTGATCAAGACTGGGGTGTCATGTAATTGTTGTTGTTGCTCACACAGGTGGAGTATGTGATTAAATGTGACATGTCTGCCATACAGAAGGTTCTGTACCGCCACATGCAGAAAGGCATCCTTCTCACTGACGGCTCAGAGAAAGACAAGAAGGTAATAAATAATTGATGTATATACAGTATGTGGCTTCACTGTATGTCACTTTGTTTTATCAGCATGTCACACTGACAGCTCAGTGATATTTATTTTCCTGTTGTTTGGCTTTAGAAGGGTGCTGCATTTTGTTGTAGAAAAGTGTGACCGCTCACAGCAGCAAGTTTTACACAAAGACAAACCGCGTAACTATAAAAAGCTGTTTTTAAATGATGATTTCATTTATTAACGGAATAAGGCTGTCTAGACCCAGCTAGCTGATCGACACAATGGATCATTCAGCAGCTTATTTCCTTTAAGAGACCAGAACAGATCTAAAACAAGCCAAAATCCTGACTCTGAATTAAGGATGTTTTAATTTCTTGTATCTATGTAATAATTTTCTCCAGGGCAAAGGAGGAGCTAAAACCCTGATGAACACCATCATGCAGTTAAAGAAGATCTGCAACCACCCATACATGTTCCAGCACATTGAGGTGATTTATGATACTAAAAGGATTTCCTTGTTCCTGTTTATGCACATTTTAAAGTTGTGCATGAAAAAAATCAGAGCAGAAATTGCTCTGATATACTATCTCAAAAGGGCAATGTGCATTGTATTGATCAAAAAAACAAAATGTGACAATGTAGGATGTGTTTTATATTATTTTATATAATTATTATTCATTCAAATTCATCATCATTTGAGTGAAGCTCTTTCGTTTTTGTTTTTTTACAATAGATTAACTGAGCTTGATTGACCTGATTATGGTTTATCTTAATGTGTCAGATCCTAATATTCACATCATTATGTGAATTGATCTGTGAATGGAAAAGTGTATTAATAGACTTTTATGATCTTGAAATGTAGGTAAAGTTTGGCTTGACATCATCAACCAACTGTGTAGTTCATAGATCAGCAGGCTAAACTCTTGGATTTCTCTGAAATCACATCTTATCTGCAGGTTTTTTTTAAATGTTATTGTTAGTTTGATAGCATCCTTATTTGAGCCAGTAAATGTTTTCTTTTACAGGAATCTTTTGCTGAGCACTTGGGGTATCCAAATGGCATCATTAATGGGTAAGTCACACAAAAAGCCTCATTTGGTTTCATTCATTATCCAATGCAAAAAAGAGTTGGAAGTGACAGAAGCTAGAGTTTTGCCAAGCTGTTTACTTAATTGGATAATGAAGATTTTGTATGTGTCAACACAAACACTGTAAACAAAGCCTTCACCCATGTGAAAATGAACTACATAAACAATTGTTGGTTTAAAGCGATTAACACTCCATTTTTAGCATTTATAGAAACTATATTAAGCATTTATATTTAGCTGTTATAGGCAATAAATTCGATTAGATTAGATTCAACTTTATTGTCATTACACATGTACAAGTACAGGGCAACGAAATGCAGTAGTACAGGGCAACGAAATACACACTCTGATGTGTTTGTATACAGAAGATTTATGACAACTGTTTAATATCCTGTGTTGCCATTAATTATCTGTTTTTACACCTGCAGCAGATTATGATTTTACAATATATCAATTAAGTACATCAGTTCTACACCATTTACAAATGTTTCTATTGTGGTTAGATGCTGAATAGAAAAAAAAGACACAGCATTTGTAGCGCCGTATAAAGAAGAGACACATACATTTAACAGCACAGGTTATGTTCTTTCTAAATTATTCTGAACATCCTGTCAAAGTGAGAATATTTATAGAAAACCAGTTGTAATCTCAGATCTGATAATGTCGTGTCATTCTTAGAGACAACAAATGGATTGCAACATAGATAATGTTTCTTTACAACGGTGTGTGCTGTGTCAGTTTAAGTTTTTCGATGTCTCTTTGACTTTGTGTAAAGTTCACTGAAACAGCCGAGTCATTTAACGTCTAACAAAATGCAAAGAAAAGGTTTGAAGTTCATAAGTGGGAAAACAACGGTATGTTAAGTAAATGCTACATATCTGAAGTAAAGTAAGCAGATTATTCATATCAACAGTTCACTTCAAAACTGATTCACAACCCGTAGCAGTGTTATACAACATACTAAAAAACAGCTGAGCAAGTGCTGTAACTTTATTAAATTAATTCACTACACATTTTACTTTGCTTGTGTGTAGACGATTCTCCCATATCCTCTCAAACCTTAACATGCATGTTATTTGTTGCTTACTGACAATATTTTACTTAGACGTGACAAAGTCACAATCACCAAATGATCTCTACAAATGTGAATAGATCTGCTTAGATGGCACAGAAAAAGGGAACTCATTGTAATTCCAGAAAATCATCATAGGAAAACAGGAATAGCCCATTGCTCCCCAACTGACTCAAAGCATTATAAGAACATTTATAATAATAAAAATAAATCATTCCAAAGGTTGGAGCTAAAAACTGTTGTCTGACGGGAGAACACAGTGTCAGATGTCTGTGTAATGGCAGCAGATGTAACGTGGATATAAATAACAGCAGTCGAAGTCTGTAACAGCATAAGAAAGTGATGGTTCAGAGTCACCTGAGCCAGCTCTGACTATAAGCTTTTTCAGAAAGGAATGTTTTGAGCCTAAAAGTAGAGAGGGTGTCTGCCTCCCCAGTGATGAAAAGTGGCAGTAGATTACTATTAGGAATTGTCACAGCCTGAGTGAAAACATAGCGCTACAGAACAGTTAAACTAGAAGCTGTGAACAAACATGTTTGATACAGATGTTCTCAGTGTTGACATTATTAATTCTATTATTATCTAATGGTGTTTTGCTTCATCATCTCCACTCAGACCTGATCTGTATCGAGCCTCTGGGAAGTTTGAGCTCTTAGACCGCATCCTGCCAAAGCTCCAGGCCACAAACCACAGGGTCCTGCTTTTCTGTCAAATGACAACTCTCATGACAATCATGGAGGACTACTTCAGCTACCGCAACTTTCAGTATTTACGTCTTGATGGTAAGGTTGCACTACTACTAACATTAGTCATTACATTTATTTTTACAGTAAATGTCATGGTAACACTCTAGAGTGTTATTAAAAAAAATTCACCCCAGCAGAGAAAATTACATTCACTAGGTGTCATGCAAAAACATTTGCAGATTCTGTTCCACGTCAAAATCAGCAATCTCCAAAAACTGGTCGTAAAGTGCTTGTTTCAGACTGATTAGTGCCACCTGTTCAGTAGGAGCTGCATGTCCGTGAGGGTTGATCGTTAGAGCAATCAACGTCCCTAAAATTGTTCTGCTTCATTTAGTGTCATGTGAGAGCAAAATGAATTTCACACTGTTTCTGTCAGAGTTAAGCTCTGTCATACATGGTGTCCACTACAGTGGACAGCTATTCAGAAGCCGTTTTCTGTTTTGTCGCTATAGTGGCATATCAGCCAGTACAGTGAACGTTTGTGCATCATTCCATGTGCTGCCCCTTATTGGCCAGTTGTGAGAAAGGCAATTATCTTTTGCAAACATAGTCTTAGCTAACATATTATATATTTTTTTTATTAAAATACATATTTCTTGATTTAAAACATGAAATGCATGCTGTCCAGCTCACTTGAATTGTTAGAACTGGGTAATAAAAACATTATAGAAAAGATATTGACTCATAATTCACGCTTGAAAGGCTTAATATAACAAATTTAAGAGTTCGCTGGTTGCAATAGAAGACCCAAAACAATCAGAAAATGTTAATACTACATGTGTCAATGAGCCTGGAACCTGAAAAAACTATTATGCAAGGAGGAAACCGTACATGAGTTCTGCACAGAAATGCCATGAGTTCTCAGGTCCTGAGCTCATTAGATGGCCCAAAAAACACTGGAAACATGTTCTGTGGTCAGACGAGTCTCAAACTCAGCTTGTTTTTGGGAAAACTGACGTCGGGTGGTCTGTGCACTCCAGACTCTTACCAGTAAGAGGTGAAAAAGCCAGCTGTGATGATACAGGGGTGTGTCATTGCCCAAAGCAATATATCCAGCAAAGAAGGGAAAATGTTCCACTTTACAATAAATCAGTCAATCTTCAAACAGTTTTTGAGTGTGTTGTAGTCATAAAACTCTATATTTGTTTATCTTAAATAAACTGTTGTTGTTGGCTGGTGAAAAAATCTTTTGTTCGTTCGTTAAAAATAAAGGTTCAACTGAATTGACAGCTCACAGATTTTATTGTGTTTTAGAAAAATTTTTTTCTGGAAATGGGGTTTGTGCAAAGTCCGAGTGAGTTTCTCTCTTTGTTCTTGGATGAGGCCCATTGTTTTTTTTTTTATCTTCACCTACAGGTATTGTTTTTAAGTCTTATTTTATCACTTCTACTGCCAGGGGAAGGGGGAGGAAGTTCAAAGTTGCCCATTAAGACGTACCAGAATAGGTACACTTCTGTGTGATACAATGGTTACTTTAAAAAAGTGAATGTGAGCTCTGGTTTACATGTAAGGAGAAAATAAAAACCACAACAAATCATTACAGAGATATAAGGCTGTGGTCACATCACCATTTTTTGTCCCTAGCAGGGAAATGCTACATTAAGAAATAATATTTCTTAACCAGTTCCTGGATCAAGACACATGATCATAATCCAAGATTAAGACCAATTTTGAAGTACTGTAATCCCTTTATCCGTTTATGTCTTTGCTGTATTAAAAAGATCAATGTCTCATTTTGAAATTAAGTTCACTCATACTTGTCAGACTAAAATAATAATAATAGCCTCTCAGACTGAGGTGCTAGAGAATTTCCATTAGCACCGCTCAGCAGAAACCCACACTCAGAGAATCCTATTAGCCATGAGGTCTGATAACAAAGACACAAGTTCACTGAGGAAATGTTTTCAATTCATTTTAGGACTCTCTTTGAAATAGAATAAAAGGTGCAACAAGACACTGAATTTGTCTCTTACTCTTTTTTAAACTACTGTGTATGAGTGACTGATGCTTTGTAGAAATGTGGACAGTATAAAAGCTGTTTTTGTGATCAGCTATTTACAGAGCACAGATATGCAGTTGTGAATGTGAACCTTTTTAATTAGCAAAATGCAGCGTTGAATGGCTTTTTCACAAGGTGAACCTGCCCCTACATGCTTTTCTCAGACACGGAAAGAACAAGCTGACTTTTCTAAATTAATTTGACAGACTCTGCATGACAAAATGTTTGTGTTTGTTGTTTTAGGAACAACCAAAGCTGAGGACCGAGCAGCACTGCTGAAGAAATTTAATGAGGAAGGATCTCAATACTTCATCTTCCTGCTCAGCACCAGAGCCGGTGGTCTCGGCCTGAACCTGCAGGCTGCCGACACTGTTGTTATCTTCGACAGTGACTGGAATCCCCATCAGGTCTGTCATTCAGGAGATGATAACATTACAACGTGTTATGAAAGCTGCCTTCATTTGCATGCACTTAAATAACCGGGTTA
Organism: Ctenopoma multispine; assembly: GCA_034779795.1. Taxonomy (NCBI): domain Eukaryota; kingdom Metazoa; phylum Chordata; class Actinopteri; order Anabantiformes; family Anabantidae; genus Ctenopoma; species Ctenopoma multispine. The sequence continues at coordinate 21,106,806 of JAUYWH010000027.1, forward strand.
CTCAGCGATATCAGTTAATGCAGAACATGCACTGAAGCAATATTCGTATCATTAAATTTAGCACATGGTTTTCTACCTAATGAACCATTTGTTACTCTATAATGACAGAAGACTCTGCTTTGTGTTTGTGTTGGAACAGACAGTTAAATGCAGACGGTCACAGAGCTTCTTTCTCAACACAAACTATTTGAATGTAAAAAATAATTTACATTTAGACTTTTTTTAGACACTTTTAGCTCAACTCTAAACTCCGGATTTGGTTTTACATTCAATACCGATGTTATCTGTTTCCATGTCAGTTAAGAAATCAGTTTACACAGCAAAACTAAGCTTAAGGACAAGAGCAGAGACAAGAGCAACAATGCAGCAACCAGTTATTTTCTATTTCTGTTCTCACAGAATATTGTTTTTTCTAACATTAAAAAGCTTTAGTATAATGTTTTTAACAAGAAGCCAGTAATAAGTGGGACAGTTATATTTTATGTAATTGTATTCTGGTTACAGAAATAGTCTGAACTTTTTTTTTTCTCAAATATGATCCAGTCTTATTCAGTTCTTGGTCTTTTGTTGAGCTGACATTACCAGCATATTTAAATTTCTCATGTGGGATGAGCACAGGCTTGCAGCTCCAAAACCAATTCTATTCAAACAATAGTAACAGTGGTTACTCATTTACATCTTAATTCTTAGGAAAAAACTAAATTGAAACCGTCAGAAAAAAATTATTGTCTGATTTTACAAGGATTCAATAAAATAATGAAGTCAATGGCAACTGTAGTACAGAAAAAAGAAGCAGCTTATGGGCCCCAATCAGCCATCTGCTATCGCATCAGGAGCTGCTGAGTGGCTGTTGAGTCACTTTCAGTTCTGGCAGTGTGTTCAGCATCGTTGACTGTAGTCAGCCTTTATCAGGGGCCATTAAGCCAAGTGAACATGTTGAATTTGCAGAGATAACACTGTGGGACCGCCTGTAAAGTCTGGCAAAACACCTGCTGAATGACATACAGTGCGAAACAAGGAGTGTAAAACTGAACTTGACAGGGATCACTACAGTATTTTTTTTCATCATAGATATTTTTTGTTTTTCTTTTGACTATATGACTCGGCTTATTTACAATAGGTGCAGAATAAACGTGGTAGGTTTTGTTTTAATTGTTGGAGATCAGAAACAGATGCATGTATAGGCACATAAGAACTGGGGCATTTTGGGAGTTAAGACTAGGTTTTAGGGTTAGTGTTAGAATTACATTTTGGTTAGGGGTAGGGTGAGGGTTAGGGGCTAGGGAATGCATTATGTCAATGAGTTTTCCCCCTGAATATAGAAAACAAGTTGTGTGTGTGTGTGTATTTTAACAGGAGATGTGCACTAACACAATGCATTTGATTAGACATTCTTTAATCTCAGCTTGTTGTGTGAGTGCTGTAGCAGGTAGCAGGCTATAACTATACAGTGACCTTTTAAAAATGTTTGACCCTTGTTTAGTTATCCACAATAGTTAGATTTCCTGGCTCTGGGTTTAGATAAGTGTTCATTTGGACTTTAACTTATTGGTAAAATTAAATATTTCATGTTATTCTTTTATCTGCTGATTACAGGACCTTCAGGCTCAGGACCGCGCTCACCGCATCGGTCAGCAGAATGAGGTGCGTGTGCTCCGTCTCTGCACCGTCAACAGTGTGGAGGAGAAAATCTTGGCAGCTGCCAAATACAAACTCAATGTGGATCAGAAGGTTATCCAGGCAGGCATGTTCGACCAGAAGTCCTCGAGCCACGAGCGCCGCGCCTTCCTGCAGGCCATTTTAGAGCACGAGGAGCAGAATGAGGTGAGGTCTGAGTTTGTGAGTTATTTCATATTCTACACTGCCTGGCCAAAAAACAAAGGCGCCACCAAAAACCAAAAAAAGGTTACACACTCTAATATTTCATTGGACCGCCTTTAGCTTTGATTCAGCACGCATTCTCTGTGGCATTGTTTCGATAAGCTTCTGCAATGGCACATACTGTTGCTGAACCTAAACCTGACCAACTGCAGTAACCCCAGATCATAGCACTGCCCCCACAGGCTTGTACAGTAGGCACTAGGCATGATGGGTACATCACTTCATCTGCCTCTCTTCTTACCCTGATGCGCCCATCACTCTGGAACAGGGTAAATCTGGACTCATCAGACCACATGACCTTCTTCCATTGCTCCAGAGTCCAATCTTTATGCTCCCTAGCAAATTGAAGCCTTTTTCTCCGGTTTGCCTCACTGATTAGTGGTTTCCTTACGGCTACACAGCTGTTCAGTCCCAATCCCTTAAGTTCCTTTCGCATTGAGCATGTGGAAATGCTCTTACTTTCACTATTAAACATAGCCCTGAGTTCTACTGTTGTTTTACTTAGATTTGAATTCACCAAACGTTTAAGTGATCGCCAATCATGATCATTCAGGATTTTTTTCCGGCCACATTTCTTCCTTGAAAACGATGGGTCCCCACTATCCTTCCAGTTTTTAATAATGCATTGTACAGTTCTTAACCCAATTTTTGTAGTTTCTGCAATCTCCTTAGATGTTTTCTCTGCTTGATGCATGCCAATGATTTGACCCTTCTCAAACAGACTAACATCTTTTCCTAGACCACGATATCTGTCTTTCGGTTGTTTAAGGAATGAGAAGCAACTCATTGCACCAGTTGGGGTTAAATAAATTGTTGCCCGCTAAAAGATAATCGCCCATGCAGCAGTTATCCAATAGGAGGCTCGTACCTATTTGCTTAGTTAAAGCCAGGTCGCGACTTGGCCAGGCAGTGTATATCCTTTATTATTTATCTTGAATGTAAAGACATTTCTGGACTAAGCTGAGGTACGTGTGGGCTCAGGCAGTTCTCTGTAATAAATGTTGGTTCTAAATAGGATTTTGTTCCCTGCAATTTAAATATTTATGCTGGTTTTGCTGCAGGCCCAGTGAGAACTTCCTAGATTTGATCAGCAAGTTAATGAACTTCACTTATAATACTTGATACTGATTTGATATTTATAGTGTTAAATAAATGCGTACGTCATATATGACTAATTTAGTTCCCTCCGACCACCTGTTTCCCTAAAAGATTTGTGTGTTATATTGGGAACGTGTTGAAGAGACCTGTCTTTTGATGTTTTTTTTTAGGAGGAAGATGAGGTACCTGATGACGAAACCCTTAATCAGATGATAGCTCGCATCGAAGATGAGTTTGAGCTTTTCATGGTAAGAAAAATAAACATTTTATTTGCGAGATCTGATTGACATATACTATTGCAGAGCAGAGTTCTTTAAATGAGCAGTCTTAAAATATTAATTTGTCAGAAGAGGAGGCGCTTACAGCTGGCACTCTCACACCTAGTTCAGTATAATTGTAGGTTGTCCGTGATCTCAAGACTATTATTATTGTTAAATCTCATAATTTGTTCCCTGCACTGCAAAGGGCTTCTACTTGCAAATAAAATAAATATACATCAATTATAATATCTATACATTTGAGTATCGGAATATTTAAAAAACTTAAAATGTTGAATTGGTTTTTAATTAATACTTTTTTCATTTTGTGTTGTGTATAAACCCCTGACTGCTACAAGGCAAGTTAACTTTTTCTACTATGTATATGGTGGTGTGTTCTTTATGCTATGACACAACCCCTGTATCTCTCTATGATATCGCTACACAGCACTATATCTTTTCAAAGTAGTTTTGGGTCGCTTTCACACTTACAGGCTTCAGTCCGTTTAAATCGAACTCTAGTTTGTTTGGTGCGGTTAGTTTGTTCTAATGTGAACACAGTAATTGCACTCGGGTGCACACAAAAACAGGTGGGTTCGATCCAAATCAAATAGCGATCTCTGGTGTGATCCGCCTGGTGAGAAAGCGTACCGAACCAAAACAGGACCGAACGCTATGAACTGCATTATCTGAGGGCATTGGATCGTGCAGATTTGAATTAATTTCATTAGAACGCCTAAAACATGCTGCAGGATGAATCAAAGACAAACGAGATGTCGTGAGAAGGTGCAGTGTCTCATCTTGGTTCGCTTGGATTTTTCTCCGTGTGAAAACAAACCGAACCAAAAGGAAAATGATAAAAACTCACCAACTAAGTAGCTTTAGCTAACTAAGCTGAATTCTAACCAGGGTAGCTTTGTTATAGTTCAGTGTCTTGCACTGTGAAACATTTCAAATCAAATCCTCAAATGCTGCTATGTTTTCTCATCTTTCTGTTGCGCCAGTTTACTCACTACCGCCAGCTATCACACCAAGAAGTGCACCAATTTGGTGATATTTAGAGAGCAAATTGCTACTTGACGCACCAGAACAACTGCGTAGGAGACAGGCCTGAACAGAGCTAGGCCAACAGCAGCTGTCGAAGCCATTAGGAATGTGACTCTCTGTGGCTCTGTAGTTTTCTTTTCTGTCATACACATCTAACATTGCATTACCACTGCAGATCCGTCAGTTGGAATGAAAGGGTGTAAACATGCCAACATCCTGTAATGTGTTTGTAGTATCAACAGGAGAACGGTATTTGATATGTAAATCAAAGCCTACAGTTTGATTCCAGTAGGATCCATCAGCTGCCTCGTCTGATGATGATGGTGATTTTCTTACTTTTGTTCTGTGTAGCGCATGGACATGGATCGACGTCGGGAGGATGCGAGAAACCCGAAGCGTAAGCCTCGTCTTATGGAGGAGGACGAGCTGCCTTCTTGGATCATTAAAGACGACGCTGAGGTGGAACGACTCACGTATGAAGAGGAGGAGGAGAAGATGTTCGGCCGAGGGTCACGCTGCCGTCGGGACGTGGACTACAGTGACACACTGACTGAAAAACAGTGGCTACGGGTAAAGTCCGAGTGCACTTTGTATCAACACCTTAATACCCGTGATATGGTGATAATTGTAGGTAAATGCATTTATTGAGCTGTAATGTGTATTGTCATTATGTTTGATTAATAGAAGTGGAAATGCAAACATGAATAGAAACCACTGCTGCTGCTGAACCTTTGAAAAACTTTCTGTTTCTTGTTCCCACTTCTCCACTCGACACCACTGCAGTTTATTACAGTGATCTTGTTTAACATACTGCCAGATTTCATTTGCACAAACTCGGTTTGGATAATGAAAGATGTAGAACCTTTCTGCTCTGCACCAGTTGAAAGGCCACATTTGTTCAGTGTGCGTTACAGTCTAATATGTAGTCTCACATGTTCATATTTGGTCCGACTTAATTCCTTTGCTCTGAAACAAAGAAACAGTTTCTTTTAGTTACTTCTCACTCTACCAAATTGTAATTTATACTTATTCCACAGATGTCCTACACAAGTGGCTTGTTTATTTTTCTTCATTTCAGAGCTCAACACCCTAACCTGTCTGAAGCCAGTTTGTTTCTACGAAACACATAAATCTTCAAATATAGTATAATATTTTCTTTTTCTCCAAACAGTTGACTGTAGTTTTTAGTGAGCATTTATTTAAACCAGACTCAGACCAACTTTACTGGTGAAAAACACTGTAAACAGTTTTCTACAACTAAATAAATAAATAGTCAAAGAATCAAGTCTTGACGCTTTATGGCTTTAATCCCAAACTTTAGCTTAGCTTGATCATAATGATCATCCAGTTACTAGGAATGGGCAATGAGAAAAGTTTGGTGATTGACAGAGCAAACAACGGCCATCATTACAAATTTGATATGGTTCGTTGAGGAGGCCAATTTGCAAAATTTGATAGCATTTAATGAGCCACCATGTACAGTCCCATCAACAGATCTGTGATTTGTGAATAATTGTCAAATAGTACCCAGCAAATATCGAATAGCGTTTCAGCTTGAAATGTCTGCGTGTATTACCCACACACATTGTCTAAAAACTTTTAGCCTTACGTATCTCCAGAGTTTTTGTTCTGCTATATTATTTATTAGTGTATTGACAACGATCTGTGAATCCATCAGATGTTCCTGTGGGTTTAATCTTGTCTCTACTGTTGCTTTGTTCAACTCTAGGCCATCGAGGATGGAAACCTGGAAGAGATAGAGGAGGAGATCCGACTGAAGAAGCGAAAACGTAAGAGACGTCAGGACAAGGAGTCATCGAGCAGGGACGACGGGGGCAGCAAGGCCAAGAAGAGACGTGGACGTCCACCAGCTGAGAAACTGTCCCCAAATCCCCCCAGACTCACCAAGCAAATGAACACAATCATCGATACTGTCATAAACTACAGAGATGGGTAAGGAGATTTATTTATCTATGGGTTAAGTCAGACACAGGTTCACTTCACGTTTATACTTTAGTTGCCTGCCTTTCAGCTGAGGAAAAACCCACCAATGAGCATCACATTAGACATTTAGAAGAAGCTGGAAAGGAGAAAAAAATCATTCACTCAGAAATTGTTAAATTTTTGTCTTACCTGCATATGTCAATGATGGCAGTGTAAATAACAGAGACACCGGGCAGAAGATGGCAGGAGCGAATCCCAGCCCAGACTCCTCACCCATCCCCCATACCAGGTGTGTCCTTGAGCAAGACACTCAGTGCTAGCTCCTTGTAAGTCGCTTTTAAATATGAAACCAAGAGTGTTTCTGCCATGGAAGGAAAAATCTCTGGGTGAGAATGTACTGACACTTTCACACGACACCAGTGTTTAACAGCAACAGAAAACCTAATTTAGTTTTGAAAGTATTATGCCAGATCCCTCACACCTGTCGACATAAGCAGCACAATAGCAGAACCGTGACACACGTAACTTCACAGGTGTTAAATCCGTATCCTTACAGCTTCCTTACCTGCCTGTGAAGGTGGTCAACATACTCGTGTGGCTGTGTAGACACGGATGACTGATGTGGTGGCATTAATGACTCTTTTGTGGAAATAAATAGCAATAAACATCAAATTCTGTAAAAAGAAAGGTTAGAATCTTCAATAAATAAAGTTTTCAGGCAGGCAGATGTCTTTACTGAAAAAAACAGATTTTCTTTCATCCTCATTCTTTGTGGGATGCTGACAAAGGATTGGGAGCTGCTAAAAACTGTGCTATTGTTCCACTGATCTCTTGCTAGTTTGGCACTCTTAATATAGACTTTACATGTGCTTCATTATACAGCAGCTCGGTTCGCAGAGCGGTCATCTGAAAATCGCTGGTTACATGTCAAAGTTTCTCCTGTGTTTCGCTTACAAGCATCTGACAAAATAACTAAATAATTTAAGATAAAGATAAAACTAAAGATTTATTATAAATATTATGATTATTCCAAATTATGCATTTATTTTGTTTGTGATAAAAGAAGTCCTGGAGTTGAGAATTTAAATCTTTGCCACTCCAATTCTGGGCACTTGAAGTTATGTCAGGTTGCTTATTATACAGCAGGTGAAGGCCTTAAGTGGATCCTTTAATAATCTCCATTTGTTGTGTTAAATTTGGAACATTGAGTTTATATTAAGTCTGAAAACACAACCATGAGAAATCTTAGAAGAATTCTGTCAGGCAATAATTGGATGCAGATAATCAGTGTTTCAGGTGTTGGCAAAGAAAATCGTTGTGGGGGGAAGCAATGTAGGTGAACACCAACTAGTCTAACTGACATGAGCAATCAAGCTCTTGTGTGTACAACAGGGATCTCTCCTTTCTAACTTGCCTCTTTTCCCATTTTCCCAGAACTCTGGGGAAATTATCTGCACTGAACTTGGCATTTAAAATCATCCCTGTCAGTTTTTTTTTATCTCTGTTGCAGAATAATGATTTAATTATACATGTAGTTTGTTTTCTCACATTCTTGTTAAGGAGGTTCCAGTTTTTTTAGCTGTATATTACATGAAGCCTTAAAATAACCATGAAAAACAACACTGATTGAAGGCTTCTCGGAGTATAAAATTATTAGACAACAGCTCATACTGTAAAATTTATAGGACCTGTTCCAGCTCCGTATCATTTATTCAACATCTTAATCGTATATGTTTCTGAATCATCACGGTTATTTACCACATTACAATTCCTTCCACGTACTCTGTTGCTTGTTGTGTTTCTCACTAAGTTAGAAATGACCAGTGTAGCCCCCAGTATAAACACTTTATTATTTATTACACTGCATTATTTATATTTACAAAACAGACATTATTACGGAGCTCAGTTGAAGAGGCTAAATTGTAATTACCATACTTATGAAAGGTTTGGGACCCAGGCAACTATTTTTATATTTTTGTATTCATTTGAGTGTTTGTGCCATTACTAAGCTTCACTCTGTCATGCTTCACAATATGTCATTTTTTGCTTCTCATTAAAGATTATGCTTCTTTAAAAATCCATGCTGTTAATTTTGCAGAATTGTGCTGCCATTTAAAGCTACAGTGTAAACCACTGTCCCCCAGGTTTATCATAAAGATGTACATGTACATAACATTAACATTAATTGTGCTCTATTCTCAATAATTTGCTTCATAAACCATTTTTTAGATGGTGTTTATTTTGCTGTATTTTCTTTAATAATAGTTGGGGTTTGCAATTCCTTGCTTCCCTTGTCCACATCAGTTAAAAGGGAGTTTCAGCTAGTTGACAGGGTAAACTACAAATGTGTAATAGTTTGGCATTTCTGTTTATTTCCAGGTCAGGAAGACAGCTAAGTGAGGTCTTTGTCCAGTTACCATCCAGGAAGGAGCTCCCAGAATATTACGAGCTGATCAGGAAACCTGTGGACTTCAAAAAGATAAAGGTAAGATGGATTTGGTAGGAACAGCAATAAATAAACTGTAATACCGTGTATTTTTTAAAGATCAAAAGATAAACAGCATCCTGAGCACATGTAAGTGTACAGAAAAAAAGTTATTTGATGTTATTAATTATAATGTTATGTAATGTTTTTCTGATTTAATAATTAAATTTTTAGCTTTCTGTTATTTTATTTTTTTTTACATTTTTGCTCTCTAGTTGATAAGTTCCTATTTTCGGTCATTGTAGTTACAAACATTTAGTTTAGTTTTAGTTCTATAAAAATTTGTTTTACAAAAACATCAAAAGTCTCATAAAATACAATAGATTAGAGATAAAATGTTAAAAGAGAGCAGGAGTTTTTAAAGTCTGGTCTCAGAGAAGGAGCTGGTCTAACATCTACAGGAAGGCTATTCCACACATATGGACCATGATGTGAAAATCATCTCACACAGGCTTCTGCAAAATATGGGAACAGCAGGATGTAAATGACCTGTTAGACCATGTGGTGGAATAAGATCTCCTCCTGCATGAGTCAGTCATTGCTATGATCAGAGGGGAAAAAACTGTGTAACAACCCAGCAATAAATCCAGTTGTTTGGAACATTAAGTGAAAGTTTTGGAAACCATTGATGCCTTAAATACGACCTCAGTTGAATCCTTGCAGAGAAGGATAAGTGAGAGTCATGCTGGTGTTTTTTCTGTTAACAGGAACGTGTGAGGAACCATAAATACAGGAATGTGGGAGACCTGGAGAAGGATGTGATGCTGCTCTGTCACAACGCCCAGACCTTCAACCTGGAGGGATCCCAGGTTTTATTTCACTGCCTGTTGCTTTGGCTTGTTTTGATATTGTGTTTCTTCTTTAACAAGCCTTGCGTGGACATGATATTTGTTTTAAAAATATCTGGCCTAACGGTGTAACCCCGGTTCTCTGATTAACATTTTGTTGAGCTCTTACTATGGGACTCCAGTAAAAAGTTTAAAAAATCTCTTGTTGTGGAGACTTGGCTTTGTCCAAAAGTTGCCGACAGTACTGAGGTTAGAGGAAAAAATGGTAATGCTTGATTTACAGGTGCTTTACTCCAAAATAAGTTCTTGAATGTTTTCCTGGAAAGAATCATGTTTTACTAATTACAGGAAAAAGACAGAGTTCAGGCTGTGATTGTAGATACTTCAATTAGCTGTGTTTAGTATATTAGACTTCCAGATTATTTCCATTAAAGGAACTTCTTCATTTAAACCCAAGTGAATATTTATCCCTTATGCATTTTCCATTTTATTGCTGCAGTGTTGTGCCTGCTTTTCTGGACGTGTACAAACAAACCACTCGACCTGTAATTAGTAACAAAAACTCACTTATTTCAGGTCTGTTACGTTTATCAACAGTGTAATATGAAATGAATTAAATGTGCAGTACGAGAGAGGGAGAAAACCGTTTCATCTCTCCTTCTACGGTTTTTTGTTCATTGTCATGGCTTAGATTGCAGCAGTCCCAAGTCCTTCTGATATCACATGATTTTTATCCTTTTAGCTTCTACTTGCCAGTTTTTCCAGGTCTCTCATTTCTGTGTCCACTCTCTATGCATTGATGCCCTCATCTCTCCTGTATTACAACCCTCACCCACATTAACCTTTTCAGGCTCTTCTCTCTCATTTTTCTAGTAATACAATCACACTTTTAAAGAAACTGTTTCTGCAGCCCGTCTTCTTTTGTTCCCCTGCAGATATACGAGGACTCTATTGTTCTTCAGTCTGTGTTCAAGAGTGCCAGGCAGAAGATTGCCAAGGACGAAGAGAGCGAAGATGACAGCGATGAGGAAGACGAAGACGATGATGACTCAGAGGCAGAGGGTAAGATGCACTATTTCAGGGACATGCATATGAATTCTGATTTAAATTCTACACTGTAAACCCCAAATGAATGCTGCTCTGGTTGGAGATTCACTTTGCTACCATCCCACGGGGAGTCGTGTGCACTGTCTGTAGCACAGAGTATGAAGAATATAGTCGTAACTGCTCTTTGGGGGGAAATTTATTTTAATTGGGGATGAAAATTCATTGTTGATCTTGGAAACGTTAACTCAGGTCCCCTTCATAGTTTGTTTTGGAGCGCTTGACCGGCCTTTTACAGCAAAGGAAAACTGTCTGAAAGCTCCAGAATCACTGAGCGATTGCGTTGAAATTTCCAGAAAAAGGTTTACGAGAACATGATTAGTTGATTTAAAGATCATCATGAAAACTTTTAAGCAACTATTTTGATCGTTTGCCATTTTTCAAAAATAATGACATTTATTATTTATCTCTATGTGAAATACTTTGGTCAACGGGATGCTGTTTTCAAAATACTATATAAATTAATTTAATTAGATTTTCACCTTGTTGTCCTATTTGCCTCCATTCTCATAAACTATTGTAAGGTAAATATCTGTCTGGATTTGGGGCTGTTCGTCAGATAAAACAAGATATTAATCACTGTTTTATTTCACAGTTTATTTAATTTAAAACAGCGAACTGTGAAAATAGTTGCAGCTCTAGCTGAGTTAGGAAGGTGTTATTTTAAAAGATGTTATTTATCTGTATTCTAAGCATGAAACAGAAAAAAAAACATTTGAGAAGCTAGAACTTGATGATTTTAAAATCAAAAGAAGCAAACAATACACATCTAAACCAGCGATGTAAGACTTTTACTGATGTGACGTTAATATTTTTGTGCTTTCATTCGTGCTTCTTTCAGCCAAGTCGGTGCGGGTCAAGATCAAGCTGAGTAAGGAAGCACGCAGCCACGACAAAGGCAAGAGGAGGCAAAGCAGAGCGAAGGCCAAGCCTGTGGTCAGCGACGACGACAGCGACGAGGATCTGGATGATATTGTAGGTCACTGCCTTTTACTGCGTCATTAGCAAAGTTTCAGCAAAAATACCTCTGATCAGGAAAACGCTAATTCACTTTTTACCATCTATTTCTTTAATCTGGCTGTTTGAAACTGTGGCACTGTGCATGTCTCTCACAGTGCTGCAACACAGTCTCTGGTGTCCCTATACACTTAAAACCTTTATGACACGTGAACCATGCTCCAAAAATAAGGCAGAGGAGAAATCAGATTACTCATCTGCAGCATGTATACGCAGTGATAGATTTAAAGAGCACTGTGTGGGGAAATGCGTTTTAGTTTTTTTAGATTTCAGTCTTTGAACAGATGAACTTCATAGAAATATCTTATCTGGAAGATACTTACAGCAGACTGTTTCTGTCTTCACTGTAGCCACCTTCAGCTCTTATTTTTTATCTAAAACATAAAAGCAGCAAATCACAAATTAAGCTGTAAGCAGAGAATATTTAGTCTTTTTGCTTGATCAGTATTTTCTGTTCATGTAGCATTTCATTACAGCAGTAGTAATAAATAAGTAATTAATTGTGGTCAGCTAAAGGAAATAACGATGTCCGTTTACGCCCATTTTCTGTTTAGCGCTGCAAAGAATATCAGATGAAAAGTCTGGTGGGTTGAAGGACACTGGTAGCTTAACACACCTGAAACCAGAATGACACCTGTCGACTTACCTTGTTTGATAGTGTAGGCAGGTTTCGACAGGTAAGAAGAAGAGTGGAGAAAGAAGATAATGTGTCTGTCTCTCAGTTTGATACTTTTCTCTTTACATCCTTCTCAACAATGTTATGAAAGTGTACTGCAAAGATATTGATCTGGTAATCCTTAGAGGAGCGAGTGGAAGGAGTGCTGTGGAAACCTCTTTACTAACTTGCTTTCTATAAATTTGAGTTCACGAGTTCAGCATTCTCGTCTTGAGTGGGGAGCTGGAGGTTAGACCTCTGTGGTGCATTAGTGTTTTTTTGTCGAGCCAACAGTGATGCTGAACTGCTGGGATTTATTGGACACAATCGATATGGCCCAAAGCTATGTCAATGTAAATGACTTGGAGCAGTGTATTAAAAGGAAAAGTCATGTCTTTTTATCGCTTCTATCACTTAGCTGCAGATTTAAGACCTTTATCCCCCTTTGCATATCTCCTGGTCAGCGTCTGCCCTGAAACCAAATCTCAGTAGGAGAGTAGGATGTAAGGAAGAGGCACTGGCTTCACCTTCAGACCTCCTTTACTATGGAGAACTTTATTTCAGGCTGTCGATTTATTCAGCTTGTGATGACCTACGCTGCCTCTTGTTGATGCTCTCTACAGACAATAAACCTTCACCACGCTGCATTATCCCGTTCTCCTCTGCCCCTTTGTCTGCCTTTAAATCTCCCTCTCTTCATCTTCTTTATCTCTTCTTGTTTTTTCTGCAGGATCACTCAGACAAGAGCAAGAGCGATGACGAGTGAGGAGGGAACGCAAGGACGTGAGGATATTGTTTATAGCACTTATAAACAAAGGGACGGTATCTTCCCTTACCGTTTGTTTGAGTCATATTCTGTATTTTTTATTTGACTGCATTTGTTGTCCTCGTCTGTGGTGCTCCCATCAGCTAGGAAATGTATTACTATTAATCGATAAGCTACAGCAATACCAGACTGCTTATAATCCTTTTTTAAAGACAGTTTTGTAGTATATTTTTAACTCTGCTTTAAAGATTTTAATTCTGTATGAAAAAAAGATTTTGTCCCACTATATGCAATTTTGCTTTATTTGTACTTGCTTGCACTTTTAGAAGATGAAATATTAATATCCAAATTTTATAAATGTGTAATTAAAAAAAAAAGATATTTTAGGAGCCACTTATAGAAGTTTTTAAATTGGATTTATTGTTTCACCGTGTCCAGTGCCAAATGTTAAGACGTAGAAAAACTGCGATCAGCCAATCATAGCCTAGCAACCAAAAGTAGGCACAGCAGGTCTGTCGAGCTTTGAATTTCTCCACGTTAAAGAAACAACATTTTAAAGAGTGTGAAAACTGGCAACACTAGTAATGTGACTGTCAGCAGTACTGCTGGAAGTAGTGATGCGGTTGCCACCTTTAGTCCAACAAACAATGACAAATAACTGCACATAGAAGCGAAGCAGTGACATTAGGTTGAGTAGCACCTCCTCAGAGAAGCATCAGCGATTCACATCTATATTGGAGGTGTCCAGGTACACTACAGTCTGTAGGTTTGGAGTGCACACAATCACACAACTTGGTTCACGTTTGCATATCTATACTCCCTGAATTCAGTACAAAATCCCAGTTATCTGATATTTATTGTTGTAAGCAGAGCAAACACTTTGTTACACCTCTAGTGTCAGTGTGACATGAGACTGAAACAGAAAGACAGCCTTATTGTACTCAGTTCTGTTGTCTAACCGATGTCACGTTGGTGATTTAAACCAACGTGACAGAATGTCGTCCAGAGGCAGGAAGCCTGCTTTGGCCTGTTAACAAAAAGTTACAAAGTTATCTCAAAAGTAAATCTGCAGCTCTTTCCACCAGACAAATGTGAAAATTCAAAGCTTGACAGATACTGCGACAGAAAATACACATTTCAAGACAACATGATTGTGAGTATGAACTATTTCTAAAGTCTGTGTATTATACAGCAAGCACAACAAAATGTGAGCCAGTTACTTAAACATTAATTTCAGATGGCCATAAATGTATAAGGCTTTCTAAACGGCTTTCATTAATCCAAATGTAACCTTACATTATAAAGGCAGAATATCATTTAGTCACGTCCGTGTGTTTCATGCACCTTTTCTTGTAATGCTTTCAATTTGTGACTCAAAGCAGAAGCTTTGAACTTTGTTGTGATTTTCTCACTCTAAAAAGGAGTGCTTGGGGTGTTTCGTTTTAGAGCAATATCTCACTTCAGGCGGCAGGTTGGTGGGGAAACATCTTGTGTTGAATAAAACCAGCATCTATCGTAGCAGTACATGTAGCTTTTCAGGGGGTGAATACTGTGCACCACAGGCACCATGCAGTCCTTTTGCATTAAAACATATTGTAAAGAACCACGTCTTTGCTGGGTTTTTGCAGACTATTTAAGATGGTAGATAAATGTTACAGGACAACAGTATTATGGGTTTAACGATCCAATCTGAATGACATTGAAAACAGTACATTTTAAACAGTGTACTGAGTTCTACTTTTGATTGGGGTGTTTGTATTCCTTGTGTATTAGTTTCAGTCTTTTTACTGGTTTATGTGCTAGTAGCATGAATTTCTTTGGCACTATACTGTGTACATGCAGATATATCATTTTTGTTTGTGTATTGTGTGCTTGCCGACTCTCCATAAGTGTGACTTAATCTTTGCTTTCTTTGCACAGTGTCTTTGTGGTTGTATCTTATAGCCCAGGGCAAATAAAATCTCACAGATTCTGTATTGCCTCCACTCTCACCTGTTACCTTCTTTTCAACACAACTGCCAAGACGACTACCGCCGCAGCCTCTTCTACAGCCACAACCGCTGCTTGACATTTTATAGGAAAGTTTTGAACAGTAATGTATTTCCTGGAAAAAGCAGTTAAACGTTGAATCAGTGCAGATGTAGTAAGCATGTAAATGTACACTACCAGTCAAAAGTTTGGACACACATAGGAATGTTTTTCATGAAAAGATTCATGTCTTCAGTTGTGTCACCATCATTGCACATGGTTTTCTAATGGTCAGTTATCATTTTAAATTAATATGTTAGCATTAGCAAACATAACATGCTATTGGAAGACAGTCCTAATGTTTGCAGGATTTAGGTCTCTGTGTGTAAATGTTCCTTCAGCTACAATAGTCACAACATGAACAGTGTCTACACATTCATTCTGATCCATTTGACGTTATGAAATCTGTGTGTCCAAACTTTTGACTGGTAGTGCAGGTGTCACGACACAGCAGTTATCTCGTATTAAACTTGTCTCTCAGCAAACTTAGCAAAACCTCTTAAGAGAAAACTCTTAGCACTGTTTAGGAGAACTCGTGTTAGGAACAACGGATCCTTTGTGAATCTCCCCTAGGAGATTTACCACATATGGAATTTACCTGTCTAAACTACTGCAGTGATTTGTCCACTGGATTCATACTGTATTTCATGCCATCGTGTCTGTATTGTGCAGTTCAGACGCTGGAGGGCAAGAGAAGGGCCACTGTACTGTACGGCTGGCTGCAGGACACTCACACCCTGCACCACATCAAAACAGCTTTCCTCTGTGTGTTCGTGCCGTTTTAAACAGAGCTTCACTAAGCCAATTCCCCTGAAGAATGACCATACATCAGCCCCCCTTTTTATCTGCCTCTTTGAAGTGCCGAGCTGTTGGGATAGACTTGAGCCCAGTAAGGGAGGGGCAAATTGGACATTAATCCTTGTCTGAGCACCAGAGATGTCAGCTGGAAAAAGTCAGGTGCCAGTGCAATTTGTGCTATTCCTCTGTAGCTTTTGTCTGAGGCTCCACCATCATCACATTCTCCAAGCAGCAGATTCAGGTCCCTCACACACCAAACGTATTCCGGGAATTTTCCTTCCTAATGACTCATGAAGGGTGATCTGAAAGGGCCAGGTGCTCTCTATTATCAGAGAGCCCAGTTTATCTGGTGTTGTAACCCGTCCACATTCAAGGCGGGTGAAACAGGCCCTATCAATGCTAACTCTTGCACAACTTAAAAGGAAGAGCGGGAAAAGGCTTTGTCTTCGTTCAGATTCCGGGGTTCACTATCAGTTTAACGCATGATCGGGGAAAAGGCTCATTTGTCTTTGCACTGCTTAGTCCTGATAAGCTGGAAGGTTACATCACAAACTATGTGGACTACGTGGGTTTCATGTCCCAAAAGGACATTCACACCTTGTTTATCAAAGTTTACATTAGGGAGCAAAGAATTATTTTCAACACTGGTTATTTTGTCAATATAATGCCAGAACACTATTCATCACTGACATCTGCGGTTATGTTTGACAGTCCAGACACAGAAAATATTAAATTCATATAAAACATATAAGCAAAAAGAACAAAAATCTGTGTTTAGCACTTTTGACAAACTGGAATTTTTGGCATTTTCCCCTTGATTTAGATTTACTGATTAAACAAGTAATTGTTTCAACACTAGTTTTTTTTTCTGAATAAAGGGATGTTATTGTACAATCTCTCAGAATAACAGGTTTAACTCTAAAACACAACAGGTATTTTATAGATTATGCAGTTTGTCTATTGATTAGTCAGTTATCTGAAAAATACAAAATATGGTGACTATTGAAAATTAAAAATAAAATGTTTTAAGGTTTTTCTTATTCCTTTCTCATTACTTTATTTGTTACTGTCTTCTTCAAACATAACATACAATTTATGGCTATGTTACGTTCATTTGCGGTTTGAAGAAGGATCCCTACGTTGTAACTTTGGTTCTCTGAGTGTTCTAACCCCTCATGGCTCAGGGATCGAGCCCACGCTGCAAGGCAAAGAAGATCTTCCCTACAGAAAATCCTCGTTTTAATGCTCCACAGCTTGGTGATGGCTGTATGAGCTGCCCAGAACAAAGCTCAGGTCAGAGGGAACATGCAAGGGCACAGCTAACAGACTTGATCAGGTGCATCAGGAAGCATGACAGGATGTCCTGTGCCCGTAGCTGCAAAGGGACACGGGTGGTGAGGCTGGATGACTGATGACCATGTTGGCAGGTGCCACTGCCACAATTTCCAAGCATCTATCTCCTGTGCCGTCCCACGTCCTCCCTCCTGCTATGGATGAGGACAGTGGCCTGGACGAGGTGTAGTCCATCTTGTAACAACACTGAGTTGCCTTGTCCTAGTGACACCACTGCCACACCCTGCAGTGGTCATATATTATACAATCCCGCGTTCTTCCTGTTCCTGTGAAGATGTCTGTTTAGATGGGGTGTACTCCGTCCTCTCATGCGAGGGCGTCAAGTCGCCGCGTGCCAGTAGCACCACTGTCAAAGTTTCCAGTGGTCGGACTCCTGTGCCATCCCTCATCCTCCTTCCTCCTCTGGTTGAGGACATTGGTCTGGATGACGTTGAGTCGCCTTATGCCAGTGACACCAGTGCCACAGTTTCCGGTGGTTTTTCTCTGCCATCAGAGATACTCATGAGATGACTTACGTGACCTGTGACACATTTTTAAAGCCTTAATGTCGCAACTGTTCTATCTCTAGAGCTCTGCTGCCAACTAGCTTTGGTTTACAGGTTAAAATCACTTTTTCCACATAGCTGGATGAGTCTCTGAGGAGGAGACGATCCAGAAAATGCAAACATAATAGAATTTCTGAATTTATTATTTAAAAATTAAATACGCCAAAAAAAATAATTTAGAAGACATGTAACCTGATCAGAAAAGTGCTTCAAAATAAAAGCAGGGATTTAAATTTACATCGGGCTATTGGGAAGTTGAAGCAGGCTGGTTTTAGGTTTTCAACTGACAAAAGTGAAATAGTAATTTAAAATTAAAATCAATTAATCAGAAACTGACTTTTAGGGTTGTGTTTCGACAAAATAACAAAGCTGCACACAGTAAGAAAGTAATGGAAAAACTCAGTTTACCTTAGTCATATCAGTACTGCACAATGTATGCACAAACTAATTATGGTTTATTAAGGTTTATCTTATCTTATTTCAAAGTGCTTCAAACATAAAAAGTGGTTGAGTGGTGGTGGTATGAATGTGTCATGTTTGAAACAGCAGCAAATACTCTCCTCTGAATGTTAGATCACCTTCAGTATTAGATTTTTTTGACATCGTGTTCACGTGTCACAACAACAACCGCGTTGAAAAATTATGCCACGCACGACCTCAGCAAGTGCTTCTGACATGCCACAAAGATCATCCGTGGATGGATGGAAATTGGTGTGTCACTGACAGATCAGGTAGTGTGAAGGACATTACAGCAAGTCAACCTCTAGGGGTAGCATCCAAGAGGAAAGACATTGCTCAGAGACTAACAAATTGCTTGAGTAAACTTCACTAGGTCACTGGCAGCACATTCTTTGATCAAATGAAACCGAAATAAATTCATTTGAACCAGACGGTGACAAACATTTGTTGTGGGCCTGATCAGGACTAGCACAGTGACTGATATGGGGCTGCGTTAGTGCCAAAGGTGTAGGAGAGTTTAGATTGCATCACTAAGAGTTTAGAAATAAAATAAAAAAAGCAAACTATCACCTGGGCTAGAATGTGCCATAACGTGGATCCAATAAAACACCTTAAGAGAGCAGTAAAAGCCCAGCAATGAGCCGTGGAAAATACTAATCATCTGTGAAGAATGGCGAGGACTGAATATTCTAGCAGTAGTGAAATATGTTTTAGGTTTTTCATATTACTTCATTCTTCATCTCTTTATTTTTTTATCAAAATAAATAAAAGTGTTGTACATAGATTTCCTTGTAAACACAGCTCAGATTTCTTTCTACAGAACTCCATGTAATGAATGTTTCATTGGAAATAAATCAAAAATGTCCACTGGGTAGAATATGAATACATTTCGTGTAACAACATGAACCTAGATATATCTAAAATTATGCAGCACAAATGCGTGATGTGGAAGACCTCACCAGTGGATGTGAATATGTGAATAAAAAAAGACACGAGCAGGCTGCAGTAATAATGCGCTTGGTTAAACAAATGACTTTTGCAGTATTTGTCATGTAGATGCAGAATCTACTGCAGTATTAAATAAATTAGAATTTGGCTTCATTTCAGTTTTCTCAGATTAGATTAAACATGTCGACTTTTTTATGCATCAGTATGAAAAAAAGCATTTTCAGTTTTAACCCTAATGCACAACTCATTACTGCTTTTGATCTGCTTTTAAAATGTAGTTTTTCCTCTTTTGCTTTCTCAGGGATTTTTCGTCGTAGGAATCCACATTTCATACTAATTTTCAGTGACAATAAAGGTATTTGACTGGAAAATGATTTCCCCCAGCTGTAGATGAATCAAATCCTAATATTCAGAGATCACAACCAGCTTGTTCTGCAGCAGTTTTTTATTTTCATGTTTTGCCTACTGCTATTATTTAATACTTGACAGTCTTCCTTTAGTTCCTTTAGTTTCAGCTTGACCCTGACCGCACATCCCTTCTTCAGTCTTGAACTTAGATAACCTTTTAATCAAGCAGGCCGTGTGTGGTCAGTTGGACAGCCCAAGTGTTTGTCTCAGAGCAGATGAACACTGGAGAGTGAAGCCGGCGGGTTGCTTAGCACGTTCATCGTGGTTTGAGGAATAAGGTCTGTCCACCCACAGCTGCTGGGTTTTGCCAAATACAAACTTTTGGGTAAACAGATGTGTAGACTGATTAACTTGATCTCTTTAAGTTTGTGAAAGTGTTCCAGTTCAATATAGTAAGAAATCAGCCCAGAGTGCAGCTTGGAAAGCTGACAGAGATAAGTTATTTTAGTTAGACTAAGTTGGGAATTAGTCACACACTTCAGTTCTTTTGTTTGTTTGTTTTTGTCAGCGTTTAATGATACTGAGGAATATTGAAAGACCCCGCACAGTAGGAGCTGGAGGTCATCCCAATTTGTTCATGTTAATGATCAATCTTCCATGCACACGCAGGTTAGATACGGAGTTCCGCAGGGTTCTGTGCTTGGACCGATTCTCTTTTCATTATAC
>JAUYWH010000027.1:21128559-21189404 GCA_034779795.1 Ctenopoma multispine
TAAAGTGCCCTGAGATGACTTATGTTGTAAATTGGCGCTATATAAATAAAGTTGAATTGAATTGAATTGAATTGAATCTTGCCGCTCACACTCACACAATGCACAAACCTGCGAGATGAAAAGCAGATGTGCTGAACTTGTGCGCCAGACTGCAGAGACACTTCTGTGAGTTCCGGATCCACAGCAGTGTCACAGAAATCTAGAGGTCGAGCTGCTCTCTGGTTTGATGTAGTGCTGTTACTGCAGCACGGACAAAAAGTGGTACGAGTTGTTTTAATGATCCGAGAAAACGCACAGAGGTGGAGGTGGAGGCAGGTGGAGCAAACTAAAGCAACTCATATTGCAAATCCCCTAACATCCTCTTACCTCTTTAGCTCCACGTTCATCCTTTTCCACAACTTCCCAGTTACCACGATGTCTGCTGCATGTGATTCTGGTCTCTCTGTGGTAACAGATGTTGGTCTCCTCACGACACACTTGGGGATGATTCGTTTTCCATAAAAGAAGCCATTCTTGGGGTGTTGTGTGACGCAGAGCAGAGCTACACCCTGGTACCTGTTTTTAAATGATGCTTAATCATTGTTTAAAAAAGATCCAAACCTACGACTGCACCACTCCATTGATGGAAGACGAATCCCTGTAGAGGAGAGATTCCTCCTGAGCTTTTCCTGCTCCCCCTGAGATCTCTTCTATTCTATTCTCATAAAAATGTCTTTAAGGACTTTTGTCTTATCCGATTTCAGTGAAACTATTTGTTTTACTATAAACTATCAATCTTTGAACCACAATCTATGACGATGAGTTATTTTCTCAGTGTAAAATCATGTTGCTCAACTACTAGTATGTGTTCATGTGGGGTCTGTGAACATCCTCAAAATAAACTGCAGCTCAGCTCAGCTCAGTGTCACAAATCTGCCTCCAGCGGGTTTACAACGTGTACAGCACATGACAACCTCCATCCTCGGAGCCTCGAATCAGACAAATTCCTCAAAAAAAACTACAGGATAGAGTAGATTTCCAGAAAAAGTCACTTCCAGGTGCAGCCACACAGACCACACAATGTCTTCTCCACCCACCACGAAGACCTGGACAGGATGGGCCAGGATGAAGATTCAGATCCAAAAACATCTGGAATGAGCCACTGACAGCTTGGGGGGGAGAGACAGCTCCCAGGATAGCTGATGGAAAAGAGAGAGAGAGAGAGAGGCCTACAGCTTGGATGCTCATGTGCTTAAGGTAACAAACAGATTTTCAGAAAGTTTCCACTTTTCTCGTTGAGAGTTTGTTCTTTATTGTACATACAGGGTTTATTGGATTGAGACTAAGGACACAACAGGACAACACACATGAACCCTGCATTCAGAGAGGGAGAGGAAAGAATGGAGTATAAAGTTAAAGGAGCATTTTTTTGGCAGTGAATCCAAACACAGAGTCTCCTGGATCAACCCTGAAGTTTTATGTCATGAACACGAGTTTAAATTAAGAAATCGTGTTTCGTCTGACAGCTTGATATAAAGGATGTCTCTGGAAACAACAAAAATCCACCGCGGGAGTTGTAGCTAATTTCTCCAAGAATGTTTTTTTTTTTCAATCAAAGAATGAGATGTTCCCTGAAATAGTCTGTAGCCTCTGCAAGTCAAACGTAGCTGAGGTTTCTGGAAAAGTTTACAAAGTGTGAAAATGCTGTTTCTCTTTGTGACGCATGAAGAAAGGTACCCAGCCATTAAAAGATCAACTGTGTGGGCACAGTCAGAAAAAAAAAAACGTTTCTGGTGACAGAGATTTGTGAGGATTTTTCTCATCACCTCTGTGTATTTGAAAACAGAAGAGTCACTCAGGGAAGTTCAGACAAGAATCAGGCATCAACACCAGGCTTTTAGAAAACGATACCAGCGTGAGAGCAGCCACTGAGATGCCACAGTCGCTGTGGTCTTACAGGAAAGCTAATTGACATTTAAACTAAAATGGCACGATGACAGCTGCAGGTACGGTTCAGCTCTGAAGCATTGTAGCTCTGTGGTGCTACACTTTTCATATCAAACGTACCCACTAGAAAGGACATCTACATCTCCTCCCCTCTGTCTTTTTGACAAACCACTGCATCAGTAAAGTGCATCAGGCTTCCTTGAGCAGCTTGTGCCCATATCCCTGTTAATCAACCGGATGGAACGAGACCACCATGTGTAAAAATCAGTTAGCTAATTAACTGTGAAGGGAATGACATGTGGAGGAAAGTAAGAAACCTGCAGTGGGGGTAGTGGATGCGTTCCTGAAATTCAAGGTGAAGTGCTGACGTCCTTTAGTGTCGCTGGACGTACTACAACAATGATCACAGGCCATCATTACATGAGGAATCTAATCATCATTTTTCTTACTGTTGGCATTTTTTATCATGATAATAATGCTCAGTTCTCACCAGAAAAGCTGGATGGACTACTGAGGGAATAGAAAGACAAAGACTGCAATTTGTGTGGCATCATGCTGTTAGCCAAAGGGTTCACAGCGTGAACTGACCATCACAACAGGCTTGTCAGGCTCGGTTTTACATCATTCATTATGCTGAATGAAAAAACAAAATGTGCTGCACTACAGTTCAACAGAATCCCTGAAAAAATGATAATGATATCATAATGTTGTCGTTGTTGTTGTGTCTTTAAATGGCAGAAACAACCACCGTGCTTTATTTTTTCACCTCGATGGGTCAAAACTGCGATGAGCTGTCACGTTTCTCCATCTCCATCAATTCTATCATGCAGTTTTCACCCGAGTTTATTCTCCGGCTAAAAGAATCTGCAGATCCTTTATTGTACAATGCATGGCCCCGTATGTGTAGAAATATTTGTTTGGTTTCATGGATGAAAGGAAGAAGTAAAGATGTCACCTTGCATCCACAGGGTTCACTGTTTTCTATTTAATAATGAATCTGTCTCTCGACTTTGACGTCAGAGCAGGGGATGAAGAAAATCTTTACCTGCTCATTAAGCATTCATAAGAGGACATGCGTTATTGGCTTATTTTCTGCTAAGTGCTGCAAAATGTTGAATTTGTATGTAAATGGTTTTATGCTCATTTTCTGACAGGATACTTGTAATTTATTCAAACCTGGTCTCTTTTTGTAGATTTGTCTGTCATTTGAACTCACTGTGAAAATGTTATACTCACGAAAGGAATCGCTGGAGTCTGACGGGGCCAGAAGTACAAACAGAATTTCAGTCTTCTGTTGCATCATGTTTAGTGATTGAGGCCTCAATACTGCGAAGAGAGCGGCGGGTTCAAAGAGGGAACTGCTTTGGCTTGTGGACAGTGTTCGAGTCATCTCTTCATTCAACCATTTGACCCTGATGTGCTCAGGAGGAATTCAAGAGTCTGAAAGAGAAGCGGGATTAGAAGCAGGTGGCTGCATTGTAAAAAAGAGAAGTTCGGGGCCTGTTGGCTCAGCGGTTCAACCCTCTGATAACATTTTCTCCTGCAGCTGCATCATCGGAGCTTTGATGTAACAAAGGTGATTTTTTTTTATTTATTACAGTGTTAACAGAGCTGCAACATGTCCGGTCTCAGGCGTATGACCAAATCACCTTCACTGTCCAACAGAATTTTCTACTGTACTATGTCAGCGATTCTCATGATCATATGTGATATTGTGAAAAGTTGAGAGAATTCTTATGTTGTCGGACTAGCGACGCAGTTTAAAAGATCCTAAAGTGATGCAGCACCTTTGGATTTGACTGTGTTATGCTAATAGTGGCTAATGTACAGCAGCAACAAGCATTAGTCAAAAGTTCACACCACCAGCTTTATGTTTTCATACTTTGATCTGAGTTCCCTGCTTCAAAATATAAAAACTATATACATGAAAATGTTTTCATAAATGTGTCCTTCCATTGACACAGTGTCTGTGGAGAATCTCAGTCGTTCAGGTCGTGGTTATTAAAGTCCAGCAGCCACTGAATAACATTTTTTATTTATTCACAAATGATTGGTTTATTATAGCGTTTTACTGCACCGTAAATATGGCAGAATATCATTTGTCATCTGTTGGCACTGGTCAGATGTTACATATCAGATGCAGCTGTGGCTCAGCTGGAGTCATTCATCCATTAATTGCAGGTTTTTTTGTGGTTTGATTTTTGGCTCCTCTTGTTCATGTGAAAGTTGTTGAACTTCATACAATAAATTTATGCTCATAGCACAAGTTTATTATCTAAACCCAGTTTATTTACAGTCTGCCCTTTGAATCACCCTAAAGGATTCAGAAATAATAGCAGCCATAGTCACAATCTAAATCAGCAGTTTACTGAAACAGATGAGAAGAGATGAGTTTCTGTTCTCACAAACTCTCTGTACCCACTCAGCCCCAGACGACTCAGCAGTGGTGGATTGAGCCTATGAGACAGGAGCCTATGGACCAAAACAAGCCGGTTCAGGAACAGTTTCCTTGCTGAACTCTGTCCTCTGGTAAAACCACTTGAGATTAAGCACGGAAGAAAAACACTATGACGGTCTCAGCAGATCAGGAACTGAATTATGAAGCAATAATCTCACACGGGAATAAAGCTGCGACATCTTAAAGAGGCGTAAGATCATTTCCAAGATCTGTTCACAAAAATGAACTAAGGAGGTATTAAGAGGATAATTAGAGTATTGACCCAACACAAACAAGAGGTAATTAGCCCCAGTGCGAAATACTGGTACTGAAACACTGATGTTTTTTATGTTTATTTTGGCGTCAAAGTAAAATGTGTGCATGGGGTCGGTATGAGTTAGAAAGTGGGTTTTGATTAAATCCTACATTTGCAGGTAATTGCTGAGATGATTAAACAATCAATCAGCCTAGAATTAGTCAAATTACACATTGTTCATCCCACAAAGCATGTGATTAACCAGCGTTTCATTTTAGCATGTATTCGATGAAGTTCACAGTGATTTAACTTTTAAAGAAGCGATCTCCTGCTGGCTGAATTTTTATCGTTTTAATAACGACTAAGGCAAATTATTTCAGAATTTGTGAAAAACACACACTGACAAAGAAGTGAAAAGTACAAACAAGTGCACAGAGTAAACGGGCTGCTCAGCTTGAAGTTGATGACTCCTGACTTTCATGTTCAACTCATGTTCTTCTCTCAAATTCAGTGAATCTTCCACCTACAAAGAAACAAACTTGACAAGCGTGTTCCAAAGAAACGGCTCTCTACCAGAAAACCTGAAGGAGAATCTCTGGCCTCCAGTCCATGACCTCAAGCTTAGACGCGCCTGGGTTATGCAGAAGGATGACGATCTAAAACACAGCAGCGGGTCCACCTCTGAACCCACCTCAGATTGAAGGTGACGTGGGACGACCTAAACAGACAACCTCCAGTGTAGCTCAAACAAAATCAAGCAATTCTGCAGAGAAGAGTGGATGAAAATTCCCCAATTCCCCAAGATTGATTTCAGTTCTTAGGTTTAGGGGGCAATTACTTTTTCAAATAGGGCCATGCAAGTAAAGTAAAGCGTTTTACATTGTCATATATAACATATATAGCATTTCATGTTATTTGTTGCAACTGTTTAGCTTGTACTTTTTAAATTCCTAATTATTTCTCTTTGCATTAACTTTAGGTTTTACCTACAAAAGACTGCATTTAAAGTTAAGAAGGATAAATCTACATAAAAAGCAGAGAGCTGTCTGTGGGAGGAAAGCAAGTCGTTGTGAATCTAAGAAAAGAGGGAGAAGAAAGTTGTAAAGACGTTGATACTTCATGTAGCCGTTAAATTAAGACACACAAAAAAGATTTAGTTTAGTCAGGGATGGAAAAAGAAATGTCACTAGTGTACTGAGGGACGTCAGCGGCTGATGACTGAAGCATTGTGGGAGTAAAGAACAATAGTCAACTCTCCACAAACGGAATCCACCACTGCTAATTAGTTAGAGATGATAAACATGAGGGAAGAGCTCACACATTCCTGCACATGATTAAGAAGAAGAAGTTTGACATAGTTCTGCGACCTTCTTGGCTCAGCTCGTTTCTGTGTTTGCATCACAGAGCGTCAGAGACTGAGTGAGTCACTGTCTACATTTAATAATAGGCTGTACAATTTGAGATTTTCGGGAAACATTAAATCCACAGTGAGTTTGTGTTTATCTCATAGCCGCTCCTCTCTACCTGTTCTCACAAATAGCTTTTATCTCTGAATCTTATATATTGTGCTGTAACTCCCAAGACAAGAATTTGTTGGAGACCTGCGTGCGGGGGGAGGCAAAGCCGTGAATCTGAGTATCATACTGTGTTAAAGGACAGGAAACATTAGGGAAAGTCATTTGCTTTCCGACACGTCTTGATAATTTTAGACTGATGTACAGATGCATGCTGTTTAGTCTGTGTAATCATCATACGTATAAGTACTGATATTATTGCTTAAATAACATATTTTCAACACTATGGTTCTATGTCCTCATGGTTGTAATCTTCATATTTGTTTTCCAGCTTCACTTCTGGAGAAGATTATTGAACTGAAGAGGCAAAGCAAAGCATGTGTCAGAGGCTTCCCCAGCTCTTCAGTGTACATTATGAATAGTAATTCTCCTCATTTGAGCCTCTTTATGCAGAAAATATTGGATGCTGTGGAGACAGAGATGCTTCTGTAGTTAAAAGTGTCCCTGACTCTTCAGGTGCAGGAAGTGCAGGATTTTCTCTCGGACTAAAAGTAAAAAAAATTCTTCTGAGTCATATTCAGTCCAATTACAAATACACCTGAAATAGTCCAGCATGTCCACAGCAAAGAGGTTTGATCAGACTCATTATTATTTTTACTGAAGACTGAATTCACACACTACAGTGATGAAAACAGGCAGGATAGGTGGAAGAAAATTCTTCAGCACATTTTGGGGTTTTCTGAAACAACAACCATTCTAGCAAAGATTCTCAAAGATTTTGAATGAGAAACACGATTGGTTTGTCAGCATGCAGAGAGAGGTGTCATATGATGAATAATAGTGTTAGAGACCAGCTCCGTATCCTCAGAAATTTATTTACCAGTAAAGTCTAATGTTGCTGGCAGACAGCATCGTACTTGAGTCATGCAGCTGTTTTTAGCAGAGCTGAATTGGAGATTGTACAAAAGCCTCGACAATCTCCACCAAGTAGCTCATCACAGCTTCCAACTGTCAGCTGTTAGATGTCAGGTCCAAACAGGGAGTCGATAGACGTTCTCCTTGAGGAGCAGCAGACGGGGCCAGAGCAGCCTGGACCCAGCAGGAGCTGCACATCATTGGGTTTGTTAATCCCCCATCCTTTAACTCATCGCAGTTCAGCAGCGTTCGAGCCAAATGACAGAAGGAGGCTCATAAAAGGCAGCATTTGAAAATAATTTGACCTTGGCCTGCAGCAAAATACTTCACTTTGTGTTGCACATTTAGTTTGAAATACTGTAGATTTTAAATTGACAGGTTTTACACAGTGGTTCACGCTCAGGCTCCATCAGACTGCATGTTAAGCATTTGAGAGCATCTTCAGGTTTGTTTGCTGTACTGGATTTTGGTCTAAAATAAAACCAGCTACTTAACTCACAGTGACACAAAACTCAA
The DNA here is from genome assembly GCA_034779795.1 of Ctenopoma multispine. Classification (NCBI taxonomy): domain Eukaryota; kingdom Metazoa; phylum Chordata; class Actinopteri; order Anabantiformes; family Anabantidae; genus Ctenopoma; species Ctenopoma multispine. Next base: position 21,136,124 of record JAUYWH010000027.1, read on the forward strand.
ATAAAAACTGCAGACTCTATAAAGGTTATGAAATTACAAATAAAAATGCATACAAATTATGATAATGCGGGTTGTTTGCAATCTCCCTTGCCCTTTTCCTCGCACCAGTAGCCTGTTTCCTGCCGTGTGTATGATTACGTAGTGTATGTCTTGGCCTTTGCTCGTCGTGTCCCTTCATAAAACGAGCCCTGTTTTCCTTTCGCACTGTTTTCCAGTTCCAGGAATTAATGATGTCCTTGTTTCTTGAACGTTGTTAATATATTCAGAAACACTGGTTTAAATATGCCGCCCTGCGTGGGTTGTATGTAAAAATGTTCCTTGCTTCAGGTAAATATGTCATTTGAGTGGAACGTGGCAGATCTGCTGGAGGTTAACTGAGGCCACACGATGGACGATATCAGAGGAACCCTGATGCTACACGCAGGCACGAACATGATGAAACCCTGCTGAATATCCTGGTGTCTCCAGCCAGTCCATCAGTGTGGGAGCAGCTCTGCTGCAAAACACCGGGAAGTAGACCTGAAGTGTAAAATAACCAATAATAACCAACACCTTCCTTTAAAAAAGAAAAAGATGCAATTAAACAAGGTAATGTTAAAATGACAGCAAGGCAGAAATGAAAAGTCTAATCAGAGTTAAAATGAAAAGGAAATGGCAGGTGGATAACGGTCGGCACTTTTACACTATCCAAAGAAAAGTGGGAGAAATGAGGGCAAGCAATAGAAGAAGGAAGGAAGATGATATTTTTTCTGGGGTGAGATTTGGACATAGAGGTTTGAATAGCACCTCGAGATGAAGGAAGAAGCATGATACAGGGAATTGTGGGTATTAGGGGAGACGTAAAACGTGAACATGTTTTTTTTTTTAGATAGTTAGACGGGAAAGGAAGACACAAGCCAGAAGGTGGAGGTAATGCACCTGCAGGCTGTTCGCCAACTGCCATAAAACCTCAGAAGAAGAAGAAGAATTTCATCACTTCATGGTGGACCTCACCTTGTTTTCTCCTGTTTTCTGTGTGTCCTTAGTGACTGGTGAGTTATTCAGCCTCATGTTTAACTGTATCATCGTGACTATAAACCACTGACCTGCTGCCTTTGAACCTGATGCATGCTCACCTTGCTTACCTTGACTTTCCTGCTCATGTTAATCTGGTGGCCTGTGACTCCTCACCATCATCCTAAAAAGCACTAACTTGTCCGCGTTGTGAACGTACTACGTTAAAGCTGAAGTTCCAGCAAAGATATAGCAACATTTTCACTTTCAGTTATTTGCTCTCACAGTCTTCCTCAGACAGGACAGAGGTTAACTGCTCATAATTGCTGGCGGCCATCACAAACTCCTGTGGGATGTTTTTTTCTTCTAAGAGTTAGAGGGTTTAGCTAAACTTTCTTTTTAGAGAGGGAAGCTGGCTGATGTGCCCTCCTTTCCTTATATGTGGTTTGTTTATAGGCACATCTGTGATCAGCGGGTTGAATTGCATAAGAACATAATCTTTCCCAGGAGACAAGTATCACGTTTACAGTATATGAAGCCTTCGGTTCCAACTGCGGCGTCCTCTTCATAATTACTAATCCTCGTCTCTTCTGAATCTCCCTGCTTCTCATAACTCTCAATGAGATGTGAGTGCCTGCTCTTCCTCTCGTGACCTCACTATTGTTACCAATCTCTACTGGCTCCCCTTCATTTAATGTTCTTTTCCTCTGCTTTTGAAAGTTTAATATTAACGTCTGTATTTTCTTTAATGGCCTTCTTGAATAGTCTGTCAACCCTTTTATTACCTATAACAGCCACATGAACAGGAACCCAAGTGAATTTAATATCTGTGCAGAACGTAGCATTAAAAGTGACCTCTAACAGTTTACAAGGATCTGCCTCTTGGATACATATATCCATACACTGTATATCCAAAAGTATTGGGACACCCCATCAAATCACTGAATCCAGTGCACAGAGCGATGTTTATAAGGACATGGGTGAGCGGTGCCTTTTCTTTAATGCCCCATGATCTGCTAACAAAGAGCTTTTCACATCGAGTGGTGATACTGTCAAAAATGGGATTCATCATAACTGGATTGGACACTTCCAGGGGCGTCCCGTCCCTACATCATGCTTTCTGCTGCTAACTCAGTATAATAGCTTTTTTGCTCTCATTCCCAATGAACACAACAACTGAGCTTCTGACCACAACATGAGACGTGTTCGTCGGCTCATTTGCTCTCTGCACTTACATCCATTCAAAGTTGCTTCCTTCTCGACTGACTCACAGACTCCCATGTTGTTTCTGCTTCCTGTGAGTTGATCTCTGACCGGTCGCTCTCCATGGTTATTGACTGACTGTCTGGATGTGTAGCACTCCTGACACAGGCTTGCTTTGTGCTCTGAAATAAAAAAATGTCAACATGTCCATGTTCTCAAAGTTTTTATGAGCTGGATTCACATGTTGCTCCCGGCGTGAATCTCATCCCACCTGCTTCATTTCTTCTTTTTACTCACTTTCCAACATCAAATAAATCTTACATCAACTGCAGCTTCTCAAATTTGCTGCTTTCCGATCTACCTTGTTGAAATGTATTTTTTTTGATTGGATTGTTCATTTGGACAGAAGCATTCTCCCTTATTACCCTGTTACCGTGGGGACTTGTGAATGCTTCAAAGCACTGTCCACGTGTGCAGCGGTAGCAGTCTCTCTCAGCCACATCACACACAGCCTCTTCTGACACAACAGAATCTAACTGCCTCGTCGACAGGATCTGTAGATGTGCTTTCCGGCAGGGTAGAAAACGCACAGCACAGCAGCTTAGTTAGATGACTTGCTTGTGTGGTGCTCTTTTTCATCTTCTGTTTACAAGGTGACGTGTAAAATGATCAGACATGACCTAGTTCTAACTCTGTATGGGGTCCCACTAATTTACCTCCTTCACAATTCAGGCACAGTTTATGGCTCTTTCCACCGGGCATGAGTCTCACCTCTGTTCAGTCGAGACTCGTGAAAGCAGAGGGAGGCGGGAGGGGTGAGAGTGCACCTCTCCACTCTCATTAACCATTGTTTCAGCAGTTTGTTTTACACAGCAGAGGAAGTAAGCGATGACTGCTCACTGACTGATGAGATCGCACGTTAACGAAACAGAATATTTTAAATGGTTTAACTGATGCATAAAAATGCTCTAGAGTTATTTCTTTGTACAAGCAGTTATGAAAAGGTTGTATTTTTAAAGCCCTCTGTGTCTATGCATCGTGTGTAATGACAATATAGCCTCTTGAACCTTGGCTCCATCTTGCTCACTGTACTTTAAAGCTCCTGTTTATTAGATTTTGGTCGCTCGGGGGAGGAGGGCTTCCACAACATGCTGACATACATACTGTACAGTCCAACTTATTGTCTTATTTGAGTTATTACGTCTCTAACGTGGCATTAAATAATTCACTGTTTGCACCCATAAAGCACTAAGCGTCATCCTGATTGAATTTGTGTTGCTTTTGTGGCCACCTGATAAGTAGATAAACCTCCGATCTGGAGGCTGGCATAAAGTGGGTTTAGCAGATATTGCTGGCTGAAAACAGCTGCTGCTAGAAATAAGACTCATGAGAGAAGTGAGGTTAATGAAAGAGACAACTGGCGACGGGCCCAGAGGCCCTGGATGTCCCCTGAATTCTTCTGCTTTATTTTTGATCCAAATATTGTATTTCGTCTTCCTTATTATAGGTTAAAATAAGACCTACTCTGCAGTAATTACTTTATATAATTAAAATGAGCTTAACACATCAGCGTGTCAGAATGAGTCATTTAGTACTTCTTTAGTTTATAATGCTAATAATTTGACTTAAGTAAAATTGTGAATGCAGGACATTAAAGTTGTGACAAAGTATTTCTACACAGAAATAATCCATCTATGCTATTGTTCATAGATGTCAGTCTGAATCTGCTGCAGCAGGAAGGTCTAGATGGAGAGAACTACTGCATGTTGTTGCATTGTTAGCTGTCGTTGCATCACATATTGGAGGGAAACATTTCAGATATTCTGAGGCTCAGTCACAACACAGCCGCATACTCTCGTATGTAGCGCTGTCCACGTGCTGGAGGTGCATCTTAATACCATCACCTGATAGCATCTCGCCACATTAAGATAAGAAAGAAGAATGAAAGGTGTGTTATAAATAAATCAGCTGCTGTTTTTTCAGTTTCTCCTGCAGTTTGAACACTCACCTAAAGTCTTTTAAATTTAAATATACATAACTATTGTGACTTACCGTGTTGTTGTAAATGAAGCGTGACTCCGTAAGCTGCTTCGATGGGATTTTATAAAAACAAATGACTTCTGGTACTCAAAGCTAAAAAAACAGGGTGATGCAAAGACTGATGGCGGCATTAGGAAGCTAAAAATACACCTGCGTTATGTTTTATGAAATTAAAATGCTAAATAAATATGACGTCATATATTTTTCTTGGTACAAACAAACACAGTGCATAATATGCTTTTTATTTACATTGCATAGATTGTAGGTTTATAACTAAACCCTGTTAGAGAAATACCCTTTTTAAATTTCCAACTCAAATTACAAACTATTCGTAAGTAGGTCTTCAGTGTGTTTACACAGGAATTACGTAGATCTATTCTCAGAGAGCTCTGATTCTTAGCGTGTGCTGCCTTCAAACAATGCAACGCACAAAGAACACAGAGGAAATGCTCACAGCTGCATTCAGTTAAAACTAATTATGGGTGGTGGTGAAACTGCTCCAGCAAGATCTTAAGAAACAAAAACAAAAGTATCACATTATATTTATAATAATCCTTTTGCAAGCTTTGGCTTTGTGAAATTGAATTGACAAGTTAGTTTGAAGCATGTTCCTGTTTAAGGATTCTCTCCTAAACATTTTTTTATTCTAAATAAAAAAATACAGTGATACAAGTGTCATACTGATCAATTAGGGCACAGTGTGCATTAAAACGCCTTCTGCTCAAAGCCACTTGCTTCTTTAAAGTTGGTGAGATGCTTGTGATGCTACCGTTCATGCTAACATTAGTGGCTATGTTGTAAATCTTTTGCACTTTTAGTTACGCTGTACAACAATATTTGGTCTAATGATTCCTATCCTGACGTCAGAGGAGGTAAAGTACCAGTGTTTCCCTTCTATAATTAAGTAGTGTTTTCAGGCATATTTTCCTTAGTATCTTAGAAACTTTTTACTTTTACCCCCCACATTTCAACAGAAATAGGCTGTATGTACTTTTAGTATACCAAACATCCAGCCAGTAGCTTCTCATTTTTAACCAGTGCTACCAGCAAAAACTGAGCTAAATCAACTACTAAAGGATCGGAACACAACAGAAAAGTGATGTGAACAGTGGATAGGGACTGACTCCCTGTTTCGACTTGCAGACGGGGTCCTCAGACATGAGGTCTACTGCTGGACCCTCTGGCCTCACATCAGTTCCTAACGTCTCTTCTTTGGAGACACTTTGACGCCACTCTGGCATTAACTTGATAGGAATTTCCTCTAAGGAAACACCTCTCCAATCTGAACACAACAAACATTACTGTGTCGATTCCTTCTGAGCTGTATTATGTAATGTCTGAAGATGTTCCTGGTGGTTGCCTCAAATCCTCTGCTGTTGAGCCGTTGAAATTCAGACTGTCTGAGTCTCCACTGGTTCTGTTTCCTTAGAAACAGCACAGGGATGGTGGGAATTAAGGAATGCAGGACACCAGCGGTTGCATTCCCATGTGCTGAGAGATCTATTCATGACTTATTTAATGGTGAGAAACAGCAAAATAATGTCAAGAAACTCTGTGATAATCAGGTTTATAGCAAGTTGTTCCACATTAGAGGACAAAGATGTGGGAAAAGCTACTGAAAGGCGACGCAAGTGAGGGAATTATTACTAAAAGAACCTTAAAAATGTGCAAATAAGTGAAACAACATTAAACAAGCAATCTTTGTGAAATGTGTCAGATCGAGCTTAGTTTTATCTTTATGAACAGTTTAAAAAGACAGTTAAAGAAAACAGACAATAAACTGGGGATAAAAAACTAAATTCACAAATTTCCTTGAGCTGAGATGGAGATTCCAGGAGCCAGACTTTGGTCAGATTTTGCTTGTTGGATAATTGCTTATAGCTGCTGTCAGAGACTCTCTCACTCTAAAGTGGGAGTGATGGCAGAAAGTGGTCCATTAGCACAAGGATGTGCGGATCTGTCAAAGACATACACTGTACATGTACATGAAATACTTTGAAAAAAGGTTTTTGCAGCAGTAGCTCCAGCAGCTTCTCTCTGCGTTACCCAGGTCGGCTCAGAGATGACCCGCACTGTATCCTGCGAGCTTCCTGCAGCGTCCAGGTAACGGGGACCATTCCTCCCCCAAACCAGGTGTTGTCCCAGGAGAGAATGTGTCTCACCTCTACTTTCTTCTTCTGCGTGTTGCTTGCAGTTGCAGCTTGCAGTGCTTGGACCTGATTCTCCAGACATAGTCCGGAGCTCATGTGGCTTTACTAACTTAGAGGTTGTGGGATGACAGTGAGTCAGTGTGATGATCTGAGGGGGGGGGGACTCCCATTCAGAATATGACAACCAGATTTTAAATGATGTCAGATCACGGCTCTCCCCTCCCTCTGCTGGAATGTCTCCTTTCGCACCAAGGAATTTTATTGCCCTACCTTCCCACTGTTTTGGTGACACTTGGGGGACAAAAACCAGCACTGACCCCATGGGGGGCATCTGCTTAGCTCACCACCTAGATGCTCATTGAGACTCTGGCATAACTTCGCTGTTAGACGTCACACGTCATTGTGTCGGGGGCATTTTTGTGTCTCAGGACAAAGAGTGAAAGAGAGAAAAGAAAACAATCCAGATGCCTTCTCTGTAATGGCTCAGTTTGCCCCCCCCCTGCCCGTCCCTTTTATAATGCTAGCGGGGGTCAGCTTTGTCTGAATGCAGCGATAGATGTCGTTTTAGAGAAACCAACTTTGAAAGCACATACCTACGTCTTGTAATTAGGTTAGCTGTTCCCCTACAGCTGGACCCTCTGATAGCTTTGTCTTCTGTTGCAGATCATTTTCACTAAATTATACAAATCAGAATCACATGTAGGAGCTACGTATTCATTTACCCAAACCAGAAGCATGCACAGGCTGTAATTAAAGGACAATGGCTTTTCACCACAAATATAATTGTAGTTTTTCTTGTCTGCGTTTTGTAGATATCTTAAAAAAATGTAAATGCTTCTATAACTTAACAAGAACAACACATCTGCATTTGTGTTTTGTGGGCTCATCTTACACTTCCACTAAAAAAAAAAGAGTACTGTAGTGGAAGAAGTATCCAGATCATTAACGGTTAGATTTTTTTAGTCTTTCAGGTCTTTCAGGTCTTTCAGGTCTTTCAGGTCTTTCAGGTCTTTCAGGTGCCCATGTTAATGATAATTTCCCCCAACCATAAAAAAAAGCTAAAACAGTGTTGGAGCCACACATCAGGATGTTTTTTTTCCTTGTTCTTTTTCTTAAGCAGTCTGAATTTGTTTTTCCTTCCAAACTTTTCCCCCCTCCCTTCATTAACGTTTCTGTTCTGCCCTCCGCGCGGCTTTGTTGTTTTACGTTCTAAAATGACTAAGTAGGTTACTTTTTACTATGTTCTGCTTCTTTGTGAACAACATGGATCAAAGATTTGTTGCTGTGATTCACTCTCATGATTATTTAATATCTAGCTACATTTCACATACAGTGCATGTCAGGAGGAGGGAGGAGGGAAAACCCCAGCTCCTCGTTGAAAGGCTACAAAGGGCCTCAGAAGGAGGAAGGCACCACCTGGCTGGTGGATTAAATGTGTATTGAAGAAGTGTCCCAGAAGCAGCTTCCATTGAAAATATAATTTTATTTATGTAGCACCAAATCACAGCCGAATCAGCTGAAGGTGCTTCACATATGAAGCTCAAGACGTCACAGAGTTGAAGAAAGAGTTCTTCTGAAATGTCCCGCAGCGCAGCCAGTGGGCTCGACTGGAAACTGGATTTCAGTGGAAGGAAAATAACAAAAATAGTGATTTTTCTAATAAAGAAGCTGCAACTTTGGAAGATATCCATTTAGAAGATTGTATATCTTCTTCAGATAAACCTGTGAATACATTTTTCACAGATGGAGAACTGGGAGTTTTTCAATGTCATCAGCAAAATGTAAACGTGCTTGGAAAATAGAAAAATGGCTTCTGTGGGCTGAGTCACTTAATGAGATTTTTTTTATTGTAATATTTCTGAATAGTGTTTTGTAATTGTATGTGTGTATTTATTGCCTGTTGTGTTGCCTATTATACACAGAAAATCCCAAAATAATCTGCATACATAAGGTGGTTATTAGGAGAACTGTAGAAAAGTATACAACGATTACCACATCCATTAGCTGCACTGACAAATACTCCATATGAAGATTAAAAGGAAAGGGAGATAAAAGAGCATTACTCCCTCAAAAGGGAGCAGATACAGAGTTTCTCCATCATACCTGCACTTATGTGATGTGCATACTAAAAGGCAACTCTTCTCTATATGTAGAAAATATCTGTAAAAAGGGAAGAAACCAGGAGGGAGATGTTTTGGGACAGAGTGATTTTTATGTCCCTCTAAAATATAACAACCCTGTGATATCGTTTTTTCTACAGTGAAACTTTGCAGCAGGAACTTAACTTGTCCCGCTCGCAGGAGTCGCAGAAGAAAACATTTTTGCTTGAGCTACAGACAACAAGCAAAAAGAGGAGTTGTTACCGCACCTGTGTAAGCAGAAAACATCTGTTCTCTCATGTGGCATCCTCCGAAAAGCTCTTCCCAAAAACCCACACAGAGAAGAGAAAATAAAGTCTTTCCGTGTAACTTCTCCAGTAAAATGTTTTATGCCGCTTTCTGCATAGAAATTCAATTTCGCAGCACAGGCCTGTTGTCGATTTGCCGCGTGTGATTCACTGTCAGTTGTAACAGCAACTTATTTGTCTGGATCTGCGGTTGCAAGGAAGACCAGATGTTGGACTCTGAGGCCAGATGAAGGAAGTCAGACGTTCTGTGCCTCTGCAGTGGGGTCAAGGATGAACAGGATGTTGATAGACTAACAAACCAGGAAAACGTGACTCTTACAGTCCACTAGACCACATCTCTTCTTATTCTTTACCACCTTTCTTTATCCCTTCCTTCTTTAGCATACAACTCCTGGCACCTCATTTATTTTCCCCTAGACTAACCCTATCACCCGGTTTACTCATGGTATTGGGGAGTGCAGATGTGCCTGTAAATCAGGTTTTCTTATCTGCAGGCAGCGCAGCCCACCGTCCAACCAAACAGCACATCAGCAAACAACAAGCACAACAACAAGCCCGTCGTTTTTCTTCCTCCTTATCAGGTCATTTAATAGATGCTACAGCAGAATCAGGAGGCAGCGTCGTGTCATCGCAGCGCAGAGAGAGTGAAAGGAGGAGGGGAAAAAAAGTGGAACCAGATAGAACAGAATGTCTTGACATACACTTCTAACAGCCTCCTCTTTGGGCTCAGTAACAGCACTGATCATATGTCTCCCATGTGCGTGTCAAAGCGCAGGCTCACATTGTGGCTCAGGGCTCAATCAGTCTGACAGTTCATTCTCTAGGTACAAACCACAGCGGGAAAACTCTAAATGTGGAAAGGAATTTGGTGCATTTTCATGTTTTGGTTTGTTTGCTGGCAACATGTGAAACTACAAAAAGACTCACACGCTGCGGTAGAAAGATCCGCTTTGCACATTTGACGCCAGGCCAGGGCGTCACTTAAACGTCATTATATTTCAATGTAAAACAAATCTGAACACTGAAATTATTGCATCTTGCAAAGATGTTTCTGAGTCTCAAATCCAATCCATGTCACAAGTCTTCATGAGCTGAACGTACAAGAAAGTCGTCTGGCTGCTGATCGATAAAGCTGATATTTTAAAGCTGCTGATTAAAAATGTTTAACCTGTGTTATAGTTGACAAAACCTCAGGTCTGTAATCCAAACAGACCAAGCTTCATTTGTTACTTCAGTGCCTGTTTTCTTGATGTGACTGTGGGCTGTTCCAGACTAAACCTGACAATCGTGAGAGAAACATGATCTTTGGTTATCACGCCGCTGCAGGACGCCAGAGACATCCCGCATTAAAATGAAATTCTTCTCCTCAGTGTGGCTGTTGCTATGACCCACATCTGCAAACCAAACGATTTGGTGTGAAACACACAGGTCAAGGGACCACAGTGAAATCTGAACGTTTAAAACAGTGTGTGCCAAAGTTAAGTTGGTTGCATTTAAATGAGAATGATCTCTGCAGGATTGTGGTGTGACCATCAGCGGTTCAGTGTTCTGACATTTACAGCACGTGTAGTCAAAGTTCTGGAAATACTGTGAGTGAAGCAGCTTGTTTGTGCTGAAGGCATCTTCTGCTGTGTCGGGTAGGGACCACCAGATGCCCTTTGTTGGCAGACCTCAGTGGGCGAGAGGGGATCGTAGACCTGCTCGGGTAAGAAGATGCTGAGCGGGCGAGTGTCAGAGCTTTGAATCGGGCAGGAAACGAACAGCGGCGTGACACGTGTCCTCTTTGGCTGATCGAAAGTGAGACGTGCTGCTGCGGTTGGGATCAACTGATGTGAGGGTTGATTGTGCACGCTGGTAGCCCTGTTAGTGGGGCTGTGCCGCAGTGGAGGCGGTAGATGACCAGTGCCTGCACGACTGGTAGGACAGCACCTTCAAACAGGTCTGTGCTGGATGCACTGGTTAACTGGTTAGGTGCAGGTTTCTGTGAAATATTTAGGATAACAGACACAATGCTGGCAAGGAACATTTCACATAGAAAACCAAATTTCTGTTTTGTCATTCACTTTTAAATAAAAGGCAAAGTGATTCTGAAGAGAACTTCTTTGATTTAAAATGCGGAGTTGCTGAGAGTTTGCTATTTAATTAAATGTGAACACTTTAGGTCACGGTTGTTTATTTTTATGGAAATGAAGACGTGAGAATGATGAAGATTAGTAAAGAATTCAGTCTCTACCCTCAAAGCACTTTTCATTTAACAAGGTCCCTGTAAAATAGAGCAGCCTTACATGTTGTTTTCGTCCTTGTAATTCTGGTACAAAATGGCTCCAACAGCGGAAATGGGTCAAAGTTTCACTTGCTTGAAACTTCTACTTGAAAAACAAATCGATTTGTATAATTTGTCATCCGTTTATTCTGCTTAATATCTGGCTTCGCCCTGTTTACTACAAATGAAGTTCATACATTAATCAGCTGCTGACTGACTTGATTATGTTTCAGAGGTAAAATGCTAATTAAAAACAGAGCTATTATTAATTCAGTCGATTTTCCATTGGATTCTTTTAAAGCACATTTCACAGATCCCACTTTACACCGGCTGGATTTTAATGCAGGACTCATTCTTGTAGGGGATTGCTTTTAAATTGTCATGTGGGCACTTTCACTTCAGTAAATGATCTGAATACTTCTGCTCAGCTGGTACCTGCTGCTGGGAAATCAAATCTGATCCCTCTACAGCTTCCTGCTGCCATTTTAACACCAGCCCGCAGGTTGGAGGTGCTACTAACACAATCTGTATATTCATGTGTAGCCATCAATATTTATAAATGTCGTTCAGAAAGTGTGATCCACTCGCGTACTTAGGTCGATGGAAAGACATACGACTGGTCTTCTTCTCAGGCTGCTGGTGGTTTTTTTTATATTAATATTCAGACGCCCCACTGGTCCCCTCTTAAGTATGAAGTCACTGCATTTGCAACACAGAGAGAAGCCTGACACAGAACATAAATGATGTGCAGCCAGTAATGAGACACAGTTTTCCGGTTTGTATCATCGCAAACTATTATAACGTCCCCTAACCTGATCTCGCACGCTGCTCTCACCCTCTGGGGCTTTTCAGTCAGCCGAGGAAGGAACTCTGCTCCTCTCGCGGACGGTTCATGTGAAATATATTCGGTTGTTGGAATATTTTGAGACTGGCAGATGAAACGTTATAGTCAGATGCATGAGAAATGGAGCTGAAGAGAAAATGTTCAGAATCACAGATATGAAAAAAGGAACTAAGTATATCCAGAGAAAAAGTGAAACTTAGTAAAGAAAACCTGTTTGATTCAACATATAATAAAGTATATTATAATAAGCTCCTCTTCTATGCCCCTGCGTCTCGACTGTAGGAGTCAGGTAGCTCTCCTCTCCTTGTTCTCCTGTCCCACCATGTGTTCAGATGAGGAACAGTAGGCGTAATAGTTGTTATCGTTTCCAACATGCAGGTCAGAACCTCACCTAAAAATAAAGGTTATGTGTCGTGTGTGTGCCAATAAAACACATTAGAACTTTATTAGAGGCACTTTAGATGTTCAGTTATCCATCACTAAGTGTCATCAGGCGTCTTCTCGGAACTAAATATATTCTGCAGCAAGGCAGCACACACACAGCCAGAGTCACTGAGTCATTAACTATACTCAGATGGCCTCCACGATGTCATGATGTCATGATGTCAGTCTGGGTTTACACGAAGAGGCAGAAGAAATAAAATGAAAAGAAATTAAATCCACAGTGACAAGTTCATCAAGATGATGCAAGAACAACCGCGCGTGAAATATAACGGAAACGAGACGAATAGAATAGAATTAGAATAGAATTGGTACTTTATTGATCCCCTTGGGGAAATTCCTTGTGGACAAGCTGCCTCTGTAAAGCCCCAAGGGTCGGGGTATCAGTGTCTTGTCCAAGGACACCTCAGCATTTTAGCTTGAGTCTGGGAATCGAACCCTTGGGTTTGAAGACGACTGCCCTACCCACTGAGCTATCATGCCGCTCATGAAATGGGAATAATGACGCTGATAGTAACTGTAGGTGATATTTGATTAAATCACTTAGCTCCTTAACACCTACCTCAGTGTTTTATGAAGGGAGAATCTATTGTGTGACTGCATCAGTTACAGCTGGCTGTTCCCAATAAACTGACTATAAACTAAGTCACTGATGTTTCCAAAAGTGAAACTAAGCTTTAGTAATATTTGGCTATTTACAGAGAAAATGTATTAGGCCTGCTGTGAACAGGACAATGGGTACAAGGGGTAACAGGAATTCTGAGCTTGTGCCTTTGTACAAAGCCAATGAGTGAAATTAACCAACACAGATGACAACGGCAAATACATGAATAAATAAACACAAGATTCAAAAACTTTATTAATCCCAGATGGAAATTGTTTTGCCTGGTTACAGATGTTCTCAGTTGAAAATGAAAGGAAAAAAAACACAACCAGAAAAGATCCACACCAACACAAAATAACATCAGTACAAAAACTCAGTACGAACAAGGAAAATGTCAAAGTGATGGATGAAGCAGGTCAGTAACAGTCCAGAGTGGAATGTGGTGCAAAGTGATATAATTATGAGATAATGATTATGATGATTGTCACCCCCCCCCAAACAGAGGTGGGAGGGGTTTTACAGTTTAATGACCACTGGCAGAAAGGATCTCGTGTGGCGCTCTGTGGACCCCAGGAACCAAAATAGACCAACAAGAACAGAGACACACACAATGAAGAAAAACAGACGTAGTAATAATGACAGAGCACTTTTCTAAACTTAAACTGTTTCACATGAGTATAAAATAAATAAAGAGCAGCACAAAGCAATGACAGGTCATTCAGATAAATTAAAATGATAATAAATAAATAATAAAACTAGAAATAAAGGAAATAAAACAAATCAACAACATCAATAAAGTTAAAGAAAATCTGTGATAAACGTGGCATTCATAGATCTGTGGATGAGCTGTCAGTCTGGGGGGGTTCTACCTATGAGGGGTGGGGGCCTCTTACCTGTCTGTGCCCAGGGGCCCATTTTCTCATAATCTATCCATGAGATCTATCCTGTCCTGTTCCGGGATGAGGTAAGGGGAAGCTCTTCCTCCTCCTCCTCAGCCCCCCCCCACCCCCCCTCCCCACCATGCGTCCTGGCCGCAGGAAAAGGGCAGTGTGACGTCACACGGGGCTGGTCCTGCCGTTTATTAGCCAGAGGAGCCAAGTGCCAGGTTGCGAGAGCGTCACACTGCAGCTCTGTCCGGCCAGCGGCGGCAGAGGGGATGTGCTCCTAACTTCACCCAAACTTTCCAGAAACTTAGTGAACAGAAAGGAAAAAACAAAACAAAACAAGAAAAGAAAAGAAAAGAAAAGAAAAGAAAAGTCCAGACTGACTGAAAGTGTCGCAGCTCGCCTCACTGCTGTTTCATGAAACTTTGAATTAGTTGCTCTCGTTTCGTTTCTCTGACAGAGACACAGTCCGCACATCCACTTTAAGAAGAGCTGAATGAGCCGGGTCACGCTTGCGTAGGGACGTTTTTCTTTCCTTTAACCTGACGCTGGGATAAAGTTTGTCTTTATCATCTGAACACCGTGATGGCTGTCCCGTCACTAGCGTTACTACTTGTAGGATTTGTATTGACTTCAGCCGATAAGGTAAGTGTCTCTTCACTTTTACTTTCTGCTTCTTCATATTAACGAAGTCTCTGTTTAAAGCGAGACTGTGGCAGCACGTTTTTACTCTTGTCAAACGTAAATGCGCACACGGCTTCCTCTGTGCGCGACGCGTTGACACCGCAGACGCACTTTTTACGCGTGTTACCAAACGCACGTTAAACAGAGGCTTTCTTCTTCTCAAACCTGTACACGCAGCTCAGCCTGCAGGGCGCCAGGCCAGTGGGCTTTTTTTTCTAAGCTGCTGGACATGTCAAACTCTCAGATTCTGATTTCATTCTGGCTTTCACAGCTTTTAACGACTTTCTTTTTTCCTCCTACAGGCTGGCGAAGCAGACAGAGAGGGTGAGTCCTGCTCCTTATTTGTTCTTTTGTTAATAATTAGATTTAAGGAAGCAGCAGAGATTTTCCTCTTGACCACAGAAGAAACTCAACTTGGTGCACTGAGATCAAAGTGGGAGGGGAGTGTGTGTGTGTGTGAGGAGCTCTGTAGTACACCCTCCCACCCTCCTCGACTGCACACACACACTCCTCCAACACACCCACCCGCACACTTCTATTACATGAGTGAACTGCTTCAAGGGCTTTGTTATACAGGAAAGAAAATTCCACTTCTAAATCCTGCACATCTGTTATCCATTCTGAGGTTAAGAGACAAGTGAGCTGCAACAGTGTCCACGTGGGATCCTCTTACACCAGCCATTATCTGCTGAACACCTCGAGGGCCCCCACACACAGCAGGATGACAGTTGGCAGTCAAAGCATTGTGGGGCTGTGGTTGTGAATTTGTGGGCGCTCCACTGTTACCGCTGTTGGCACTGCTTGACCACTGTCGGCCTCGTAAGCGGTTATTTCACCCATTTACTGTGGTCTCTCTTAATTTGGTATCGTAGTCTTTTCTCTCTCCTACGTGTTAAAGTCAGTGGACCTCGTGTGGTAAGACATGTTTCGCTTTCTTCTTTGGGTCAGTTTCTTACCAAGCAAATAAAAGTGCATCACCAAAGGAACATGAGATAGCTTTGCTTCATTAGTTGTTTTTTTATGTATCTGCTACTGAAATGAACGTCCTGAGAAAGGACAAAACACGAAGCTGACGGGCGGCCATCGCCCAACGTTGACCCAACCAGTGTTTGTCACACTAGCTGTTGCACTCTCTTTGTGCCCCCAGGGCCAAAGAACTTCAGGCAGCTACACCAAATGTTGTGTCGCCTCATGTTGCCTTTGCACTAGGTAATAACTCCCTATACCAGCAGGTGGCGGTAGTCTGTATTCATCATTCAAAATGGAAAGGAGAAGAAGACCTCAGACCTCTAATATACAAACCATAAACTAAGCTTATTGTTTTAACACCACTTGCTCAGTTCAGGGTCGAGTGTGAGGAATCAGGGGGAACCACCAGCTGGGCCTCGGTCGCCCTTTAATCTCTAATCTATCTGATCAGTTCTGAACCATGCAGGTCACTGCCATGGAGCGTCTTTTGTTACAGGAGCTGACAGTGCAGCTGCACATACTCTGTGATATTCTCCTGCTCTCTACGACTTACATTTCATCAGATCTCTATGGGGGGGCTGCAATTGTGCATTTGTTGAGGACAAAGATGTCTTACTTACCTCAGTCAATGCAATCAAGTTAATGAAACAATCCACATTCTGTCAGACGTTAATGTTCATGTATGACCAACAGAATGATGCAAGAAAGACGAGATGTTAAGCTAGCTGCTGCTCAGACGTATGACGTGTGTCACATCTGACGTTACACAGGCTAACGACGTCTGTAGCGCCATCTATTGGTGAAATCGGTGACGTTGTTGTTACACGTCTCACACGTCTTCGAGCTACGCTTTGAATACGTGATTTCTTGAATGAGTCTCATCAGTTAGAGAAGTTAGCGTTGTACCCAGTGAACTTTTCCAGCCTTGATGTTTTTCACGTTGTCTCACTTGTCACACTCGGCGATACTTTCTTAAATAACTGTGTGGCATTGGGAGTGACACTTTGCTGTGACAGTGAATGCGCCTCGGAGCAGATGACCTTTTAAAATAATCTAAAAGCTGGTGTTTCAGTACTGCGTGGTGGCTATTCACTGAACAGCATATTTTTCTTTTATCTTTCACTCAAAACTGTGGGGAATTGTGCTCCTTCTGAGAACAGCTTCAGTGTTAGAATGTGTCCTCCAACTTTTGGGTCTGCACAGAGCCACAGAGATGGCTTGAACGTCTTAGAAATTAAGCTTTCAATCTTTTCATTCTTTCCTTAAGTCTTACATTTTCTGTCAGGAGCAAAAATCTCCGACATATTGATGCAAAAGTCAAAAATAAGTGTCAGGCTCTCAGTTTGCTCTGATGCTCTTTCATTTGGTCAGACTGATCTAAACATTTATGTGTTAGTATGTCGTGAAATAATTAATTGATCATTGATCATTTTAAATTATTTGTGGGGAGGCTTAGAACGTTTAATAATATGATATCATATACTCCTATATAACAATTAGGATTTATCATTTTAATCAAATTATGATGTTGTTGGGTCACTGTCAATTACATGTGATCAAAGCACATTAGTTCGTTATTTCTTTTTATTTTAAAAGCCTATATTGATATTTTTATAATAACAATGTAAAAACAAAGTAGCTGGTTGCATGGTCACCTCAGTCTGCAGCTGTTCTCAGACTTTGCAGAGATTTATAGTAATAGTTTCAACTCATTGTTAAGCTGTCTGATCCACTATTGTACTGTTTTGTTTTACTGTGCTGCAGACGCAGAGAGTCGGACATGTTACGATGTGTCAGAACACACGGACACATGCCTTCTGTTTGGTTTGTCTGACAGAGAACGTCAGTGTTTCCTAATATGTGTTAACTGTGAAATTGGCCGTACGACACCTGCGTGTTTCTCCTCTGAAGCTCATCAGTTTTTACATCATGTATCTAGAAACATCAACACTGTGCTTTGTAAAGTCTGTCATTTCCTCAAACGTGTCATTTGGATTTCACCTTTGACACCTGTTTCAATGTCTTCTTGTCAAAACCTATAAGATAATAACAAGGTTCAGGTATTCCTGTTACGTTTTTGTCTGCTCAGAAATCTTTGAATACGTGTGCACATGCATATTTGATTTCCCCCATGCCTTGTGTTACTTATTCTGCACTTTGTAGTTGTTCATTCTTCTCACCTTCACCTGTAACAATAATTCCACACCGTTACAGTCTGTTTTTATGTTTTTTACCACATGTATGTGGTTTGAGTAAAAAAAGAGCAGGTCATTTCATGGGTTTTTTTACTTCCTGTTGCTGAAATAAAAGGTTTCATCGTCATTGTGTCGTTTTTACAGAACAGCTGAGGAGCCGGCTGAAGGAATATGGCCTGGTCACTCCCTTCAGCACCGACTCTCATGGACACTACCTGTCGCACCTGCTCTCAGCCACTCACAAGCAGCGTATGAAGAGGGAGGTGTTCTCTCCTGGGGAATCTGAAGAAAAGCTTTTCTTCAACATCAGCGCCTTCGGGAAGGAGTTCCACCTCCGTCTGCGCCCAAACAACAGGCTGGTGGCGCCGGGGGCGATGATGGAGTGGCACGACGAGGTCCTGCATTTTGTGAACGCCAGCAACAGCACAGAGAGTGATGCCAGTGTGGGCGCCAACCAGACCGAATCCAGTGGGACGGAGAGGATACTGCGCCGCGAGCTGCTAAAGACGGACTGCACCTTCGTTGGTGACATCACAGACGTCCCCGGGGCCTCAGTTGCCATAAACAACTGTGACGGACTGGTAAGTCCTCCTCTGCCATAAAATTCACCCCCCCCCCACCTCCTCAGACGCTGTATTGTCATTACAAAAGTGCCATGACCTTATCAAGTGACACCAAGGGACTTTAGTTGTCCGTAACTCCTGAGTTTAGTCTTCCTTTACGTCAGAAGTCAGCATTTTTACAGCACATTGTTCTTGGAGATATTCTTTAGGCCGGGCGGAAAGACAGCTTTTTGTTCAGAGGTTTGTCACGGCTGAGTGGTCAAACCCAGCAGATTTTACCCCCAACTTGTTCCCAACATAAAACACTAGGTCCCTTTTGTGCTCCACAAATGTCTGCAGTCCTATCCTCCACATCACCCCTCATAAAACACTTGAACAGTAATCGGGAAATGACCTGGGGCCAAATCTCCCGTACCAGGCCAACAAAACATTTCTGCCTTTGGAGAAAAACCCACGTCCTCTGTGTAACATATTTTAAAAGCAACATAAAGAATGTGCTGTGTTTTTAAACCTCTGATGGGGAGTTCAGAATCAACATGTTGAAACCATAACGTTGGTGTTATCTGCTGAAAAGACTGAACAATTAATTTTTCCTGCTGAAAAGCGCTCTCTGTGCAGCCTCAGCCAGATATTGCCTAAGTGTTCTTTATTCCCTAAGGAGAAACAGGTGTTCTACCCCTGCACACATTTTGTGTTGAATTGCAACAAGTTTGTTTTCCCCTAAACAGGTTCAGGAAGGAGAGTTTACCTCATCTCTCTGATCACTTAGGTACTATACTGTGGTTTCCACTGGACCAAATGACAAACCTGCTGGCACATTTTGGAGTGAAGATCAGTTTGAACGACTGCACCGTTGCTCCACTTTAAAGACACATTATCCCAGAAAAAAACAACGTATAAACCAGTGTAGCCATGTGGCTCTTTCTCAGTTTGCTGGAGGGGCTGTGGGAATGACAACAGGTGCTTTTGGACTGGAGGGACTTTTCCATAGGTCTCAGTGTTACCCCATGTTTTGCATGTATGCACTGAGAGAACTAAGCTGGACTGAGAATGATCATAAAGTCTCAACATGCCGTTTTGAGGGACTTGACTTGACTTGACTTGAGGCACAGTAGGAAGCATGAGTGATGTAAGAGAACGCTGATTGAATAAGTGAATCAGTGATTATTATGATTTTTTTTCTTACAGTATTAATGCGGCCCTATACGTGGGCCGTGTATCCGAATTAAGTCTGTTTGTAAGTTTGATATTTACGTCGGTACTATCAGAATCGCTCCTTTCATCAAAGTGCCTGTTTTATTTGATGTTACAGAAGTTCATCAACTCAAATTATCCAAGACACACTTGGAAAAGAGATTTTTCTTCTTACGAGTTTCTCCTGGTAAAACAAAGAAGATGCTCTGAAAGTATCCAGTGATGCTTCTTTCGGATTAAAAGATCTCAACAGCTATTTTGAGGAATTGGCATCACACAGGTATTCATGTTCCCCTGTGTCTGTGGTGTAAGAGCTGCATCACTCTGCACAGACAGTAACAACAGCCTTTTCTTTTTACGTCATCTGAAATTAGGGAACAACATTGCACAAGCCACTACGGGACCACTTAAGAAGTGCCACATGGATGTGATGATAGTGACTGGGTATTCTCAGGGGATGCCTAAAGGGGCTCAGCAGGCGTTTACCTCAGTCTCTCCACCTGACAACACTCGTAATAAGGCGTCACATGTAGAGAGAGATTCTCTCAGGTTTTTGATGGTGTTGCTGGACAGCAAGAAGTGAAACAAGGCTGTGAGACTGACCTGTTTTTCAGCTGGTGTGGGAAGAATTTCACATGAAATGGTGATTTTTCCCAGAACATTTTAACAGATTTATTTAGACAGGAAAAGACGACGATGACAGCATAAGGGGTTTTTCCATAAAAAGATTAGAAACTTACAGTAAGTGGAACCAACTCAGATATTTTCTCAACGGAGGAAATGTAAAACCTTTTATGCAACTACAAACCCTCCTAGTAACGATGATAAGTTTTACAATAACAGCAGATATATAAGTGTTTTATACAGATAAGGAAAATCTGCCAGTCATAATAAGCACTGACATGTCAAACACACAAATGCAGCGTTAAGATAATCGTCTAATATTAGCCCCACTAAATGATACCACTTAAAGCATGTCTTTATTAGATAGTATTAAAAGGAATTGTTAAAGTTTATGATGTATGATTATATGATGGTGGGGAGCGCTGACTGAGTCACATCTCCTACAGCTGCAAAAAAGAGACCCAGGAATAACATAATGGCACTAAATATGAAAACAAGATCTAAATGCTTATTTAAAACCTACAGGAAATCTATGAAAAGCTTTCCTGGAAAGCTCAGTGGGTCAAAATAAATTATAAGTGAAGCAAGAACAATATAAAAAAAATATTAAAAAAAATAAAAAAACAAACGTGGCGTCGGTCCAAACAAAATGTGACGAAAATGGTAATTGAGACTTTTCCTGTGTTTAAGGATCCCATGAAACAGGCAGTTGACCCTGCTGGAAAACATCCCAAAGATAAAATGTAAATATATATATGTTTTTTTTATATTTCAATGTTTCTGTCAAAGATACACACTGAAGTTCTTAGTTTAATATTTTGAATTTCACATATGCATCTGAAAATTAAAAAAAAAAAAAAGCAGTGTTAGGACGTATGTCAGGATGATATGACCTAAGTGGAGACAAAAAAGAATCTGCATATTCATTAAACCTCGCAGCATGACTCATGTAATGCTAAGCTCCGTTATTAACTGCCCCTTTTTTTGTTCCCAGACGCCTCAGCACAGCCTGTGAGGGATGTTAATAACTAATTCAGTGTAAATAAGCCAGAACAATCACATTTCACAGGAAGTTTTGACATGTAATACTACACTGAATATGAATCAGCAGATACTTTTTATCATATGACACCAAACATAAAGATCACGTGTTTGTTATTTATACTGTCTTTGTATAATCAAGGACTGTGTAGTGAAGCATCAAGCAAATAGACAACAGCAGCAGAGGTCAAAATGAACTTTAATTAATTTCCTTACTTTAGTGTAAAATATAAAGTATAATAATACTAAACTATGTCTCCTAAAAGTTAAATTCCAGTAAGTAATTGTAGCTGCACTTTATGTTAACATAATAGAATAATATCAGGCACAAATTACATTATCAGTGCAAGATCAGTCTGTACTGAATATTCATGTCTGCTGGAGTAATGTAGCGGGAGGCTAAATAAAACTACACAGATATACAGTATTTTAATTTCTTTGTACATGGAAAATATTCATTTCTGTTTGACTTTCAAATCTGTATCTTTGAGTCCCCAGTGTCTGCTTCGAATATGATACCAGTCTAATCGCTTTGCTTCACAAGTTAACAACTGCAGTGTGTCTGTGTAAAACATATTACAATAAAATCTCTAAAAATAATACAGCGGCAGTGAAAAGCACGTGTCCTAAACACGGACAGTGGAGGTCTGACCTTTGAGTCAGTCCTTCCTCTGCACTGCAGGATTCTGCCATTTCCTTTGATTGGAGCGGGAGGAAGCAGTTCATCACTTGGCAGATTCAGTCTCTCTAAGTCTTTTATATTTAGACATTTATAGTTGGACATCGCAGGAGATTCAGGCCTGAGAGGGGCCCACACAGGATGTGAGACTTTTGCTTTGTAAATACCGTTGTGGCAGGATGTCACTTTGAAGAAGCCATCAGCTACCAGGGGTCAGTCGCTTCGCCCTGTGGAAGGATGATTTCAGGACACTGCTGCACAGCACTGCATGAAATCGCTGCAGTGTGTACCATAATGTCATGGTTATTTACGCTGGATGTGGAGAAAATGGTCAAAAATACGTAAAATGGATACAATTAGAATTTAAAAGTAGATATTTAGCCACTCAAATGCAGATTTGTATTTGACTCGTGTAAGGACGTCTCATTTGTCTGACTTTTTGTGATCTGGCAACATCACAACAGGACTTTTTCAGGAGGTTATGAGTGGTTGTAACAAAAAGCGCTAAAATCTGATCATACAAATACTGTTGACACATCAAACACTATTCACTCGGACTATTTTGGCACTGTGATGCTTTTCTTCCTCTATGAGCACAGTCATTTTTCTATTCTTCCAACATCACAAGAGGACTTAATTTACTGTGAGCTGCCGTGATTAGTGCTATATGGCTGCGTCGCTGGACAAGACGCTAAGCAGCAGCTGTGCCATGGGATCACTGGACTTTTTCAAATGTAGGATGTGTTGAGATGAACCGGGTGATTATCGGTTGTCATCTCTTAAAGCTGTTACGGGTAAACGGCAGTAGAAGCCAAATATTCATTCGCCTACGCTGTAAGATATTACTATGCTGTTCTAAATATTTGACACGTCACTCTGCATCTTCACTCTTGTTTGCAGCGTAAATGCGAGGCCTGCAGGACTGTATGACTCAAGATCAAACACACGCCAACCCGGCGGTTGCTGATGAAAAAGCCTGTCGTTGTGGGCCAGTGTTCTTTGATCTCAAGTGGTAGCCTTAGCCCTCACTAGGTGTATGTTTTACTGTTTCTTAATTATAGCCAGGCTGCTGTCTGGAAGTCTTTACTGCAGCAGGCAGGCAGCCTAACTGCTAAATGCTAACCAGCTATGAGGCAGATACTTCCTCTGCTTCGCCAGCATTACAGCGTGGGGGTGAGTGTGGGAGACGGCCTTTTTGCTGCATGGATGCCAGAGCAGCCAAGGAGAGAGAGGCTTCTTCATAAATCTGATGAAATATAACAGCGCTGAGCTCTTTGTGTTTCATGTATGGAGCAGAAGTGACTCTGTCAGGGTCACAGCGGAGGGCACATTCAAATGTGGCAGAGAGCATAGAGTCTGCCAGCCGTGTTCACTCCATTGCTTCATGAGAAGACTTGTGCTGTAAAAACCCAGATCGTTGTCCAACTCCGATTGTGAAAGTACGAGTCTTCAAGCTGTTGTTTGCATGAGCGAAGCTGCACCGATGAATTTATATTAGACACACACACAAACTACAGTAGCTAAAACTTTTAGCTCTAGCTCTTAGGTCTCACTTTGACATATCCCAGATATTTGGTTTTAGCTGAAGTGAAAGCTTTGACTGGCTGAAACTCTCTTTGACGCTTTTAAACATTTTAAGGTCAACGTTTGTACCTCTTATAAGGATCGATTAGACCGATAAAGACCCAAAAACTTACACAGGAGGATCAAAGAACAGACACACAATGTTAATGTAAAGTCTGAAATCTTTAAAACACGGACTGTCTTTTCAGCTTTCACATAGAAGCTGGAAATGTGGCCTTCGTGGAGGCATTTCCTTCCATTTATGGGACATAATGATAGTGTTTGATCCTTGAAACACACCTGGTCTGTGTGGAGGTTTTACAGTCAGAAGAAGAAGGAGGGACTCAGATGAGAATGGTTGGTTATGTCGCTCTTTGTGTCTTTTTTGTTGACACATGATGAAAAATTGTATTGGAGCAAGCTGTAAAGGAATGCGAGCGACCCTGGGATGTCAGATGTTGGTTTACTCCGTATCGTTCCCATCCTCCTTTTTCAATGTGACTCTAAGTTCATGTCTGCAGAAGCTTCTCATGTCTGATATTTTTGGACTTAAGGACTCACAAAAAAACATAATCTCTGGATCTGATTTATGTCCAGCTACACAGAGCAGGGAAGATGAAATGAATGATCTGATTTTAACTCTCAGTAACTGAAATCACTGCCACAAGCTACATATTACTGTTTACTTTAATGCAGGTCTGATACCAGATTTATTTTGGCCTGAAGTATGTGACCCACATCTGACACCAGCATTTCTTCAGAGCAGTGTTTATATGAAGCACGACCTGCAGATCAGGATCAAGTGTAAAACACATCAGCCTTCTGGCGAGTCGTAGAGTTTTTGCTGCTTGAGATCTCAGGATCTCATTCTAGCCATATCATTTTGAATATTGAATGTGCTCAAAGTTCAGCTTTGAGTTGCAAAAAATTTGTTTTTTGTAAAAAAAAATAAATAAAAATCATTTATTTATTTAAAACACATTTTCATCTCATACTGCATACTGTCACAATACACAGCACCTTGAAAAAAGTCCCTACATGTCTTAATACACGGACAAATTATGAGACAATTGGTCCATGGACACAGAAAACTAAGAAATACCTTCAACCAACTCGTCCTGATTGAAAAACGCAACATCACTAGTTGTTTGTCGTCGTTTTGCATTTCAAATTTTGATTTGTGACAGTAAAAAAAAAAAAATCAGACGCTGCCCACTTTCATCTGCAGCATAACATATGTCTATGTACCATGAAGGACCAGCTTGTATTTCAGCTGGACATGCCTTAAACCATGAAATGCTACTTTAGCCTCACTCATTTGTTTCCATAAAGCAGGACGGCTGGAACAAAAACCTCCTCCTACCCCGAGTTGCACGAAGGCTTTTTTTTTTTTCCAGCAGGCCTTGGCAGATGGGTCGACTGCTGTACTGACAGATACAGACAGACAGCGGGTGAGCTGACTCTTGATATTAACCTTTACTTCACCAGCGGCTGGGTAAAACCTGTCCACCTCTTATCGTGTGTCATGTTGCATAATCGGCTCTGCCAGCCAAAAGGCTGAAGCACCACTGTGTCTGTGGTGTGTGTGTGTGTGTGGTGTGTGTGTGTGGTGTGTGTCTGTGGTGTGTGTCTGTGGTGTGTGTCTGTGGTGTGTGTGTGTGTGTGTGTGTGTGTGTGTGTGGTGTGTGTGTCTGTGTCTGTCGTGTGTGTGTGTGTGTGTGTGTGTGTGTGTGTCTGTGGTGTGTGTGTGTGTGTGTGTGTGTGTGTGTCTGTGGTGTGTGTGTGTGTGTGTGTGTGTGTGTGTGAGGCTCGCGAGTGTAAACACACTGCAGACCTGATGGGTAATGCATCTGTTAGAACATCCTTTCAGAGCAAAAACCTCCCAATTGGAGACATTTGAACTGAAACACTCTCTGAGCCTCCTGTATCAGTCCAACCAGGCAGCTTGACGCCTCCTCCTCAAACTGCTCAGGCACGACTTTGACTGTTGAGTTTTACAGCGATGAGATTCATGGAAGGGTGACAGAATGCTCAAACAAGATATGCTAATGTTTTGCTAAGAGCTGTGCATGTTCAGTGGCCTCAACTTTTGGCCTCGGAGACATAAAAGAGCATTCTGGACGCGCACAGCTCCTGACATATCTGGAGCTGCTGCAGAGAAAAAAAAAGAAAAGAAAATATCCTTTTTGATTAGAAGACGAAAGTGAGCCAATTCGTCTTTGCAGTGAGCTGTAGTCAGGCACAAGAGTTTTATTCACTAATAGTTCTCAATGTTCCTTGTTGACTTAGCCAAGGCTTGTTGCAGAAGCTTGACCCCAGAGCTGTTTGGGTATACGGTTTGCGGTGCAGGAGGGGGAGGCCCACCAAGATATGCACAGCCAAGCTATTTTTTCCAAACTTCTCCTCAGCAGCTGAGGGTGCAGCTCAATATGTACCGCTTGGCGCGCTGTTTTTGATATTTATGTGTTTAAACGTTTTTAATCATGAGCTATATAAACTTAAGAGGAGACCACATTTTCTGTTGTCGTTGCAGACAAACATTGAGAGCCATTCACCGGAGTGGCGTTTTATTTTAAGTGTGGACTCCTCTCGTCCTCTGCGTAGCCGTCTGTGAATGTTTGCTGGAACAGCACAAAAAAGACAGAGAAGCTGCTTAATTTAAATGTAAAGCTTGAGGTTGAACCTTTTATCTTTTAACCTAACATTTTGAATGATTTGTGGACATTTATGTTTATTCTTAAATAAAGGTTTCTACTTTTCCTGTAGAGAAGTGAAGACAGGCAGCCCTCCCCCACCTCCCCCTCCACCCGTGCAAATGATCAGAAATGAACCTCTCTGTTTTTTCCCCCCCTTAAAGTTCCTTTAAAGCTCAGGGATGAAAATGGCAAGTAATGATGACGAAGGTTTGGTCACATTTTTGAAAGCAAACACACCTTTGAACAACACCGAGGGTGAAAGGTGGCAGTGTCCTGGCTGAATCCAGACCCTTTTTCAGCGGCGCGGTACCTCACCTTCTTATTTTTTTTATTTTTTTTATTTTTTAACGAAAGCGCGTTCAGAGCGACCTTAAGAAGTTTAGACTGAAAGAGACTGTTTTTGAAAAAACTGGAGCCCTTCAGCTGAATCCCATATGTTTTTTTTGGCAGACGAGTGCTGTCTGCTTGGCCGGGGCTGATGTTGGGGATATTAAACTGATGGAACACAGGACTCTTGATCCCTTTTTTGAGGGCTGTGTTTAGGTACCAACTGGCTGAGCCTCAGGTCAGACACCTGCTATTGTCTCCCCTGATATTGGATATCACCAAATACTAGGTGGGAAAAATATGTCCCATTGTAAACCCATGAGCTTGTTAGTTTTTTCTGGATTTTGTCTTGTTCAAAGTGTTTTTTAAAGCCAGTCGGTGCACCACGTTCTCACACAAACATGGGAATAAATATGGGATTGTTGCCAAATAATTAAGTAATAAGTCATTTTCTCTTACAGATTTACCCTCTGAGAGAAAGTGGTTTGTTTGTGGATGATTATTTTTAAGAGGTTTGGATGAGTCTGAAGAGATGTGTTTACACTATACACGTAGGTCTGTTTAGATCCTTTATATCATCCTTGCAACACTACAGCATGTGTTTGATCTGATTTAGGACTGGCTGTGTTGTCGCACCGTCCTGGTTCAACACTGTAGGAGAAACAATACTACATTTATACTTTGCATGAGGCGTTTCTGTTGCAGCTCTTCGAGAAGGTGCCAGATCAGACCAATCAGTAACTGACCGGCAATCAGTCTCTGTACT
Organism: Ctenopoma multispine; assembly: GCA_034779795.1. Lineage (NCBI taxonomy): Eukaryota > Metazoa > Chordata > Actinopteri > Anabantiformes > Anabantidae > Ctenopoma > Ctenopoma multispine. The sequence goes on from JAUYWH010000027.1 coordinate 21,163,254, forward strand.
GTGCTTCTAGTGCCCCGCAGCCTGCTCAAAGGTTTCAGGAGTCAGCTGATGCAAAGCGATGAGAACGCTGTGGTCACTGGGGAAGGGGAATTCACCAACACGCTGCAGGAGATGAGTGATCGATTATTTTTAACATACCTAAAAAACAACTACCTATTAGCTGTGTTATTTTCACCAACTAATTATGACCTTCTTTAGAGTTTGTTTGGTTTGCGTTTTAGGGGCAGGTGCTTCAACTGAGGTGTGACACAGTTAAATCCTCCAAACCAGCTCTTTAGAGTTTCTTTTGAAATAACTGGTCGAGCACGTTTTTAAATGTCACTGGCTCTCGCGGTCTTCGTTCCTCTAAGAATCCCGGCAGTGAGTTCATATTTTAATCAGGATTCACTTGACTACTCGCTTCCACAAAGGTCTTCTTGCTGTGAGGTGACAGTTCGTACTGCTGCCCTCAAACAGTCACGCTGCACTGCCCTCTAATTGACAGATAATTTTATTATGCAGCTCCAGGTAAAATCATTTCTCAGGGATGTCCTTCATTTTTCATCCTGCAGACATACAAGTGCATTTTCTTTATAAGGATGTTCTGTGTGACTGACTATAAATAGACTGTCATTTGTTCTGTTATTCAAGTATCTACACTCATTTAACCTCAACATTAAAAACCACTGAACGGCCGAACGGAACCACTTTCCTGGCAAGTGGTGGGACACATTAGGCAACAAGTAAACAGTCAGTTCCTAAAGTTAATGTAAGAATTTGAGTGGCTGTAAAAAGGACCAGCATTTTGATTGGCTTGTAGACTGGGTCAAAACACGTCCAGAACCTGAGCTGTTGCATTGCATGTTCCCAGGATGCAGTGGTCCGTATCTACGGAAAGGTGGTCAGAGGAAGGACAAACGGTCATTTAGGGACAGGGACCAGGCACCAGGATGCACTATGGGAATCAAATTCATGGATCACCCACTTTGCAACTTATAGGTATTAAAGGATAAACTGCTGATGTCTTAGTAAACAGGCACCAGAGGACATGATATACTGTGCCACAGTAATAACAAATCACCATGACTGAACCCAGCAGCACGCGGTGTAGTTTAATGTCTTTTTGGTTTAGAAAACGTCCTCCTGAATGTGCTTCTAAAGGCCCCGACAAACACAGTTGGTCAATAATAATTGTATCTTTGTTGCAAGGTCACTGTGACAGTCTGCTGTGACTCTTCTAATCCACTCACTGCAGCACACAGGATGCAACACAGTCAGCGCTCCAACAGCATTTTCTCCTAAAGACTGTTGTTTATACCAGAGAAGTGATGGGCTTCAGTCAATCATCATTTCACCCAGCTGCTGAACTACCACAGATGTATTTGTATACACAGCCTCCCCCCCTACAAAAAATCTGTTTATCTAAAACTCAAATTTCTTTGCACATGTTAAAGCAATGATTTTACATCTGTTAGCTGCACTATTTGTGTGGTTCAACGGATGATGTCCCTCCATCTGTTGTTCAGTCCAGACTCAAATATTTTGGCAATTATTCTCTGGGCTCACTGTTTGCAGGCATATTAAAGACTTTTCAACAGTTTTGTTTGTGCACTTTAAAATCATCAGAGTTGTAAGGCTGCTAGACTGGGTATAAATGGGTTTTATTAGAATCTGCATGAAGGAGGGGCTGGAACCTTGCACTTTTCTCATTTGCTAATTTGTCTGTCCTGAGTGCATAAGCTGTTTAGCTCATCCTGGTTGGGAAGAAAATAAAACATGCAGAAGACGCCTCGAGACAGGAGGGGTTTTTGTTTCTGTGAAGACGCAGCAAACATGTTTTGGGAAGATTTTTATTTCCATAACACATTGGTCTTTGTTTTGTGGGTTTACAAAAAGCAAAGGAGGGATTTAATAAGCTGTTCTCTCTGTTATGCTTCTGTTTTTTCTTCCATCACAGACAAGCTCAGATAAACTATGGAAATAGCCATTATAGCACATGTTGATTAGCGCTTTGCTGTGATGGACCAGTTTTCATTCTCACAAGTTCCATAAGCAACTTCAAAAAAAGGCCTCGTTAAAGCAAAGTACTTACTACACAGAAAGAGTCTTTACAGCTGATCAGTCTCCAGTAGCTGTTAGGAATATTTAGTTAGTTTCATTTTGTCCAAACATCTGGACGTCTGCCCTCATTAACTTTTGAGGCATCTTTTGACTCTTTGCATAAATTGAACCAGTGATTGAGGAGAGCTGCATAGAATTCATTTCAGTTGAATTCAAAATATGCCTCCGAGCTCAGTCACTGTCAGCATGCCAGTCCTAAGGTGGATATTTTCTTAGCTGTGAGGCAGGAGATGAGCTCAGAGTAAATAAAGGAGGAACAGTTAAATGACAGGATGTGGTTATTGCTCAGAATAATTCTGACTGGATAATCCTCTGACCTTCTGCCTGAATACTTGTGCATGTGAGGAATTGGAAAGTGGTATATTGCTGGACAAACTGTGTTACAGTGTGACAGTGTATGCTGACATGGAGAATATTTCTAATCTGTGTCCGTGAGCGATGCCTGCAGGTGTAAGATAATTCTACACAATAAGCCCAGAAAGAAATTCCTGCTGCAACAAGTCAACACTGCAAGTCAAACATTACATTTGGTTCATACTGTACGTGGCAAATGCAAATAAGAATTACATTTGAGTATAATGTGATATCTTTCCGACATTTACGTCACTATGCAGGAGGATCTGACCCCTTTGATAATGAAGACATTAGTATCATTAGTATTCTTCTCCTGCAGCTCATACTGTGCATGGTTTCTGTACAACAGTCCAAGCTGTTACTATAGCTGGCAAATTGAAGTTCAGAGTCTTTCAGTCTGCTTTGAGTTTAGTACTAGCAACATGCAATGTTTAAATTCCTCAGTATTTAAGTATAAAAGTGAGATTGTATTTTAAGTGAGCTGTGAGAGAAACATGCTCTGTGTGATCCTAAAGGTGCTGAGAACCGTGACCTGTCTGCCTGACAGTCTTCACAGATCCTCTGTGCATGGCTGTCAAACTATCTGGAGACGAACAGGGGACTCGCATATTTATTTTATCCTATTCTAGATGTGTGGATCTGTACCAGGTATCAATTTAGACAGAGGAAAAACTGACTTTAAAAGTTACCTGTGGGCGTTTTGATGATTACTGGCACCAAAGCATAATTCTCAGTGATCCAGGTCATCGTTCTCTCAAAAACTGCTGTTCAGTGGCAGCTGGACTTGTGTTTTAAGTTTCACCTTCCATCCAGAAGGCTCCATCAGTTCCGTCTGACTGCTTGGAGCAGCAGGTTTATAAACCCTGTGGAGTCTTCGAGTCGTTGACTCTTGATGGTCACCCGTGGGTTGTTGTTCCACCTGGCTGTCATGTGTGCCACTGTGACCACCTAAGACACAGTGTGAACGACTGTGAAGCCGCCTGGGTAGTGTTGAAAGAGCTGCGTTGTACCTCCGCCTCCTCTGTTCAACAAGGGTCGTTCAATCTTGCGGTGAGGAAAGCTGTTTACTACGAGACTGAACAGAGGAGGTGGCCTAAGGCTTAATCTATCACCCACCAACAATGCAGTTCTTTCAACACGTATTCAAGAACTTAAAAACCAGTCCAGTTACCACTGAACTGCAATTTTTGGGAAACTAGACTTTGCTGCATCCGTCGGTTTCTGTCACTTGTTGTTTTTACACCAAGAAGGCAGCAAAGCACCACAGAATATGGTGAAGAAGAAGAAGAAGAAGAAGACTGAGCTGATGAAATCATTCATGTAAACAGTGAAGGTTTCAAAATGTTCTTATGCAGTAAACATCGATGATGAGAAATCATGCCAATTCACGGGTGGCAGAACCACTGACACTTCATATAATCCCGTTTTAATGTTTAATGATCTCAGCCTGTGTTATACGGCCACATGGTGACTGTGAGCCTCACCGGGTCGTCTGGACGCTCAACCTTGTAATTTCAATTTACTGGCTCAATGTTCAGTTATATAAAGCTCACCTCGGTGTATAGAATGTATATTCTGCTACTGTGCTTATTACTGGCAGCAGGGAGACTCAGTGACACATTATCAAAATTACATATGAACTTATATTAGAAGTTAAATTGGAGTCTGGTCAGTAGAGCAAAGGAGGAGGAGAGAGGGAATGTTTGGCTGATCGGGGAAAGGAGTTCACAGTGTGCACGTTGATTGCAGAGCACCATATGTGCACAGCCCAGGATAGTGTGAGTGAAAATGCCAAAGCGAGGTAAGACCTGCGAGGTGCAGCAGTGGAGCTGGAACATTTTTCTCTAGGAGCTCTGTGAGAGGCGGCTCTGTCTGCATACAGGTGCACAGTAAACACAGTTTTTTTATTTCTGCCAAGGCAAATCTCTAATGGGTGAAGATGATTGTTAAACATTAAATCATTAGCGTTCCTCCTGTCTCACTGGATGCCGCTGGTGTTTACGGCAGCAAAGTGACAAGTGTTCCAAGTGTTGCCAAACCCACGCGAGCGGGTCTTACACATTTTACATTTATGTCTTAGACGAATCCAAACAATTTTTTTATTTGCATCCTGAATTGGACCTTTGACAGCTATGAAGGGCACATTTATAATATGTGTGGATGGAAAACGCACAGTAATTACAGAAACTACTAATAGCTGGTTGATAAGTTCCATCAAAATATGGTGTTTTAATATGTGCCACATGCTTTAGTGCAGCATTTGGATTTGATGAGTTGTACCTCGAGCGTGTTTGTGCCTTAATATGTTATCCTGAACAACGGGCATGACTGGCTTGTTATTGCTGGAAATCTGAGGATAGCAGGTAGCCATCACAAAACAATTTCATACCAGTGTGTCACTAATGGCGTGGAGCTTTCTGATCATCACCGGTAGCCGCTGCGTAGCAAGGTGATAATTGCAGACATAACCAACACAACACACGGTGTGTCAACAGAGCAACGTGTAGCAGTGTCTCACGTGAAAGGTCCAAATACATTTAGAACAGACGAGAAATGTCTCTGTATCGTCATATATTTTATACATCTGTTTATTTGATGTTATTCTGCTGTCTAATAAAAAATACTTAATTTACTTGACAACAATTCATGTGATTTGTGAGCTAATCAGCAAACCTTGTTCTGTTTCATGCAGTGAAACATAATCCAGTGTGGCTGGAGTTGGAGTAAGTTTCCAGACGTGTCTGTGCGTACATGCTCACTGCCCTGTCGTTGTGTTGCAGGCCGGGATGATTCGCACTGACTCGGATGAGTACTTCATCGAGCCGCTGGAGAGAGGGACTCAGGAGTCGGAGGACCAGGGCAGGGTCCACGTCGTTTACCGCAGGTCGGCTGTTCTGCAGGCGCCCTCTGACATCTCTGTGGACTATCAAGGTAGGATACTGGGACAGTCAGTCGTCCTCCGGGAGATATTAGTTACAGTTTCTAGTGATGCATCGGTACCTGGACGTTACAGTATGTGTTGGATTAATCCTGTAGATGAAGTGAGGAGATTGCTGCATGCTCCTTGTGGAAGGTGCACAATCTTGTGTGGGCCAGGCCAAGCGTGTGAGCCGAGCGTGAGCCGAGCGTGTGAGCCGAGCTTGTAAGCGGCTCCTTATTGCTGATTAGGTCACCTGACAGAAGGAACCCTTCTGTGTATGCGTGTTAGTGGGAAGAGGACGTCTCTGGAGACCTCTCGATATGGTGAGGCATAGATCAGGAAAAGCTGGGTCGGTGGAGAAGCTGAGTAAACTGAAAGACTGATTCAAGCGTCTGAATATCATTTTTCTTATTTACAATAATTTTGCACAAAATATATGACTCGAGTTGACATTTTGTCAAACAAATTACAGCTTTCCTCCCTGCTGCTGTTTTTTTTTCTCCTTTTGTTGCTGCTTGCTGTTAATTCTCAGTAGACTTTACATGTTATTTACCGAACAAAGCGTCACCACTGGCGTTTAACGGAGCACATCCACTCCTGAAAATATGTATGAATCCTGTGACTCACTCTGCATTTAGGAACAACTACCTAAAAATTATTTCTATATACATATATATGAGAGTCACAGTCAGTGAAATGAGCTTCACACACTTCATCAGAGATGTAAACAGTGCTGAAATACTGGTTTGAGACATGCAGCTTGTATCTTTATAGAAGAACATCTCTACACGAATCCTCTTCCAGTGGAGCCCTGATTACTATTAAGGAAGAAAAACTGGACTCCAGGAAAGAACAAAGCGTGATTAGAAAATCAGCTGCTGAATGTAACATTTCAGAACTCGATTTCAGTTTCTATGTTTTCCTGCTAGCAGGTTGAGCACACACAAGCTGTGAAAATGGCTAGTTTCAGTCCCAAAGTTATTCTTGGGTTGAATCTGACAGAACGTATAATCCCGTCTTCACGTCTTTTCGTCATCGTTTAACAGATTATTAAAGGAGCATCTGTGTAGCAGAAAGAGGAGATGTGGGAAAAAAAGGTTTCAGAGAGATGGAAATGTTTGATTTGTTGTGGAGGAAGTCGTAGGTGAGTGTCAGCGCTTTGAATCTGATGCGGTCAGCCACTGGAGGCCTCACAGTTATTTGGGACAACTTTCTGGAAGTTGTCACAAATGTCCTTTACAGGTATATACATATAAATGGCTGTGTTAATTAGTCATTTAACGATTCCTTCCCACTAGATGGGGCCTTCAGGTGATGCAAACAGGACGTCGAATGTTGCCCGCTATAAGCTGAGCACTGTTTTCTTAAGCAGATGTTTATGATACTTACTGGGGATGGTGTCCTTGTAAAGTGTAATACCGTATGTGTATCACGTCTGTCAGTTGAGTTTTGACTCAGTAATGACTCAGTCAAAGGAGTTTTGACTCAAATTCACTTCACGCAGTATCTCTGCCTCACTTGGCCCCCTAGTAAGGCTTTGCCCTGCACAGTGTCCGTGTCTATTACAGACCACATCCTGCTCTTTTCAAATGAGAAAATTACAAAGAGGCACAATTAATATTTAATTCCTCCATCTCCCTTTTATAATGCTAATCCCGTCCAAATGGGGTTTAAGGTAGTGTAGTATGAGCTAAGTGATGTGGTGAATAGAAGCTGCAGATTTTGTTCCACCTCCTTTCATAAAACGTATACGTCTTGGTAGGTTGGTCGGTGGTTGTGGTAGAGGACATGTTCACATTATGAAGGTGTGTTCTCGTGTGATTTATTTCTACCCAAACCTCAAAGAGAGGAGGAAGGAGAAGGAACCCAATATTAAGAGTGGTAATCTAATTAACTGCTGTTAAAAATGACAAAAAAACTTTTTGGTAATAATGTGTGCACGTACTTCATAAGTAGTTTGTTAAATAACAACCTAAAAAATAAAAAATATTTCTTTATTGTTCAGCACACTGGGGGGTTCCGTTACATGTACAGCGTTCACTCAAAGCAATACTTCACATGCAGTTCTCGACTCAGAACGTTTAAATATCAGGCTCGTTAAAATCTAAATTGGCTTCTTTGTTGGCCGCTCATGATGTTTTATCTGCAGACACAAGACGTGCACAGCTCTTAATTTGATCAATAGAAGAGTAGAGGAATCCAGCAAGGAGGTATAAGCAAAATCCTGGTATAAATCAACTCAACGCGGCTGTCACGAGCAGCAGCCGACAATCTTCTGCTCTGAGAATGCTTTTGTTTGAATTATTCATGGAGAAGAAAGGATTTAGTATGAAGCTGCACTGATTGCACGGGAGGCTGCTGGTGTGTGTGCAGTAAGCTTATCAGTTACTGCAAATGTATTATACTGATTTTATCAGCTGTAATGCACAGGTTCCTGTCTGACAGACAGAAGTCATATAGAAATTAAATCTGTACAGTTGGACACTAAATGGTCTGCATGGCGCATTTCTGCCTTTTGTTTCCCAAAGCAAACCACCGAATTTATTGTTTTATCTTTCTATGACGTGGAAATAGGGAAACAGAAAATCAGTTCTACTCAACACCTGTGTGTTCACAGCAAAAAGATAATGTCACGTGTATAAAATGTATTTTCTAGTTGTAACTGCCATCTACCACCGCTCTTTACTGATGAGGTATGTCTTTTATTTTGAAATATTCCGTAACAGACACAGGAGGGACAGGGGACAGATTTGCCCACGATCGCGTGCCGCCCGTGTTGTAGTAGTTAGGGTGTGGAAGCCTGTAGTGCAGGTGGCACGTGAGGTGGCTGGCATGTGCAGGCGCTGGCAGAGCTTCCAAGTGACGGGGTCAAATACGTGTTAATCGGTCTTTACTGCTGCCACATTGAGCTGTCAGTTCTCATCTTATTTCTGCACAGAGATCTCCGATGCTATTCCTGGAATCTGCTGGATATATATATATGTAAAAGCAGAACACTATTATTATTATTAACCTTAGCCGGATCTGAGCCTTAAGACACTGCTGTATTTGAACAAGCTTTATTCTTCAGCAGTGACTAATAACTGGGATGTATTCAGAGCTTAATATATTTAAGGCTGATGAGCAGCATCATTAACAGAAACAGCTTCTAGTGACTATCAAAGCTCAGACAGTGTCCATGCAACATATTTCTTTTATTGCCTTTGCTCCGCCGCTCCTCAGTTGCACTTTAAAGATGCTGGGAGAGAAGCTTCTAGCAGACACTGACGGTGTCGTCTCCCTTTAAACTTGATTTTCAATTTTCTATTAGTTTTTCTCGTAGGCAAACGCCTTTGATTCTCCTTGTGTCCACGATTAACAATTCTCATGGCATTATTATGTGTTTTACTTGAATTAATCAAACATACATTTGTATAGCGATGACCTTTAATATCGACCACACAGTACAAAGCAGTCCTGTGTGTTTGCTTATCGTACCGCGAGCTCATCGCATGTAGCCTATTGAGATTTTCTCCATTAATGTCAGTGATATTGAATAGTTTCTGTGAATGTGTACCATGAAGGTCTTTCCCACAGTGTTAGACAAGTCAACATCCATTATGTGAGGCTCAGAAAGCTGCTGCTCACAATCCTCCTGATCTCAGTAGTCTGTGTGTTTGTTTCAGCGCCTCTTATTCCCTGTTGAGCCCTTGTGAGGAGCATGAGAGTGTGAAAACAAAAATGCTGAGGAAACAGCTCCTGGGTGCAAGTGGCTCCCCACTGATGATTAACAAAGTTTTTCAGGGTTCTTTACATACACTGTTTTCTTTACCTTACATGCAGATGGAGGAGTGGGAAGACTGCGGACATCTTATTATGATTTTCTTGAATGTTTGGCTGTTTTCTTCCATTTAGTTTCATTCATTTTAGTTTTAGAGGTGTAGGTTACCTTTTGCGATGCTGTAATGAACCTTGTAACAAATTTTAATTAATTAATTTAACTGTAATGATTGACATGTTCTGAAGCCACCCTGGCGTCGGACACTACCTCTCAGGACAGTTTAACGACCATCCATCAATGACCCTCCACACTGGTATCGTCCTCGTCAGCGAGGCAGAGTATCGGCACGGCAAGGGGCCTTGAATGAGCAGTGCAAAAGGAGCTTATGTCTGCATAAACCCAGCTAATTTCTAAAATGCAGTTTTCATGCCAAAGCGACACGTTTCCACACCGGCTCATTTCTGCAGGCAAAATCTGTCCACATTAAAACACTCAGATTTGAAAGGTTTTGAGTTGTGAATTCCACAGAACAATCAGAGAACAGTATCTGTAAGAGGTGAATTGGACTTCATGTCGGGATGGACGGTGAAGTGAGGGAAATGTCAGTGTAAGTGAATTGCTGCACTACTGCAACCATCGTTTTATTCAGCAGTATAACAGTGTTTCTACAAAGCCTTGTTTTTTCCTGTTCATGCTACAATGCCGAGGTGGCGCTTTCAGATTTACACATGCCATTTTAGAAAAGCTCTGTTTTCTGGGGGAGAAAAGCATCATTTTATTCTGGATACAGGGCTGAAGTAGAGAGAGACAACGATGCAATTACATATGAATTTGGCCACTTTACTGTGGCTGTAACATCATCTTCGGCAGGTGTAGACAGCTTCTTTGATCTTTTCCCACCATCCACTGACTCCTGGTTAATGGCATAGACCTTTTTACAGTCCGTGTTGTCATGTAGTTACCTCCTTTAGTGCTCTATAGTGAAGACTGAATCCAGCTGAGATACCACTGAGACAATGAAAATGATCCAGGAAAAAACCAAGTGGTGCACAAAACAGTTTAGATCCAGGATTTTACAACTCTGGAAATGTATTGTATTAGCAAATACTTTCAGTCATCATGAGGGTTACAGTAGAGAAACAGTATAAGTTCAGGTCTAATATTATGAAGTAAGCTACCACGTGTGCGTGCTCGCATGCTTATATGATGCACGTTCGCAGGACGTTTTGCAGAGAAGGTTGATGATGCGCAGAAAGCTGTAGAATCGGTCATGAATGCTTTGGAGTATTTTCAGCCGTAGATAAGGTCAGCGTGACTGTGGGAATTACGCCGGTTGCAGACTCACGTATAACAAAAGATTATCCAGCCGTTCATGGAAGAAGATTCTGAATAAATAATTCTCAGCGTTTTTGCTTAATTTCTCAGTTTTAACAATTCAGTTTGGAGAAATAGGATTCTTCTGACACTCCTGAAAGTAAAACAGCTGCGAGCATTTTCTGTTTTCCTTTAAAACACAGTTCTCTGATACGAGATGCCAAAGAAAGCAAACATAAGCCAGAGCGTTATACACGGAAAGATGTTAATAATCATCCAAAGTGTTGTTTCTTTACGGAGCTCCGCTGGATCAACAGTTTGATCCATGGAACAGATTTTTTAGCTGAAACAAAAGTTAAGAAATGTGTTAAGGAATAAGCAGTGCAGGTCCTTCACACGGTTCTTACTCCACATTATCTTTTTACTGTGGATCTGGACGGCAAAGGTTTTCACATACTCACATTAAGGTTCAACAACTTTAAACCTGTCTGAGCTAATCACATAGACTCTGAGTCATTTCATATAATAATTTCTGAAGTAATCAGAGCAGAAGACAACAGTAAATAACATTATCCTGATAAATATAATAATAACCTGTTTTCTCAGAGTTTTTCAGCAAGAGCTTTATATTATTCAAACTTTGTTATTCATGTAAAGCGAGTCAATAATAGTCTAGTGTTGACTGTCGCAGTTTTTAAGCAGGTGTAATGTCACCCACGCGTACACCTGGATGTCTGAGATGAGGCACTGAAGATTAGAAAACATGCCTGGAATCACAAAGATATGTTCGTCTGCACTGAGAATGATAAGAAAAAACACGTCTGTACTCCTTTTTTATAAGGAGACCTGTTCAGTGTGTCTCCATAAATCATTCTATCATGACGTAGCTACATTAAATCGCCAGAAATACTTTTCGTAGCATTGTTAATCATGATAGACTGTTGGATTTACTGACTGATAAATTCAGCCATAACAATGCAGCATTTGAATACTGCCTAGAGAACCATTATTAATACATGCTGCCCACATACTCTACATTCGCTCCTACCACCTCATATTCTACACACAGCATCATGCTGACAGATGGCTGTGTGTGATCCCAGGGAAATGAGAATTACAGTGAGAGCTAAAGTCTGGGCTCCTCAGTGTCCCCCTGAGATCCGATCATTTGCTAACTGGCCTGATGCCCAGGTGGGAGAGATTCACCCTCTGCAGCACTTGGATATTAGGTTTTATTTGCACATCGTAGTGAAAATAGAGTGGTAAGAACTAGTGCTTAGTGTCTGGGGAGGTATGCGTGGTTTTCACAATCCAGTAGAGCTGCAGAAAATAAAATAATAAAAATACACTCTGAGAGAGAAAATGATCTTTACAGTAAAGGAAACGGTGATTTATTTGTCACACAGATGTTTTAAGCAGAGTGGGGGCTCGTGGAGGGGGGGGGGGATTTTGATGAGCCAGCAAGAATGAAAAACATTCAAGAGAGAAACGTAAAAAAAAAAGTAAAGAAACAGTTTGTCTCCAGTGTGTAATCCGGCTAGAATTTGCTTGAAAATGCGATCTGGCAGTGGAGCAGACAGAGTAAACTAAAGGCTCATTCTGTGCCACTGGCACTCACTGCTGCCAAGCCGCTCTGCTGTAATTATTACGCTAATCACTATTTCAGCAGACTGATCACAAGTGCAGCTGAAGCACAGAGGCAGATCTCAGCGTTTTCCCTGTTAAGCCAGCACATCCCGGCTCAGTCCTGCAGGTTACAAACACATTTCAGTGGCCTGTCACAGGCCAGGTCATTATTATATGTATTCTTAGGTTTTTCTTGAATCGTGGTCAATGTGGGCAGAAGCAACTGAAAGGCTTAAGCTCCTTACTGAATGCGTTCAGTGCAAAATAGGACGCCACCATTCACGAGAATCTGTGCTTAGCAAGCCTCGCCTGCATGAAAAGGCTTTGGCAAAGTGTCTGTGTGCTTGGCTTTCGCTGTATGCTTTAGTGTGGGGATTGAACATACATCGCCTGGTCCTTTTTTTTTTTTTCTGCTTCACTTCAAATGTAGATACCATTCAGCTGAGAGATGATCAACAAAGTCGTCCTCCTCCCCAGCCTCAGGATTCCTTTGATTCCTGGAGAGAAAAAGCTCCTTCCAGAGGTCTGCGTCGGACTGACGATGTCACTGAAAGATGAATTCTGTTTGACCATCTGTTTTCAGGTGAAGCAGGCGGATGTGCTGTTTCGTTCTTACTGAGAAGGATTTTCTTGTCTGCCAAGGGCCAGTGCCAGAAAGAGAATTGGAACATTTTGTCACTTGCTGTTGGCTGTTGCAAGAGGCGGTACTATGGGGTATTGATTGTTACCTCAGCACAAGTCACAAGATAGAGGATGATGGGATGGTAATCCCATGGTAACCCTCGTGAGCGCTAGCAGTTGCATTCCCGAGTGGCACAGTTGTTTTTTTAATAAATGGCCTTTGAGAAAGTCATGTCACCTCCAGCTGTGTCAGAAAATCTGCTCAATGCTCGTTAGTAGGTGACGGGTTGTTCAGGTTGGTCGGTGCGTCAGACATTAAGGGCATTTTCCTCTCAGGTGGGATTTACTATAATTACTCATTTCCAGCTTCCAGGTATAAATCTCCTTTCCGTCCACTTCAGTGTAGTAAAAAAGTTAGCATGCATATTGTCAACGCTAAACCAGGCACTGGTCGTGACTCTGTCTGCAACGTTTGTAAAAACTATTAATTAAACCCCCACAATCACGAACGCCAACTCAACGCACACATCCAGCAACTCTACATCAAAAGATCAACCGACTGTGAGCAATGCGACTGGGGACACCCCACAGTTACCTCCTAGCCATATTCATTCCTCTGCTGCACTGAGTCATGTTTGTATCCCTCAGCTTTCTCACGCAGAGAAAACAGGCTGCAGGCAGGTAACGGGGGTCCGCAGGTGGAGAGCTGACGTTTACAGCAGTAGCTGGTGCCCGTCCACTTCTTCCGCTGTTTTTATTTTGGTTCATTTGTGCCCTGTTGAACTCCAGTCCTCTCGTTAGCTGCATGACGTGAAGTATGAAGTATTTAGAGCATAAAACTAATAATAATAATAATTAATGTGTGTGGTCCTCGTCTCACAATTTAGTTTAGTTCCTGCATAAAGCTCAACACTGCAGGAAGACGTCTTTACTGCCATGCTGCTGCAGTCACAATACAAAAGGAAGGAAATTGTGTTTAGATCTTATTAAGCGGTGCATCATAAAAACGGAAACATTTAAAAAGCACATCATGATCCTTTCTGCAGTCACTGTTTAAAGATAAATTAGGCTGCACAAAGAACTCACAACAACACAATAAGACATCCGTCACCGTCTGATTTTTACTCTCCTGACGTGAGGTGTGGCTTTTAAATTGCAGTGTGTGATAGGCGAAGCAATTTACCAAGTAAGTCAAAAACATTCAAGGTTATCAGGCGTTTGTTTGTTAGTGTGAATGATTTGTTCCTCTAATGTGCTGTAAACACAAGTAATTTTAAGTCCCCCCCCCCCCCCCCTTTGACCGTCATTAGCAAAGTAAATAAGTCTTTAATGGATCTCCTACCCTTCCCTGTTGACATGATGAACCAACACATTGAGAAGATATTTTCCACATTGCCTCACGTCTTCAGAAGTATGACCCCTGAATGCATCAGATTCGTTCTTTCCATTTGAAACCTGGTGATAATTAGCGGCTCAGTCCTGAGCCAAGGATCTGGAAGGAGAATGGAAAAGACCTTGGGAGCTTTGAGCAATATTTTTAATCGAAAAACGTTTGGTTGTGTTTTGTTCCCGAGTCGCTGTGAATCATCCAGTCGCTTTCCAAACGTCACATGGCAGCTGGAAGGGACTAATGAGCATCTCTTTCTTCTTTCCATCCAGTCTGCCTGGTAGCAAGAGCTAAATACTTAAAATTCCTGTTGCTTGTTGTTATACAACATCCAGTGTGTCCTCCACAGAGAAACACTGAAAAGGAAAAGAGGCAGGATTACAGCTGTTTGTGTGGACTCAGAAAGAAATGTGTGCGTTTAGCCTTCCCCGGTGTTGCAACACTCAAATTTTCATTGACTGACTCAGTGGCATTGTGTAAGAATACGAGAGCTGCACTAACACTGCCCATATGTCTGGAAAAGACACCATGCACATCAAAGAAGTAGATCCGAGGTGGGAGAATTTGAGCTTTAACACTTTGTGTTGTGGAGTTTGTGTTTCTCTTTTCTTATTTTCTTGATAATAACTGATACATTTATGATCATTGATTGTTTTGTACTTTTCTCCGACTCCTCAGCTAGGTGAATCAGTGAAATGGTATTTAATGTAACACGGTTACACCATGGTTGATATGATTTTTGATATGTTTAAACGTGTATCAGACTATGATTGGATAACAGATGGTGACTGCTCAAATATGTGACCACAGAATGTGATTCAGCACTTGTGGTCTGTAGTAAGTGGGACCTTTTTTCATTCAGGCAGACTAAAATCTCTCTAAACTGTGTCCTTTACCGTCCAGCTGTCATAATCTGGAGACGATATTCAGAGGCTTGTGCACAGTGCCGTCAGTTAATACCATGTTCGTGTAGCAATTAAGCTTAACACGGAGCAGAAAGTCATTTATAGGCTTTTCTGCTCTCTTTTAGGAACATATGTTCCATCTTAATGGATGTTTTGCAGCGACTGCAGAACATCCGAAAGAGCATGGCCACCTCATTCTGCATGCTACATGTCATTAATCTCACAAAACCAAAATATCAAAGATAAGACAGGAAACTAAATATGAGAGTAGTTAGAGTAGTTTGTGTTAAGATGAAAATCTGTTGTCTGGCAGACGTTTTATTGAAATATTCTGTATTAACATATAATTCTTAACGTATCCTAATTATGTTATTGGAAAACATTTGATTGCAGTTACATTTCCCAGGAGGTGGGGAGTTGATTGTGTGAAAGTGAAGCTCTGTAAATAAATGTACATTTAAGCAGGAAACCTGAGCGATGGATTGTGCTGTCCAGCGGCGGTGCAAGCAAACAGTAAACATTTGATTTGAACAAAATGACGTTTTGGTCTGACTAGACTCTAACTTCATCAGCCAGACAGGATGAATCCATCAGGGAAATCAGCACTGAAATGAAGATGCAGTGGTGATTAGTTGGACAAACATCCAGAATCAGTCCTCTGAGTGACGCTAATATGATGATATTTTATTTTAATTATTAATTTAATATTAATTTATCCACTTGGTTGATTTGTCTTTCTATTTTTACATCTGCCAAGAATTAAACCCAATTAGAATTTGGTTGATTAATAACCTTTATTAAAGCTGTACACGCCGTTAGGATGAAAGTTGGACTCCTGTCAAAGCTCCGTGATCCTGTGGAGCACATTCGTTACTTTAAACGTGTTCTATCTGCTTTTATAGGACGATGATGATAGATGATATTAGATGCACAGTATGTTAAAATGGTTCATAGGAGGGTGAATAGAAAAGGTAACGTTTCTGTATGGTGTTCGGACTTCATTAGAAAAAGTGCTGGCTCTACATCTGGATCTGTAACTGCACAGTCCCCTGACCTGACACTCAACAAAATTTTATTGCAGTTTGTTCTGCACTTTTAAAGATTTCCTGCCAGCTGAGGAAGAAACGGGATCAAACACATCCTTGGTGGAGGTAACAACAGGCTTCATTCACGTGTCAGCATTTGGGCTCCTTACATTTCAGTGTTTTATCAGTTGTGTCGGGAAGGGAGAGAGTGGAAACGGCTCGTCACGTGGCCCTCTGACGATGACACTGGGCTTGTTTGTTCCTTCCAAGAAACGGATGCAGGTCACAAAAACATATTGAACTCACTGAAAGGAAATACAGTGAGCATTTCTTCCAAAGAAGCAGTTTGCACCCTAGCATGAATGAAGCCAAAGTTTAGCTGCGTGTTGTAACTGACCGGCTCCAACAAGGCCAACCATTGTCTGCTTCAGGACTCCCTCTCTCTCTCGCTCTCGCCGCCTCTCTTAACTCACACTCTACACACAAGTTTTTTATATTTTCTTACTCAACAGTTACAACACAACAAGCAAGCGTGTTTGTGACCGAGAGGCGCTTACATTTTAAAGTCTAAACTTTATGCAAGTTCAAGAAGTAGTTAGATTTCTTTCTGAGAGGGGCAGAAGATGAGGACGTTGTTGTGGTTAGTCTTTGTTGAACCTGTGAACTATGAACTATAAAAACAGCCATCGTGTAACCAACAAACAACGGATATCAAGGCTTTTGTGTAGCCTCTCGAGGGGGGTTACCTGAAGCAGTGCCAACTTTTTAATTGCAATCAGAGCGTGTCTTTGAGTGGAAGCCCTTAAGAAGAAAGACCATCCGGGTCCACGTCTTTTAGGCACTGCTGAAAAACCAAAAAATCTCAGAAGCCTGAACACTGACGTGACACAGCGTGGACTGTTTTCCATCAACCCCTCTTTATGCTTTGTGTCCCCCCTCCGTCTCTTCCGGCCCCGCCGTGCTCCACCTGTTCACCTGCATCCACCTGCACTGCATCAGCACAGTCAAAGCCACCTGGCCAGCATTCATTGTTCTGAGCACTCAGAGTTATTTTGATTATTTTGATGATCACCTGTTTTGGGATTTGGGGATTTGGACATTATGGTTTTGTTTTCTTGCCTTGTGGGTTGATCTGAATCATCTCCTTGTCTCTGCACCTGTCTGCCTTGTTTGTTCCTCGGCTGTATTGGTGACTGTGTTTATACATTATTCCCGTAAAGCCTGATGTTTTACAAGCTGTATGTTACTTACTTTGTCTGACGTGTTGATCCAACTGCTGTCTGAGAACCGTTATGTACCTGGTGATATTTACCTGAGCTGTTGTCATCCATCTTTGCTATAGACACCTGTTACTTAAGAAATTAAACAAAAACAAAAAAAACATAATTTAGCTTAACACAAGTCTATGTGTTGGGTGAATAAGTGCTAACAGAGCTTTAAGAAGTCAAGCTGGATCTTAATTGTGCAGGTTTACCACTGTAGATTTATGCCTGCTGCTATCTTATCTCTTTTTAATTATTCTAAGATTTAATTGAGTAAAACTTGATATTAGGTGTTTTACTAGTGTCAGTTCAGTTTTTTGAAATAAATTTGGCATAAGTTTGTATATTAAATCTCAGTTCCACTGCTCTGAGGTTTATAGTCTGGCTTGAGTTTAGACAGAAACAGATGAAGTACATGTAGTTGTATATCTGTTTCTGGGGCAGTTAAATACATTTCATATCAAATTAACTCTGAAGTTGAGCATCCTGCATAGAAACTCGGCCAATAACAAATTTAAATGTAACATTTAGCTTCATTTTAGATTTCTTTTACTCTTAAGGGAACTGTTTACTTGTTTAGCTGCTAAATGCTCCAGTACACTTAGCAGCTAGTTACTCACTTTATTTGCCTGCTGTTTGTTACTTGGCTAGCATCTGTTTATCCAAGCTTCTTCACTGAAAATACCTTCCTCCTCCTCCTGCTGCTGCTGAAAATGTTGATGAACAGAAAAAAAAGAGTTGTGGGCAGTAAAGCCAAAATAATGAGCTGCAGCACACAGGACCTAGAAATCATTAGTAATGCTTTAATATAAGGCCCAGTGGGAACGGGAGTTTTGGCTTCAATTTTATGCCTAAAACTTCCCGAGAGTCTGTTAATAATGATTTAGAAGCTTCGGGTGGGCCACAGAGAATGCACATACACACATGCACCTTTAAAAGCTCCACCACACTTCAGCAGAGAACCACAAACCTGCATGGTGTCTCCATCCATGCAAAAATGCCTCAGCCAGCATCTTTTCTGCTGTTGTGGTGCACTCCTGGTTGTTGATTCTGTCATCGCTCATTTTTAACTCTGAAAAGGAGGGAAGAAAACAATACGGCCTCAGTCATAAAATCCAGTGCAGGTATGGTAAAGTTTTATGTGCCACAGGGAGTCGAAAAAAATGCCTCGCATCACAAGAATCGCATCACAGTTTGTTACTTGAACCACCACAGTGATTTTGTTTTCTGTTTAATGTTGAGATAGAAATTGTGGTCTTGAAAATAAGCCGCCTGATTTCAGGTAATTATTCACTCTATGAAACCTGTGACCAGCTACAACACGTGAGGAAATTGTGCAGCAACAGAATATCAAACATTATTCAAGGCTACTGTAAAATGAAACGTCAACCAAGGAGGATTTGTGGCGTTAATGGTTTTGGTCACACGTTGTTTTCCTGGTGTAGACTAATAGAAGTCTTACATTAGATCATTCGGTGTTTCATTAATAAGACATAGGGCCTTTGTGCAAACAGCCACACATGCTCTAATGATTAAAACAAGAGGGCCATAACATCCTAGTGTTAGAGCTGAACAAGCAGACATTAATGTCAACTGCCTGTGTTTGATTTACTAGAATTCTTCTGAAAATATACCTGTAAAAGTGTTGTAAGAGGACTGTGACTGTTATCTTATTGTTACAGCCATTGATGACAGAACCAAGTCCAACTTTAAAGTGCAAAGTCTGCCACAGTGAGTCCACCAAAGGTTTAATTAATTACCTTAACTTCAGCTGCAACTGCTGAGCGCGTTGATAAGCAGGTCAGACCACAGTGACTAACGCCCTCTCTCCCTCTTCTCCTTTTAATACTATCCTTAATCCTGTCGCTCTGTGCATCTTGCATGCTGCGACTCTCCCGAGTTGTATAGAAATGTAATTTGAACCACTCTACCTCTGTATCCAGAGCTGCCCTAAGGTCAGAGAAAGACTGTGGGCTGGCTTAACAGTTACAAATCTAACACAGTGTCTTTATAGAAAGTTCTCTAACCTTAACCAAAGTGCTTTTCTTGCCTAAGCGCAGCCTCACACAGGACCTGCGGCTTGTCAGTCTTGTCGTTTATACACCCTCCATTCACTCCAGCAGCTTTACCCTTAAACCTGTGATACATTTAGACCTGTGTTACACTGTTTTCCACAGCATTAGAATAATTTAACTTGTGTGTTTCCCATCATGCACTACACTTAAGTTCAATTCGCCACTTGTTTCTGTCAGTAAATTGACAGAAATTGAATCTGCAACCTTTTTTCATAATTATTAATCCAGTTTTTTGACATCTGGCTGATCAAACAATCAGAATTGTATGACCCAGATACTAATATTTCATTTTACATCCAGATTTAGCCCAGCTGAATCTAGATGGTTGAGTGTTGTTCGACCTGCACATTACTCTGCTATAAGCACCTTTCTTTAATTCCCACTCAGATCTTTGATTGCACCCATGTTTCTTTGATACAAGTCTGCAATTTGCTGTAATTATATGGCTGGAATGACAAGTTAAATTAAACTTACAAATCAGCGCTTGATGGGTGGGACCCAGAGCATGGGGCATTATTTATTTTGAGTGTTCTCAACCTTTTCTTTCACCTTGGCACATTTTTATGACGTTGTTCTTGTATTTTTCTTTATTATAGCAGAGGATAACTGTTCAGCTACTTAGTTGCAGCAGCAACAGGCTCATATTTTAATACAAAAGTGAAGCTTATTGTTGCTGTAATGCTCTGGATACTTGTGTTTTTTTCTGTCAGATGCATGATTAGAAATAATTGGTCTACATCCTCAGAGGAAAATATATGTTTATGCTTTTGAATCTACATAAACACATTTCAGCCAGATTTTCCAGCATGTATTATGTTTTTATTGCACATGTCCTTTCTCCTTATGGGGTTTCTGGAGCATCTGCTCGCAGTGCTGTGCAGATGTTAATGCAGGCACAGCAGACATTGTAGATTTCCACTCTAGGCTGATGGCGAGTTGCCTGTCGTCTACCTCTGTGCCATATTTAGCCTGCGGTGGCTCTGGCTGGCCTCGTTACCACCTTGCCACGTGTGGGCAGGAGCTGGCTGGGGGCCTCTGTTTCCTGGGCTGCTGCTCCACGGTGGGGCTCCGATGGGACTGGGTCATGGGTGGGGTTGGAGGAGGGTGGCTGCCGCTGACTGAAGCACACTAGCGGTCTTAAGGAGCGCTGCTGAGGGGAAGTCCTGTGCGTTTGAAGTAGGGACCTCAGAGAGCCTGTTTACTCAGGAATGGGAGGGGGGAGCTGGCCCGCGGTACAAGAATGCCTGTGTCATGACGGGAGCAGCGGAGAGGAGGAATGCACTCCACAATCCCAACACTGTAGGAGCCGGCCCACGGCTGAGGTGGCGGCCATTTCTTTCTATTTATTTTAGCTCCTGCTCCACTCAATCACCGGCCGTGTCTGTGACCCTCAGCATCCCTGGAAAAATGAAAAATGGCCTGTGCTTTTATTTATGGCTTGAGATTTCCAAGTATGTGCCATCAAAAACCAAATCACCATCTTCACCCAGTGTGGATAAAATCTAAAACCTTTTTTTTTCTAATTCAGTCATTTATTTATTCAGGGGAGGTTTACAGAACATGGAGAAGCTCTGTAACTATGAATGCTCTGCCTTACCTCAGGTTCACACATTTGTATTTAGAATTTTTCCATTGGAAACGCTCTTCAGTCTCTCACACGATATATGTTATGTGTGGTTTAGTCGTCTTTACTGTACTGACGTGTGAACCAGTTCCAGCACATGAAGCTGAATAACTGGAAATTGATATGCATAGATTACAGATGCCTAAAGTCATCATCATCTTAATGTGATCGTAACTGGTCTGAAGACCAGAGCATGGAAAGAAGGTTTTTATTTAGCTTTTATTCTGCTGCAAACTCTTCTAACATCTCAACAAAATGTCTTTAATACACAAGCTACTTCTGAGTCTATGTGACCTGTGTTTACTGAGTCTTTAGGTTTGTTTGTTAATGGGCTGGATGAACCCAGTTTGCAGACAGGCAGAAGTGTACAGACATGGAAGATGATGCTTCTAGTTTATATTCAGTGTGAAGCTCAGATAAAAGATGTCCATGTCACACATACACATTACAAGTTCTGTTATCTTCCTAACTTGTAATTCTCCTAGTGGAAACATAAAACAGATACGATTATGTCCATTATTCAAATTTCAGCAGTAGATAAATGACTTTATGTCACCGTAATAATTTAATTATAGTTATATACAGTAGTTTTCATGGTTAGGAGTGCTGATGATGTTTATACAGACGGTTCTACAAGTCTGAAACCCTGTGATCAAAGCAAGAGAACGACTCTTTCCTCTTCTCTTTTCTGTGCTCTGTTCATTTATTATTTGCCCGTGGGTCTCTGATGGCTGTCAAAGATGCTTTGTTATGATTAAAGTTTCAGCATGACAGTAATTACATTTTCATACCACGTAGTTAAAATATATATATATATATATATATATATATGATCATTTCTGTGGCTAATAGAAACATTAAAGAGCTGCAGTGTTTATGTTAATGAATCATTTAACATAATACTGCAAAATATATGTTTGAAGTAACTTCTGTGTGAATTATGTTTCCTCTGTCTGAGAGGCTGCACGGAGCGCACTGAAAGTCCAGGTTCATCATCTCAGTTTGAGATTATGTCAAACAGAATTGGAATAAAGCGAATACAAAACTAACAAAAGAAGCAGCTTTTTCCACTGCGGCTGAAACCAAACCAAACAAACTGTGGGCAGCAGCTCCAGCAAAGTCAAACAGTCTCGATCGGGGACACCCTGATGATTCATTCACATCTCTGCCAAGATTTTCCCTGGCGGGGTTTGAACCTGCAACTCTCCAGCTTTTATGACAAAGCCACTCTGTTGATACCCACAGGAAGGGTGTTGTTTTTTTTTTTGCTCTCCTGTCGTTGTGGTGGAAAAATGCATCCCCAGTGCGTGCTGCTCACTGTAAAGCAGCAGAGGAGGAGTCATTTGCTCTCTCCGGGATTACAGAGTGGACCAGATGAAGGGTTTAAATCTGTGGTGCTCCTTCAGGAGTTTGACAGTCCCCAGACTTCAGAGCGTAAAGCTAAGCAGCATGATGGGAACGTTAAGTACTGGCGAGCTGTTCCATCAGAAAGGGAAGTATTAGCAATTTCATGGTCCTTTCTTAGTACCAGGGAGAGCAGAGGGGACAGAAAATGTCAAGTGAGATAATTCTCTTCATTTTCATACTGAATGGGGGTCGAAGCTTTCTTTGAAGTCGCATCTGATTTCTCTGTTATATAAAGGCAGCGGATTGAGAAAATACCTCAAAGTCGTTTCCTTTATAGAGCTATACAGTGTTTCGAGCAGTAAATCATCGTGGCCTTTGTTTGAAACACACTGAGCTGTGGTTTGAATGGCTTGATGACAGCGTAAGAGCTGCGTTCACTACAGTACAGTCAAGAGATAAGTCTTCAGAGCGTTTATCTGACCTAAGCCCAAAGCGCCATTATCAGACACTAATGAATGAGTCATGTGAACATTCGCTGTGTGTTGTACAGTATATTAACTCACTGTGCTTAGATGAATGTACACTTGAATGTACTACATAAGATGTTTTGATGCATTTTTGCTATTTGTGGCATTAATCCTGTAAAACTAGCCGCTGAACAGCAAATGTAAAATGTATGTTAAACTTTCTGATTTGAAAACTTGAATAATAAAAACATGAATTCGTTATAAAAACTATTATTGCTTCAGCACTTTAAGTGTTCTACATTCCAGTAACCAGAGCCCAACACTTCATTATAATAATAATCTTTACTCTAACAAAGACAGCTTCACAACAAGATTCCTACAGCCGCTACAGCAGACGTTTATTTTCATGTCCAAGTTTGATTAAATGTATTTATTGTTATTTGGGTTACAGTAAGTTGTAGATGTCATTGATCCTTGTGTTGAACAATTATCTCCTGTCTGTTTACTCATGCACAGAACCAGAGCTTGATGTACCCGGGACTCTCAACTCTGTGGCGCAGCAGGTCAATGAGACTGTCCACCGCCGTCTCCCTCGGGATGCTGGGGAGGACGACTACAACATTGAAATTCTGCTGGGAGTCGATGACTCTGTGGTTCGATTTCATGGCAAGGAGCACGTGCAGAACTACCTCCTCACTCTCATGAATATCGTAAGTCATTGCTAAGTGTTCTTCTTACTGTTTTACTATTCTCATCTGCAGCAAAAGTGCTGGTTTGTGCGTATGCTCTGATCTTTGTTGGCGCACAGATTGTGAACAATATGTTTTGTATTTATCTGGGTGCGGGCGTCTTATCTTCTCTTAATAAAACACCCACGTGCCGTTTGCTCTCACATTCAGCAAGAACTAGCTCAGTTCTGTGTGTATGAAATAAATATGACCTTTATATATCCAAGGACTCTCTAGCTGGACTCAGGAGAAACGACTGACCGCAGAGTATCGGTGAGGATACTGGAGGCAGGATTAGTTTTAGTAGAATCTTTTA
Source organism: Ctenopoma multispine (assembly GCA_034779795.1). NCBI lineage: Eukaryota > Metazoa > Chordata > Actinopteri > Anabantiformes > Anabantidae > Ctenopoma > Ctenopoma multispine. The sequence continues at coordinate 21,187,085 of JAUYWH010000027.1, forward strand.
ATCATTGTTAAAGTTGTTTGCAGCACAGTATAGCAGAACACTTGTGTGACTTGGTGCATGTGGTGTGTGTGTTGTCTACAGTAAATAAACTAACTATCACAAATTCAATGACTAGAATAATGAATAATACTAAAGGGAAACAGCAGCTGACTCTAACACTAATATACATTTACAAACTGAAGTTGCACCCCCATTACGCCACCATGAACTTCTCCACTCACACGTGTTGCTCTGCTAGACTTTAGCGGTTGAACTGGGTTACACTAAATAACAAAAACCTCTATTAAACGACACTTACTTATGTTAAATTATGCACACTTAAGAAAAAACAGACCCGTTATGCAAATGACTGTGCTGTGATCTGCGCATGTTCTTTAAGCACCGCGCACTTCACTCCAGTGCCTTGCCTCTTCAGCACAACCTTGTAGTCACACGATTGTTTCTGAGGACACGTTCAGTAAAGCAGACCTCGACTGCCAGGATAAACTCAGCATCTGCATCGGAGAAGCGGACAGCGCTAACACCAAGCTGCTAAGAATCCAAAATTCCCGAGTTCAGGAGCAAGAGACAGACTGAATTAGATGTATTTCTTTCATTCGCAGTTGAAAGACAGTGAATGCTTTTGTTGTCCTGCAGCAGTTCTTCTGCTAAATTGCTCCCCCCCAAAAAAATGGATCAATCATTATGTGAAAGGTGTAAAAGAGGCAGAAGTAACAACAAGTCTGAATTCCTTCTTTTTAGTTGTATTGAATTAAAGTTCTCAACAGCAGCCAAACTTCAGGTTCAGTTCTCAGGTTTAATTCTGTCTTTTGGGAGCTGAGTCAATACTAGTCTTGTTTCCCAGGGTCTTAGACAGTACACAGGAGTTTACACTACTTTCTAATCTGCCGTAACAATGACAGGTTGTTTACAGGTGTTACACTGACTAATCCAGAGTGATCAGAGTCAACGCAGAACTGTTGGGAAGTTTAATGGGTCTGTGTAGCTTTGGCAGTAGTGGTATCCTCTGTCGAATTAATTACCACCACGCAAAGCAAAGGAGAGTGCCATCAAATTGAAAGTAGCCTCTGGGTACATCTGCCGTGGGAGAGGTTGCACCTCAGCTGTGTCGTTTCTCGTAGACGCTCTTCATCGGTATTTGACAGTTATGTCATTTGCCTCGGGAGAAACATTAACGCCGCACTGTTTACTCGTCAAGTTGTCCCAGTTGCCACAGAAAGGCCTCGCTGGCGGTGAAGGAAATTGTCCACGTGCGCCACCATTTGCTGGCACCGCGACGAGATGCTCTGGCATCGAGACTTTTTAATGTGAAGGGAAAGTCAGGCTACTTTGAGCCCAGTGTTTTCATGCTGCACCTGGTCCTCTGCTGATGAGGGGGATGGCTAAAGCTTTGCATACCTCATATACACATATACATACACACAGATTCTGGTAGACTTAGATTTTATACCGCTGATGACCTGTTTTGGAGGGAAGAATCACCGACAACAGATGATGTTTTGGGCCCTGATGAGGCCTTTGTGTATCAGTGGGAGATCTATGAGCCAGCTGTGAACAGGAGTGTGTTGCCACTGATATTATCAGGAGGATATTGAGTGTGTCACAGTTTTAATTGTTGTTCAATTTTAAAAGTTGTAATCTGTTGATTGCAGAGAGACTTGGCTGTGTTCCTAATGATTCCAAATGATTTTAAAAACCCTTTTTAGCCTACACTGCAGAGGATAATCCTGTCAGATGCATACAGTGTGTTCAGAAGCATTGGTTGCATAAGAGTCTTCATTCTCTTTCTGTACAGTTCTTTACCTTTTTGTCTTCATTGTGTTCTCGTTTTATCTGTAAACTTTATTATCCGTCCTTTAGTATTGATTATAAATCTGTAGATGGTATTTGGAGGAGTTTTTTTTTTTTGTAATGATGATGATGTCATCTGGAGGAGCATACCATGACTACAACCTCCACGGTTGTGCCAGAAACCAGATGGCATCATCTGAAGTGAACGACTTTATTAGTTAATTAGAATAAAGTGATATCAGGATGAAATGTTCATATCGTTTACATGTCCTCCCCAGACTAGAGTCACAGGAGGCCAGTTGAGAGTCTCTCACTGCAGGGATGTTGTTATGGGGTCATTGAAGGTGTTTTCCAGTAGAGGTCCCTGCTGGCTTCTCTGGGTGGCAGCTCAGTCTGTGGTCTGTCTGGTTCCAGACTCCCACGCCTGTCGCTTTATCTGGATGTCGACCTGCCCCTCTCTCTCTCTCTCTCTCTCTCTCTCTCTCTCTCTCTCTCTCTCTCTCTCTCTTTCTCTCTCTCTCTCTCTCTC
>JAUYWH010000027.1:21189504-21264356 GCA_034779795.1 Ctenopoma multispine
CTCTCTCTCTCTCTCTCTCTCTCTCTCTCTCTCTCTCTCTCTCTCTCTCTCTCTCTCTCTCTCTCTCTCTCTCAGGTTTCCTCACACTCCCCCGCTCTCTATCCCCTTCTTCTTTCCTTTTCAACGTCCACTCCCGTGTTTCTTCTCTTCCGTCTCCCCTCTGCTTCTTTTCTTTATAGTTTGCCTCTGACTCACCCATTGACAGCGAGCTACTTGCACGGCGCTGTAGTGTGACAGGAGCAGTTTGTGGTTCATTGTCTTGCTCAAGGACACTGCAAATGTAGCAGGAGGACTTGGATTCAAACCCTGTTATTAGTCAGCAATCCTCTCTACCTCTCTTATCTCCTCTTATCTTCTGAACTTCCCCTCTATCCTTTTGTTCTCCCTCATCTTGTTTCCTCCATCATCTCTTCTCTGATCCTCCTTTCCTATCTCCTCTTTTCTTTCCTTCTACCCCATCCTTCATTCTTTCCTCTCTTGTCTCATGTAGTCTCCTTCTTCCACCGGTCCTCTCTTCTTTTCTTCCTTTGTGTGTCCTCTTCTTTTCCATATGATCTTTCTCTTTGTCTTATCTTCTTCATTCCCATTCTTTCAATCCTTTTCTGTCCTTTTCCCTTCTTTCCTGCTTCCTCTTTCCTCTCCTCCCCTTTATTCATCCACCCTCTCATCTTCTCTATTACTATTACTATTATTACTATTCTCCTTTCTCTCCTCTGCTCCTGTTTTCTTTCCTTCTATCCTTTTTTTACATCCTCTTTTTTTCCCTTCACCTTTTCATTCTCCTCTTTGCTCTTGATTTTACCATCTTGCCATCTATCCTTCCTTCACTCCTCTCCTCTCTTCCTTTACCTTCTATCCTATTCTCATTTCTTTCCTCTTGTCCTGCCTCACCTCCTCCCTTCCTCTCATCTCTCCCTTTTCCTTCTTTCCTTCTCTCATTCCTTCCTTTCTTTTCTCTGTCCTTCCATTATCTTCTCTTCGTTTATTCTTCTCTTCATGTCTCCTCTGTTAGATTTCTCCTGCTTATCTGGAACATTTAATAAGCTTGTATGTACATCCTGTGCGTGGGTTTGCATCTTCACCAGTGACCAACAACTGCAATCAACAAAAATGCAGGAAAATGCCTCCACACACACATTTGGTCTGCTACAGTAAACGAGATAGGAATTAAATCTGCCACAGCCTTCGTCATCAGTGAGCCCCTGTTAGTGAGCGCAGCACAGGCTTTTCCACTTGTCACCACTGACAACTCTGGCTTTTTTAGGAACATTTTGTCTTTACAATATCAGCAGTCGCTCAGCACCCACAACAGGAACTGTCCTCTGTGTTGTTTTATCCTTTGTTTGATCTGTGGCTGCTTTTCTCTCTCACGCATTACACGATCATGAATTCACCGTATTCAGCTGTACCGTGAAATCGTTCCATGAAATATGCTAAATTAGTCGTATGAATCTAAACACACTAAACACAGGTTTAGATTTTATGCTGAGATTTTTTGACCTGGCTGTGTGTTAATCTGAAGAGAATTTGTTCCTTGAAGGTCTCACACTATTTCTATTTCAAATCCTTTCCCCCTGAATAATGATTATAGCTCTGATGGATTTGTCTCTGCCTTTAGTGTACACATAAAAAGACACACAGGGGAATGAAATGACTCCCCCTGGTAGCATCAGTTTTCCTTCTCAAGCTGCCAGAGATCAATAACAGCTTCATATTTGCTTCACATCTTCTCATGAAAGAGTCGGAGATGAGATGTTACGCATTGCGTCAGTTTCCATGAAGACTTAAACTGAAAAGTTGTGGAATTTGAAGCTTTTTCGTGACAATCAGAAGAAAAGATCTGGGTTAACTGAAATAAATAAACTAAAATATGTGAGATGCCATCTGTGACACTTCTTTTACAATTTTTTGAATCAACCATTCTTTTGGCCAAACCTTAAACACTGTTCAGGTACTTAGACACAATTTGCTAAACTCATTATCAAAATATATCTTCCTGGGCTGAGCTATCATGCCACCCTAGTTAGAGACAGAACATAATTGGCCATTGAAGAAGTCTGTCCAGACCCCACGCTAAGCCCTGGTGTTGGAAAATAATCTCAGTGACTTTGATTGTGCAGTAATGTGGTTTTCAGATATTTTTTGTGCTGATTGTAGATATCACTTGAGGAAAATGTTGCATGCAGACACGGGACCCTCCTAAAATAATACTGATACACAGTAGGTAAACTAAACTAATCTGCTGCAATAACAGCATCAACTCTTTGGTTCTGAAACCTGTCTGCGGGGACTTTCTCTCTTTTAGCAGCCAGTGTTCCAGTTCATCCCAAATTTGTTGTACAGAGTTGAGGTCAGAGATCTGGGCAGGTCCTCTAGTTTCAGCTGCTGTTTCCAAGGCTAATAGTAATGGAGGTCTGCTAAGAATGAAGAACACTGTGGGATGTATAAATTACTAATTCTTACAGACATAGGCAGTATTATCTGACTGCAGGTACGTTTTCCTGCAGCATGTGACTTGTATGCGTCTCAGGGGCAGAAAACACAGCAGGCGACAAACCTTTATGCTTCACTGCAGTGCAATGGTGGAATCTGTAATGTAGTTTAATACTAATACTTTTAATAATACGATAATATGGTCCTGCTGTAAATGTATGGAAGAAGCTGCTCAGTAGTTGGTTTACATCGTTACGACCAATCTGTGAAAGTGAGTACATCAGTCTGTAGGAGGAAGATAACACACGTGGTCATTTTAGCTTGACCTGATGGAGAAGCCGGTGGAGCAGAGCTGCTGTGCCAGTAGATACGAGCCATACGAGTTTATCTGTCTACTTTGCGAAATTAAATACACATTTGCTGCATGGGTCACATCCAGCCAGATACTTACTTCGTACAGCTGAAGCAGTATGAGTCTGGGAATCTGCTGGAGCTCAAGTAATACGGCGGTTTGGAGTTTGTTTCCAGTTTCGAAGAACTGTAAAAAGGTTGATAAGGTGAAAACAGTCCTCGAAGACAATTCAGCACGTGATCATGTGCTGTTGCAATATTTGTTTTCTGCCTCCTCCCTGTGTGCTTGACTGAGGTGAACAAGCTGGGCCAAAGAAGATGAGACCCACTGTGATGCTGTGTGTGGCTTCTGTCTGCTAATGAGGTCTTCTCATCTACAGCAGAATGGAGATGCATTCACTGAGCTGATTGGTGCTTACTGTACAGTCCGTCAGTTGGTGGCAAAACGACAGCGCTAATCATGGTGTATAATGAGTGACCACGCACATCATACTGAAACTTTTAATGGTCTATCTGTCAAAAAAAAACATTTTGTGTCTCATAATTATGTGGTTCAGGCAGGACATCACCTAAAATAATGACAGTTTTATAAAATGCTTAATAATTAAACGGGAGGAATCAAAATATAATAAAAACGTTGTTGTATTTTATTGAGGTAAACAGCTTTATTTTATATTGTACATCCAGTAATTCCTATCTGATACTTTCAGATGGTGTATCTACACACTAAGTTTCTTTCAGGTCTGTTCCAACTATAGGTTGTCGGGGGCCGGGGGCATCGACAAGCCTGGCTGTGTCCAAAGGTTAAGTCATGTATACTGGTGGCTCTAAAACTCAAATGTTAACATCGTGTATGATTTAAAAGATAGCCTGAGGTTTAATGATACACTTCATATTGAAACGATGCCTAGAACCGGATGTGCATCAGCGGGTAGAGTGTTTGCTGAATAGGTTGTAGAAGCCATGGTAGCTGTTGAACCTAACGGCAGTCAGAGGTAAGACTTAGATAAGACACCGAAAGTTTTAAGATAGGAGAAATAGGACTTCTGAGGGAGGATGGTCACATACTGTAGGTGCTCAGAGAAAGGCACATCTCGAAATTAGATTCAAATTAAGTTAAGGTAAATCAGAAAAATAGGAGATTAAAGTCATTCATGATAAGGTATCAAAAACCATTACAAAATCATTACACTCTATGTATACATTACAACATCTTGACTGTTTGGTATGGGATACGTATGAATACGTACAGTACTATATGTGCAGAAGGTCTATATGTGCTATGCATTACTGTAAAGACTCCTGAAACAACACAGTGTGCAGTAACAAGTTTAATCCAGTGGAGGTTTTTTTGCGTTACTAAAAGCAGAGGTTGTCATTTCTTCAGGTGACTGGCTACAGCTGACAATAGCAGCCAATTAAATTCATGCAGGCGAACATGTTGGCCTTAACAAGCTGACACTTGCCAGTTTTCCTCTGCCAGTGTGAGCGTACATACACGTCAGTTTTAAACATTAACTAGTCCTCCTGGCTGAATCCTCATTTCTACTAATACAACACAGTAATATTATTTACTATGAATATATTATTTTAAATTTGCATAGTGTCACATTTAGTTTAAGGGAGAGAAAGAGAAACTTAGGTGAGAGGCTCATATACTCTGCACCTTCAGGTAGATAAGTGAACATGCTTGTGGAGTATTTAATAAATCCCAGATACACACAGATATAGACACAGTGAGCGACGCTGATCCCTGAGAAGGGGAAATTTGATTCCTCCTACTGATTAAAAACACGCTCTGGAAGCTAACAACGGGGCCACAGCTGGAGATTGTGTGCTCAGGGGAAAAAAAGCACTTTACCTTTTCCTGTAAATTTAAGTCAGTGGAAAATGTTAGCGAGGCTACCTGTGGAGAATCCTTCACCAGCCGGGCTCACTGACTCACACAGTTCCCTTTACATTACTGCAGAGGCTCCTGGTCTGAATACTAAAAGTGTCCATCAAACATTTAGCTCTACCTTTCTCTGTACCTCTGTGCTTATGTTTATTTCTGTTTAGTCTGTTATCATTTTAAAGGCGATGCTACGCTGTCCTCTCCTGTCCAAACCACCATGAAACAGCTTTGATGTTGATGTTGCTGTATCTGTTGTGTTTTTTGCATTTATCACAAACAAACTTGTGCTTGTGCATCCAAATCCTATGCATACAATATCCAACGATTTTATGCAAAACTTGCTAGGCGTTGATATTTAAATGCTGATTTAGACTTTTCCTTCATTTTTTGGATACGGTTACTATGTTTTACGGGAAACAAAAAAACGTGATGAAAGGTGGCCCGTTCTCGCTGCATTTAGTGACTCAGAGTGCCACAAAATAGAGGTTGCACAGCTCTGTGATTACAGTTATTCATGGAGTGATTAGTTAAGAATGGTTTGTGTCTCTCGCGCTCTTCCACTCATGAGTGGAAGGTAGAAACCCAGAATTAACAAGATAGGAGGTTTAGCGTATCGGTGACGCAGACGCCTTTAAAAGAAGTGCTATTTATGTGAGCTGCTGAAAGTCCTCTGATTGCTAATGTCTTCCTCCTGCTTCTCAGGTGAACGAGATTTACCACGACGAGTCGCTGGGAGTGCATATTAATGTGGTCCTGGTGAGGATGATCATGCTGGGGTATGCCAAGGTGAGATTTTGCTGTCTTTTTCTTTTCATTTTCCTTGTTTTTGAAATGCAGGGAAATAACAGAACATGACAGAATCTCTGACAGGACAGAGTTTGCCACCCAGAGTGCAAAATAATGGGTGTGGGGAAGAAGAATGAACTGCAGTTGAGAGTCAGAAAGGTGTTCCTCCTTATTGAACACTGAGAGTGAGAGAATGCCAAAATCAAAGTCCTTGCTGTAGCTAGTGTTTCTTTTTATTACTGATTAATCCAGTCATTTCAACCAGCTTTTTGTCAAGTGAACAATTAAATTCAGTTTCCCAAAAGATGAAAGAAGAGCCAAAGGTCTTGTGTATGTGTATCTATACCAGTTGGTGCTCAGCTACAGTAAGATGCCACTAAACATTATTCACACAGAGGGAAAAGACGGATATTGATCATTTTTAGTGAAAGCAATTGTGAAAGTGCAGGATTTGATAGAAATCTGTCAAAAAGATACAATAACAATGAGGTAATAGAAGATAACAGGATAATACAGGATATAACAAGAACTGAAATTACAGTAAAAAGAACTTTGATATATGGCAAAATAAAAAATGTTGTCTCCAGTAAAAGAACAAGATGGTCACAGTAAAGATCATTTTAATAGCTCACGTTACAAAAAAGTATCAGTCGAAAAGGAGATAATGGTTAAAAATAAGGACATATGTCTATAATGTCTATATTTTGTTGGTCACAGACCAAACACTGAATGTGGATATTAACATATCCATGACAACTAATGAAGTAGCAGAGATGGTTGCTATCTTTCACACACACACACACACACACACACACACACACACACACACACACTGTAAGAGTACATGCAGGCACACTCTTACTTGCATGCTGAAAATGTGCAAAATAATCTCCAATGATTTATGTTTCCTGGCATTTTCTCTCAAGATTCTCGAGTGGAAAGTCAGTCTGCTTCGTGCTTATTGTCACCCCAGAGGCCTCATGTCCAATCTGTTCTACAGTGAATACTACTGATACCTGTCATCAACAGTAGTAAGCATTCCTCTCTCTCTCTCCCCTGTCCTCCTGTCAGTCCATCAGCCTCATTGAAAGAGGCAACCCGTCACGGAGCCTGGAGAATGTGTGTCGCTGGGCATTTGTGCAGCAGAAAGGCGACCCTGATCACGCCGAGCACCACGACCACGCAATTTTCCTTACACGCCAAGGCTTTGGCCCCACAGGGATGCAAGGTAAGACCCAGGGATACACACTGCCGCTCAAACAAGAATGTGCCTGCAGCATTTTGACGCGTGTAGTTAATCTGAATACAGTTAAGCTACATGAGTAACAGCAGCAGTAGATAACAACTAACATGTTTCTCAAGAAAGGAACATGCACATAGTTATCATGGACTGATTATATGGTTTATTCTTGATGCACTCATCTAGTCTTGACGTTAAACATTAACATGTCAGGAAGTTTCTGGTGTTTTCAAAGTTTAACACAACTCAAATCCGAATGTTTGTAACAGTTCGTTGCTCCCCAGTTACCTGAGGTACAAGCAAAGTTATTTTATTTGACTAAGAAAAATGAGCCTGATCCATCAAAAAGTTCTTCGTCACCCTTAATCAAGCTCAAATAGAACAATCGATCCTTCATTGGTAACACCTTAAATCACTTTTCTGTTTCTTATTTGGCACCTTTCCTTAAAATCTGTTTCTAAAAATCTGGACGCGGGCCTGGAGAAGCCTGGAGGCTCAAGCCAATTTGCACTGGCTGCCAGATATTGATTACTGTTCCCCCTGCTTCTTATTTTCTCCACAACCAACAAACTGAAACAATGAGACAACTTGGCACTAAGTGTCCAAAGTCAGCACTACTAAAGCCCCATTCAACTCTCAGCTTTATGGTGTTTTATTTGCTCCTTTGAAGAGCAACTGCAATTATTTTTCCCTTGGAAGCAAAGCCTGTGTGCTTTGACTTCACTAATCCACTAAATCCTTCCTTTTTTGCAAGACAAAAGTGAATTAATTAATAAGGTGCAGTTCACAGGCATGTTGCAAACATGTTTTACATTACTTGACTATTAGTAAGTATTTACACAGCTTGCAGATACAGTGACATTTTGTTAGAGTTGTTAATTGAACCCACCACAGTGAAGGACTTGTGCCATTAATTTGACAATATGTTAAGCACTAGTTCTATTGTGTTGGATAATAACAATAAAATATTAAATCTACTTTGTTCTTTGTTCAGAATGGCAACATAATGTGAGTCAATTACAGGAAAACAACCCTACAGCACAAAATGTAATGGGTATAAAGCAGTGGTGTAATTTGAACATCAGATGGGGGGTAAATTACTGCAAATGTTGCAGATGAATGAAATGAAAAAAAGGTAGAAACAAAAGCAGCTAGCAGACAATTCATCAAACCGGCTCATTATTTTTAAACAGACCCGTCTTTTTGCCACGTACAGCTTTCGAGTGTTCAGGTGTTGTTAGTAAATGCTATTAAAATGCCACTGCCATCAGAGTCGACTACCGGAGTCTCAGCACTCTTCAGATGACAGGTTATTAGAACTTGGTTCAGTAACAAGCACTTTAGTTACAGTAGATAGTTAAATGGGGCATGTCTGAGTGTCAACAAAAATATATGAAAATGCATCAAATGTGTGTTTTTTTTGTGTGAGTTAAGCTGTTGTGCATTAAGCTGTGTAATGCATGTGTTTACTTCACCTTGTTATGGCTCTAATTGGACTATCAAATGCAGGAGAAATGGGCTGATAGCTATGGTCAAATCCACATGTCCTTGACAACTAGGTTGGAGCATCCCCAAAACTTGTGCATTGTTCCCAATTAGTTGCTGTTACTACTGCGTTGTTTCTCACTTTTTTTTTAATGTAATTGAATTAAGATATAAAACAAAAATCTATCTGGCCATGAACAACTCAAAACATCTTTGAGCAACAGCTTGCGCAACATCAGCTGGTGTCATAGGTTCATAGTGAGGCTACCCCCATGCTGAGGGGTTTGATTTGATCCAATTAGCAACAAACAAGCACACGCTGAACCTACATGCTTAATCGTCAATCAGTGCATGTCCGCATACTGTAGTGTAAGTGAAATGAAGTGGTACTGCTCTACATTATCCATACACACAGAACCTTTTGTCTTCCTCTTCACTTCCCTGCCGCTCTAAAAAGAAGTGCATCTACTAACATGATTAAAGGTTCCATGAATTATGCCACAGATAGAAAAGGATGAATGTTTTTCATATTTCGATCTGCAGTAAGCAATGCATCTGTTTCACACTGTGCACAGGAGTATTGGAGCATCAGTGACAGCTAGAAGATCAGCTGGTGACTTCTGACCTTTATAAAAGGCAGGATACACTGTAATTTAGCAGTCTGTTCCCTGCAGTAATTCACTGCAACTGAACCGAGTTTGAAACAGCTTCAAAACGTTCTGCCTACAAGATTAAAATCGTCAGATCAGTGTTTTTTGTTTTTTTTACCTGCTGTCACTCACAGTGGAGTAGTCTTTTTGCTATGCCAATTTTCTCTGTCTAGTGCCTCATAGTTCTTAATAACCAAGAGATCTGGCAAGATTAAACCAGAAATTTAAAATGTTCATTACAGCCATCAGATCTGTTGTTGTTGTTGTCAGAAGCACAGTGCGTTTTGTGGAGCTGGCAGTTCTACAATTAGAAGACCCATTGGAAAGACAGGTTTTTTTTTCCTGTTAACTAAGCTAGGTATAAAAGGGCGGAGCTTACAGCAGGTAATGAAAACATGGCTGGCAGTGTAGGAAGTGCTAGTAATTAACTGTGGACTTGAAGAAAGGTGTGTGACTGGGGAAATTATAGATAAGGTAAGAACTTGTGAAAGTTTTCAAATAGCTGTGTGTTGGTTCATTATATCTTGATTGATTGGGGAGCCCAGGAGGATTGGCTTGCATGCTAGCATTGATGCTATTTAGCATGGTTAGTAACCATGCTACTGGTGTTTGACCCAGTTGGCAGCATGAGGTATGGACTGGTTTGTTTGAAGGATTGTTGAGACGGGGTGGATACTAGTAGTTTGGCTGATTTGTCTGAAATGCTCGATGACTGTGGTAGCATTTGACCTAGCATTGCATGCTTTTAGCAGGCTGGCTAGCTTGTTTTATGGCCTAGCTGCTGGTGAACATGTGGCAGCAGAGGAAGACTAACTGGATTATTTGAGGTATTACTGAGATAGCATCGACACCAGATGAAGGCTGTGTGTCAGTACAGATAAGGAGTTGGGGAGGTGGTTCTTTTGAGTCTTGCTGTTGTGGTTCAAACTCAAAGAACACCAGTTATCGAGAGGGCGCCCACCTGATGACCCCGTAGACCTGCCTGCGCACTTTGGCAGAATCCATTTTTGTGTCAGTGCTGAAAATACAAATACTTAAGCCAGAGGTATCACTACAGGTGTATTTTTAGTCTTCTCAGTATAACTTATAAATAATAATGGTAAATAATAGTAGGGAGTGAGGACAGGTTAGAAAGCTGCTTAGTGGTATTTGTGGTAGCACTGTAGCAAGTGTAGCTGAACAGAGATAACACTAACAGCTATTTTAGTCACAGGATAATACAATGATGGTGTCTATGAAACCACGACATGTGCTTTCTATCACATCCATTCTACGACAGCTTAGGGCTATAAAATAGTGTTGCTTATTATAGGGCCAGGAGATTCATGATAGCCTCGCACCCTTCTCTGGGGCTAAATGGTTCGAACATCATTTAACCAGGCTTCTGAGCTGTCAAAGAGCTTACCCACTCTTTGACACATTTATGCTTTCATAAGAACATCCAGAGCTTTTACCTTCTTGGAATGTCTAATTTTGGCTACTTCCCAGTCTCAGTTGTCTTGATTTGTCTGAAATCTCTGAAAAAATAAATGTAAATGTAAGAAGCAGTCTATAACCAGGCCAATTCTTAATGAATGTTTTTCAATTTTCAGTTAGTTTATCAGAGAGCAAGCTTGAATGGTTGCATAGCAGCGCTTTGAATATCAAGAAGATGTAGAAACATGTTCTGTACTATACTTTTCTGTACTGCTCGAGTTTCAGCTTCACTTTGATTTTAGGAATGAAGACGTGGCTGTTAGAACTTACTTAAGCATTTTTATCACAGATTACACTTCAGTCCTCCTTTTATTTCTGTGCAAAGCCCCAATCTTTGAAGCTCCCTTTCATTATTTTCCCAGGTAAGTACACAGGAGAAATCTCACAACTAGGGAGAGAAAAAAGAGAAAAACAAATGGTTTATTGGTAAGCTTAGTGACAGGCCATTTGTATCGTAGATTTATTAATGGAAATGGAAAAACTTTGAAAAGACGATTTTTAATGTGGTATATTCTTGCTACTATGTTTCATCAATCTTTTGGGAGTAATAAACCAATCGCAGCTGCCTTTTTGTTGAAAATCAGTCAGATCCGACATTTCCCACACCAAGCAGCATCTGTTTAGTGTGTTGTCAACAAGGACATTAAGGCATGATTGGCTTCATGGCCTCCTGTAGGAGTCCAGTAGTCAAGGGCAGAATTGTTTCAATGATTTCTGTGGACAAGAGCGATCGCGTCTCTGCAGTCCTCCCTTCAACCGGTGTTAAATTTTGACAAGCTTAAAGCCAGGCTGGAAGCAAGATGTCATTAAGTGCGTCTGTGTGACATTTTTTTCAACCAAATCATTTTCAGAGCCTGAAATAAAGAAAGCGGTTGATCAGATTTCACCCCACAGACATGCTTTGTCAAGGTTGTGATCCTGCATTTCTATCCACAAGTGTACCTACTTACCCATATGAGCAGTTAATTACCAATGGAAATCAGATGCCCCACCTTTGAGCTTTTGTCTTAAAAAACCAATTACTGCGAGTTGTGTGCATTTATTAATCATATGGTGGCAGATCAGGAGAAAGTTGTCTTAGTTATATCATTTAGGTATGAAACTAAAGAAACTAAAGAGGCAGAGCTAATGTGATATTCTGACTATTTTCAGCTGTCTCAGTCTGACCTACGGTGCAGAGGATTAGGTGCTGTACAATGATGCGTGTCATCTGTTTCAGTGTAGTAGATCACACAGCACTTCCAGAGTTTAAATGCACATGAGACCAACTGAATTCTATAAAGTAGAAAATATTTTCTTCTGATTAAGCAGTGAAAGACTGCTTTAGAAATAAATGTCCAATCCTACTGTAATAGTTTAGGTATGCACACACCTGATTCTGCGTCAATTTGAGGTCAGGTCAGTGTATCAATAAAGATTTAGGCCTGATTTCATCGACTGCCTTTTTGTAACAGTTTTAATAAAAATGCTCCTGCAGCCAGTGGTTGTCTGTGCCTCTTTAAAACATATTTAGTCTTATAGCCTACACGACAGGAAAAAGTAAGCTTTGCAGCTCAAATTAGCAAAAAAAAAATATTATTCTGCTGTGTAATGTAAAAATTTGCAGAGGAGAATTTTACATGTTCTTCAACAATGAAGAAATGTATGAAGTAACTTTGCGTAGCGTTTAGCGTTTCTCCAGAAGCCTTTTCATTACATACGTGTGGTTCGTGTTGGTTAAGTGTTTTCTGTTTATGCTGGTGGCAGCTGTATGAGGTGCTTCAGACACTACGTCAGGTGATTGTGACAGACGTTGCAGTCACACGTGATTTTCTTGACTTTCAAGGTTGATTCCTCTTTATCTGGTTTAATATCTTTCCAATCCCACTTGTTCAGATCCATCCATTGATGAACATTCTCATGATGCCTAATCAAATACAAACTAAATTTGAAGTCCATACTTTTATTTATGTGTACTGCATTATACAAGGTGATTATGACGGCCAAGGCCTTCTGTTTCAGTAGGAGACATTTGCTGTGCATAGATTTGCAGCAGTACTATTTTGTCTGTCTTGGATTTATATCAGTCTGTTTGTCTCATCTTGTTTGTGTCATTCTCCATCTGCTTTGTCTCAGCTTTACTTTTTTTCATCCAATCTGCCCTCTCATCATATAATAATTATGTCATTATCTTCTATATCTATCTACTGTTCCCCCCAAATTAGAATTTTATACATGTTGTATTCTGTATTTCTGGGAGTTTTTTGTCTCCCCTTTTTTGTGCAAACCCAAAGTCTGTTAATTAGAGGACAAATGGTTGTACAAAGTTGTAATTGAGACTCCAGCCTCCCTGGAGGGTTGCATGTTAGTTCCCAAACAACCTCTAGAGGAGAAAAATAGAATAATCAATGTTATGCAAATTACACTGAGGGGCTTTATCCAGAACACACTTCCATCCATTTAACACATCTTTAAAACTTTATGAAAACGATGAGCTTTTTTTTGGTTGAGAAACCTTGAACAGGGTGTGTTTCTTTGGTAGTTTACTGTATATACTGCATACTGGTGAATTGTCTGTGAGTTTAGGGTGTCCCACGGTGGTTCACTGCTCTTGTACGTCGTAATTCCCGGAGTCTGGAGACATTTATTACTGATGATCAATATTTAATATTCATTTAGGGCTAGTTGACGCTCTGTGTGACTCGCATGTTTGCAATCTTTCATGACTTGTCATATTATTAGTTTGGTCTGGATACTTTTCTTAATCTTTATTGCAATAGAAAGTATACTGTTCAAATGCTGTTATTTAATGTATGATTGGTGTACTGACACTAGTCACAGTGATGCAGTGACTAGTTCTTAATATGTTCCTGTTTTCAACCTGCAGACCAGAGTTTCCTACAACTAAATGCATCCAGGTAAATTTGTGAATGGTTTTCTGTGTATACTGTATGTGGTAGCTTTGTGGACTCAAGTAGTGACAGCTGGCATTGGTTCCTGACCCTCTACGGGGTGTAGGTAATGAAACGGAAAATGGACTGTAGTGACAGAACAGCCCATGAAATGGACTCTTAGCTGCTATCTGTTAGACTGGTGCTGTGACAGTAAAGTATTGAAGTTTAGTGGAGGTATTCACAGATAATGTTGCATATCGAGGATTATGAATGGTGGTTCGAGCAGGCTGCTTTGCGTTATCAGTGCTTAATCTAACATTAGTGTTTGGAGTGACCATGTGGCCCGTCAGATGAACTAATCTGGATATAATAAGTCTTGATTATGGCACCTGAACCAAAGGAGGACACCCAACATTCATGGGGGACGGCACTAGGTTTGGATGTGCACCTTCCTACCCCCTAATTCCCACAGCGAATTATATGAAAATGATGCATGAAGAGTCAATTATGTTTGTCTGAGATAGCAATGAGAGTTTCTGAGTCAGTGTTTTCCCCGCCCGGACGCCACAGAGCAGGATCATTCCAGGCTTTTCCTTTGTTGTTTGCCTTCAGTTTTTGTTGTTGCTGTTGTTTGTTGGTTTTAGCGTTTCTGTTTAATTTAATTTAATAGTTTTCTAAAATGTTTACTTTAGCCTTTTATTAAATGCAAGCTCCAGTGTGGCTGAGGTGGACTTGTTTTAAAGTCTAATCACTTCAGAATATAATAGATTGCAGAAAAATGATTGTTCTCTGCGATCAACAAAGGACCTGCATAATTTTTATTTAGTTTCAACACTTTATACAGTTCTTTTATTTAAGTTTATTATAAGAAGAACTTTATAGTGTTGATGTGTGGTTTGATGACTGAAAGATCCATTATTTCAGGTTTATTGGGTTGTTTTAGGACAGGCCATTATTAACAAAACAAAATCTACGTCTATTGACGAATGTCTGTCAGTAAAATCAGTAAAGATGCTAAACAGCAGTACAGATTCTAAAAGAGTAAATGCATTTGTTCAGATGTTGGCACAGTTGAGGTTGATTTGATGCTGACATCTGTAGCTTCCAGAGTATCCTTCGTTTATGTCAAAAATCTGGTTGCATCTTCATGCAGATAAATTGTGGTAAGGGGTGGTGGGACAATAATAAAATGAATCATAATTAATAATCCTGGGGCTGACTAAAGGTACAACAGTTGCTTCCTTCCCTGCTGTGTCTTCTCCTCTCGCTATATTTGTATTATCTGTTTCCTGTTTTGAGCTCATGATTACATGTATCATCACTATCATGACGCACGTGTGACACACAAAGACAGGCTGTGCATACACAGACAGAAACACACACAGATCTGTCCTAGTTAGGTTTTAGGTCAACCTCCTGCTCAAGTGATATTTAGCCATGCAGGAAGTCTGTTATTATTGGCTCAGGCTTTGTGATGTGTCCCTCTAATCCTTCCTCCACCACATTACAGTGGAATAAAATAGAATTTGTGCTTTTAGTTCTTCTGAGCTTTCACTTCAATTAAAATTTATTTATAAAATATCAATGATATCACAACATAAGTTGTCTCAAGACACCATATACATTCTATATACAGAATATTTGTAGAAAACCCAACAGTCCCCCTTGAGCAGCACTAGTCAACAGTGGAGAGGAAAAACTCCTTTAACGGAAGAAGCCTCCAGCACAACCAGGCTCAGGGTGGGCAGCCATCTGCCTCGAGTGGACAGAGGAGAGAGAAAAAGAACAGCAGGTAACAGAGATCTAAACAACAACAAGGAGCAGCAGACGAGGCACTGGGCAGGATGGTAGGACCAGAACCACAGCTCCAAAGTTAATAACATGCATGATAGTGGACAGAGAGAGAGAAAACATAGCTTTTCTTCCGCCGCCCTTATATTTCTTTATTTAAAAGCTGTTGACTTGACTTGACCTTTCTGTTAATAATGAATAATTGACCTTTATCCTCTCTCCTTATCAGGTTACGCTCCAGTCACAGGAATGTGCCACCCAGTCCGGAGCTGCACCCTCAACCATGAAGACGGTTTCTCATCAGCGTTTGTTGTGGCTCATGAGACTGGACACGTGTAGGTTCCTCTTGTTACGCTCTTCCTCTGTTGTCTGTGTAGGTGTTGAAAGCTCCTAAACACACACACTCCTCTTCCCAAGGTGACACTATGCTGTTGGGCAAGGAAATAATTGTTCTCTACCGTAATATCAAGTGCCAAGTGTGAAAATCTTCCTGGGGCTATTCTCCCGTGATCCGTAAGTGAAATGTGGGACCTTTAAGCAGATTGATCTTGAACACTCTGACAGCAAAGATGTTAACCTTAATTGAATTTCACGGTTTGTTTATCAAGCACATGTACAGAAACACAAGGACATGGCCACCAGTTGTCTCTGTCCCTGCACACAGTCGACATTTCATGCAAAATATTTCACCTCTGAAATGAGATGTTCACAAAACACAGACTGAAGACTAGAAATGCAAATACAGCAGAGTTTCTAGCTTTTCTGCACTGATTGGACCTAAAGTGTGACCTGATCTTCATCTAAGCAATGAGAATAGACACACAAAGAGCTTAAGCTGCTTAACAATTCTAATCTTTCATGTCTTTAGTAAGCACACCCATTATACTTTCAGCATGCCAGTTAGTAACTGGTTGAACCTCCTTCAGACAAGCGCTTCCAGTTACTGCACACCAGATCTTCACAATGCTCACAAGGAATTTTGGACCAGCATCATTTACTTTTCCCACCAGCATGTTGAATGTTTAATGGTTGTGATCAGTGGTGATAGTTATATGAAAATCGGATCGCATTTTATGACCAAGTAGTGCAGAAACGGGTTCGCAATCTGTGTAAGCCACACATTCAACTATTTGAACAAAAGTACAATAACTAATGCACAACAGGTAGATTGCGTTTGAAGTCATGTTGCTATGCAACTGCTGCACATAATAGAAAGGCAAATCATGCATGTGCATGTTCAAAATGTGCAGGTTGAACTTCGCTTGCTCGTTTACGTGGAACAGAAAAGACAAAAATACAAATCAAGATAAAGACGTAGTATGATGTAGAGTATGATAGAGGAAGTGTGGCTGTGTTCAGAAGCACTCATCGGACAATAGCGCTTCAGGTGCTGCCATTTTATTTGAATGACTTAGTTTTAATGTATGCACCACATAGTGCTTGATGGGGTTTTCACATAGGCTGCTGAAGAATAAACTGAATTCATAGTCTCTGCAAACACACCAGCGTCAAATACAATCTGCAGTGTGAAACGTATGCAAGGTGTGCATTCTACTAACTGTCCCACGAAGCAGTTGCCACATTTGATTGGGACATTACACCTGGCAGTGATGTCGTGACGTTAAAAAAATTAATTTGTGCAGTGTGCTCTCAGCTTTGTGGACTCCGAAACAAAAATCGAAAAACAGTTCACTAACACACTAATTAAATGTAATTACATTAACCACAACCGCTCCAGAATGAGTCTAGTGTGTTATCAGGGTTTATAATCTGAGGAAAAGCTGGTCCGCTGAATATGGTCAATACTGACAGCATCAGATTATAAAGTATTATCAGTTTTTACTGAGTTGGGGTTAAAATAATTATAGCAGATATTAATCACCTGCAAGCTGCATTTTAACACACTACAGTTTTTGTTCCTCTTTTCATTTTGAGCTTGTTGCAAATGGAGCGACTTCCTGTAGTGGAAAGAGACGCTGTCCTTCAGGGGGAGCAGCTGTGTGACGGGGTCAACCAGCTGAAATAGCAAGGATGAAATTAAATGTCTCAGAGTTTGACACTAAATCCTGCAACTTTACATTTGTTCTCTGCAGCTAAACCTGGGGGCAAATGAACAGAGGGTTTTATCCTCAGTCAGTAGACTTTCCCAGGAAGAAGTCGCATAGGAACAATGCGCACACACACAAACAACTTGTTAGTGCTCTTACTAAGAATTTAATTCCACGATGAGATCCTTGTAAAGAGGGAGAAAAAGCTATTGACAGCTTCTAAGCTGAAGATTGGCTAAGAGAAGAAAAGAGACGGTTTGAAAACCTTAAGTGTTTCTGAAGATGAGAAGATAAATGGCCACCTGAAGTGGAGCCGGGCTATTGAGGCGCTGGAGATTACAGTGTGCAGAGATAGATGTTCGTGTCTGACGATGATGGAAGATACGTTTGCGTTTCATTCAGTTCTCTCCGAGCTTGTTTATGTGATTTACACTGGATATTTTGACGTACGGCCCCACAAACAAGCAGTCACGTAAACAGTGGTGGTGTTTGCAATGCTTCAGACTGACATTGGCAACGGAATATGTCACTTGTGTGTCAGCCAAGAGACACATACCAGTAAATAAATGCAGGAAGAAGAGAAATGAACAGAACGGTTTGTGTGTGGGTGCAGTGGACAGCTCAAATGGAGAATGAGATGACTGAACTGTGGCAAGACACTGAATGACTCTAAAACACTAAATTGAAGAACCACCACAACCAGCCTAATTGGAAGCAGTGCAAGCTGCTGGTTGTTGTCCATGTTTGTTTTGGTCCCAGAACACACTGGGGATTTGCTCCTGAGCTACATTACTGATCAGTTGTTCAGTGTGTTGCCTTGCTCCTTCCTGACTGTTGAAAACTGAATAAAAATCAGTCCGAGTTTGGAGAAAAACAATCCATATATGTGGTTTGTCCAGTGTTTGTAGGTTTTAGCTCGTCTTCAGGATTCAATTATAACTTTAAGTTGGCTTGTAACAACCTTTACTTTCATTTTTGTAATCGTTTATGCTGCTGTGTGCCTCGATTTCTGCGTGAATGCACTTTCTAGATAGTCACACGCAATTGCAGTATGATTAGTCAACATGCCTGTGATGGGCTAGTTGAGTGAGATATCAAAGCGGTGGCGGTCTACAGTTACGGCCACACACACGTGATGAACCGTCGTCCTCGCAGCGTGATCAGAAAGACTCCCCTTCATTTTACCCATCCAGGTCTGCTGAATGGTGGAGTCCTCACATTGATGTTTAAGGGCGTTTCTGCTTCAGTGGGAGAGGAAGTGAGGGTTGTTGTTTTGTGTTGTTTTCATGATGATTCATTGGTTTTGAAGGGCAGCCCAGCATGTGCGTGTCTTCATAAACATTTCTGTGTGCGTACACAGAGTTTTAGTCACAAATCTACACACGGTTGAGTTTTGTGCGTCTGAACTCTGACCACTCTGAATCACTAGCTAGCCTCAAGTGCAGCATCACAATCCCTTTCAACAGCAGGAATAATTACATCGCTGTGGTGTCCTGGCTCATTGTTTGGCGTCACACTGATGCCTTCTGTGGTCACTAATGAAGCATAAGAAATCAAAGAGGAGGCATGTACTCGCTTTGTTTTCAATGAACCATTTGCCATGGTTGGGGCCTTTTTATTACATGGTTTCTAAGCGATGCCGTGAGATAGTGTCAGATCATTATTTCCCCAGATGCGCAGTGTTAATCCCGAGGGGGGGAAAATTGAACAAGCAGAATCTTCAATCAACATGCGCCACACCTTGTTTCAAGATAACCTCTCACAAGTCCTTTCTCAGGGTCCTCTGCATATGGGTCATAGCCATTCATCAAATTAACCATGTGACCACAGAAACGGTAATTAAGTATTGACTGCAGCGTTCGCACAGTAGAGACCTAATTATGGAAAGCATTACATGAGGTTTCTGAAAATGTGATCAGTTCGAACACACACACTCTACACTGTGTCCTGACAATATTTGATACTAATTATTTTGCCACTTGAATGACAGCTCAACAGCCTCTTCAGAGGCTCGCTCAGTATGTTCTGTTGCCGTTGCTTAAATTAAATTAAATATCTGCATTGTTTTCTGAAGGGAGACAGTTTTTTGCTCCTACATGCGGAGAAGATCTTCACGAAAAGACAAAATGTCAGGATAGGTTCTAAAAAAATTTTGTGTTACACTTATGATATCATACAGTTATTATTATTAAAAATGATTTGAAATTGTTAAACGGTCTCATCTAACCATGGGGTCACAATCATTTTGTTTTTCGTGTGTTTTAAATAATGAGTAATGTGTCCGACAGGAGAGGCAGATCTTGCAAAGGACTGGATGATTAGCGATGCATAATAATTACAAAAGCCCAAAGGAGCCACATGCTCCAAAAAACACACTAAACAAAGAGAAAGACCAACCATCTGTCCTTTTGGTGAACCAACCTTTTGCAGCTATTTGAAGGAATGTATTAGTATGTTTGATATTAATAACAGTTGCTTTAATGTTACCGTAACTTCTTTTTACAAACTTAGTCTACTGGGTCCAATTACTTTTCAACAGAGAAGAAGTTTTACTCTTTTTATCCCACAAGATATCAGTGCATAAACATCCTAATATAAGCACATGACTCCCGCTCATTTTTTAAATTTGCTCCAGGATTAGCTTGAAATACTTTCCTGTAGGGGTGGCTCCATAACACTTTTTCATGTCCGATGCCAATTCCGATGCTACAGCCATGAGTATCTGTGTGGAGGGTAAGCTCAACGCTTGGTGAGCTTTCGGTTTACTTTGTTTTATTATTTATCACACCATGTTTCACATGAGTTATGTGAAACACATGAATAG
The DNA here is from genome assembly GCA_034779795.1 of Ctenopoma multispine. NCBI lineage: Eukaryota > Metazoa > Chordata > Actinopteri > Anabantiformes > Anabantidae > Ctenopoma > Ctenopoma multispine. Next base: position 21,209,356 of record JAUYWH010000027.1, read on the forward strand.
ATCACAGAACACGGAAATGAAATACAGCACTAAATCTCAAATATTGCTTTACTAATAAAATGCCTATGAAAACAGTTTGTAGCAAAAAAAAATGTCAAGTGTTCCCAGAGAAACTCCAAAGATGGAAAGGGCAGAAGGTAGAGAAAGGTGGCAATAACAGTATTATAGTGTGTTAGTAAGATTTTGTATTATCACTCAGTGCTGTTAAAACAACTAAAAGCTCTTTGGGGGTTTGTATATATTCTCATCATGTAGCCTTGTCTGTCTGTGGGCACAGGCTGGGCATGGAGCACGACGGCCAAGGTAACCGCTGCGGGGATGAAACGGCGATGGGAAGCGTGATGGCTCCTCTTGTGCAGGCGGCCTTCCATCGATACCACTGGTCCATGTGCAGCGGACAGGAGCTGAAGCGATACATACAGTGAGTTTTAGTAAAAGTGATATTGTCTGGATAAATTTGTTAATAAAGCAGCATTATAGAAGCACCTTTGACTATAATATATCAAAATTTAAGACTTTTGTTTTTGCTATTTTTCTGACCTCTAGTACATTTATGTTGCAGTTACAAGTTAATTTTAAAGTTAAAATTCTTAAGTAAAAATATAATCAACTAAATAATGAGCTGTTCTTAAGGATTAGACACCTGTCATCTCATAAAGTGATTAAAATTAGCTCAACCTTTACCATCTCTGTTTTTATTCCACACAAAGTCTCTACAGTAACGGATTATAATGGATCTTATTTTCCTCAGTTTTTTTATTAGTTACTACAAAATTTTCTTTTAATTCACATTTGAATTTTTCTCAAATACATCTGAACTACACCCACAGTCTTTTATGAGCGGGACTCATATGGCAGAGCTGGACCCTAAAGGAACAAAGATGAAAACATAATAAGGTTGAAGGATCACAGCAGAGCTCATACTGTTCCTTCCACCTAGGGCTACTAGCCCATTTAATTTGCTAATTTAATACCAGGGCAAGTTTAATCTGGGTCTGGAACTCTGTCAAAATTGATGTAATAAACAACTGTACAAGCTATCTGACGGGAGGAATAAGAATGATCAAAATTTGAGGGATCAGTGTAATTAGTTTTTTGGTCAAAAACTGAAATGGTCAAAAACTGAAATGGACTTCAATCCATTAACTTCAAGTTAAGGGGTTGAACACCCTTAACGACCCACCCAATGGGGGCAGGAGGAACGGTCAGAGATGGGGGTTGTTACATCTACCCACACTAATCCCCTGCCTTTGTTTCACTTAACGAGCCTATTCAGGTAGGTGTGAGGTGAAACCAACCTGGAGGATAAATTTGTGGCCACTAGCCAACTTAACTCAGATTGATAAAGTTCTGTGGATGCAGAACGAAACGTCTCTACTTGGAAGAAAGAAGTCCAGTTGCCATGACTCAATCTTCAGACATTAACCTCGAGTGTACTGAAATTCTAGAGCCATGTCATATTTCTGTGTTCAGTACCAAACTACAAGGTGCCTTAAACTGCTGCAGCATCCACAACGTACCTGAGATACTGGATCTTTCTAATAAACAGGGGAGTAAGGAGCTGATAACTAAAGCTGCTTGGCAGAGAGAATGAGGTGAGCCTCGCTGTCTTTGCTGCATCTCATCTGAAGACGTGCTTTTTAAAAAGCAAAAGCAGCCACTTGTGTTTCTCATGGACACTTTTGGATAAACATTATTTTTCGTGTGCATCTACAAACAGAATAGCACATTAGCTCATACAGGACGATCCATAGCACATGCGTTCATGGCTTCTACTGGGTTTGTAAACATTGAGCTTTTTCTCTTGGCTATAAAAGAATCAATTTCTGACACTGAAGGTTCAGTAGACCACGGGTGCCGATCTATTGACGGGGCATAAAAAAAAAAGGACAATAGCCACGAACAATCAATCGCCATACATTATTCGCTTTCATTAGAGCAGCTCCCAGCTACTAGGAGTGTATACAGTGAAGAGAAGAAATCCTACTCTCCTATTCAGATAAAAGAGTTCCTGCAGAATGATAATGTAGGATAATAAACATGAAAGCTTTCGAAAGCAACTTGGTATAGATTTTCTCTGACAGCCTTGTGCAGCAAAGTAGTGCATCTGTAAAGAAGTGAGCAATGACTCTACTACACTAAAAAGCTGAATGTTTAGCCGCTCACTTACAGTTCAAACTAAATGTTAAATTAGGTTCATTTTATTGGCTTATTTTTTATTTTTAAAGCAAGTCTACTTTCTGTCTAGACTTGATGTCATGGTGGAACATTTGAGTCGGCAGTATCGTAATACTATTAAAATGAAAATGGAATTAATTAGGTAATAAATAAATAAGAAAATAATACATGTCCTCTGCATATTAGGTAATTAAAACCTGGATGAAAATATTGGGTTTCTTGGTGTAGTATTTGTCACCATGTCACTGTCGCGTCTTTTTGTCATTTCCTGACAGCACATATGATTGTCTCTTGGATGACCCCTTCAAACATGACTGGCCACAGCTTCCTGAACTTCCTGGCATCAACTACTCAATGGACGAGCAGTGTCGGTTTGACTTTGGAGTGGGCTACAAGATCTGCACTTCTGTGAGTACAGCCTTTTGGCTTCCATTTAGCGGGTATGTCCTGCTTGCACAGTGCCTTCCCTGTCTCTAAAAAAATATATATCTCTAAGTACTCAGCAGTGTGCCAGTGGAGGAGATGGAATCATAGAAAGTAAATTTGTTTTCAAAGGGCTGAGAAAAATATCATCCACCTACAGTTTCCTCAGGCTTCAGAGATGGTGCTGGTAGAAAAGTTCAGGTGAGCTTTTTGCAGAAAGTTAGCAGGACTTGATGATGATGGTGGTGGTGCAGACTTTTAAATCAGATTTATACAAGCAGAATCTGATGTTGGATTAGTTAACACTTCAAGCACACTTCCTGAGTCACACCTGCTATCTGGCCCCATCTCTGTGGCAGGGTTATAAATATTCTCTATTCCCTATATTCTGTCATCAGTACAACTTCTTTTACGGCTCACATCGCCTTGATCTACACTGTGGAAGTGTAGCATAAGTGAAAATGCTACAGCAGAGGTCTAGTAAATAGTAAAAAGCTGATCTATCCCTTTCAACGTACTGTAAAAGTTGTATTTTATTAACTTTTGTATGCTGGGGACAGTTTTTCTGCCTTTTTTCTTATTTCTGTCAACATATTTTACAACAAGGTCGATGCAAATAGTTGTACATACAATCAGATTGTGCTCATAGCTCTTTATAGTTTACTTAATGGCTATGATGGGAGTATAAAAAGCATGGAATTGCAGCACTAGATGAGAAATGGATTTGAAGATGACATTCATCATATCAGACCAGTGGTTGAAAACATAATGTCCTTTCAACGAAACCTACTCTGTCAGCTCAGAACCTGCAGGAGGACTAGGCAGCTTCACACTTTAGGAGTCAACCAGAGGGTGGGTGTGGTGGTTGGAGGGGGGGTGTTAGTTCTTTATTTGATGACTAAGCTCTTGACTTTCAATCAAGGTTGAAATTTTGTTGAATGCATTTGACTTTCAGCAGACTCCTTGTTATTCAGGGTACCAGGAATCAAGGCTGCATCATTTGATTTCAGTAAATAAAAGAACCAAGAGGTCGGCCAGCTTTGTGGTTTAATATGCTCCTGCAGCCCTCAGTTGAAGCTTAAGTTTTTGTTGCAGTTACTCCGTGTGAATTGCTATGAAGGTTACTTTTTGGTTCTTTTTATACATATTTTTATATAAATTCTTTTTAGACTTTACTTTTTAACATCATCCACTGCATATAATTGTTTCTCACTTTCTCTTCAGCAGCTCAGGACTTTTATTAAGATTATTTTATTTAGCTGCTATAATTAATAATTAACTGAAATTGACTTTAACTTCCCTGGTTGAATCATTTAGCTGTTTTCTAATCCCACCGCTACCATTAACATGTTGCCTTATTAGTAATACTACAATTCAAAAGTACTCCATAACAAGCAGAAGTATTATGGTTATGCAATCCAGTAATCAACTCTGCCATGAGTTCTGCTTTTGCACCGTTATAATTCATAAAGGTCCAAATTTGTCTGTGTTTATTATTGAGATCATGGTAGGTTGTGTAGTTGTACTGGAGTGCTTTATATAAAGAGCGGTTTCTAATGTTTTGGCCTCCTCATTTCTGTAGAAATGAAAGGTGGCAGAGCTGCTGTGTGGGATTAGATTGTAGATTGTACACGTGTACCTAATAAAGCGGCCAGTGTATAAAGTATTGAGGGGACGTTTTACCTACTGCGGCTTATTTTATACACTGATCACATCATTTTTCTACACAAATGATATATTTATTTACTCAATAAATGTGCTTTTCTCAGTAACGTGTAATGACAGCACTTGTGTAAATGTACTCCAGTACCTTCCACCACCACGCTTATCAGCATAGACTGAAACAGACATGGTCACTGACTTTCCATCTGACTGCCCACTGCATACACTGGATCCATAGGAAGCTCAGCTTGACAGAAGAACGTGTTCGTTTACTGTGTGTTTATCCTGTACAGACTCGCCTCCTGCAGCCGGTGGGACCATGTATAGTTTAAGAGGGTTAGAGTCTGTGCACACTGACAGAAGTGTTGTGATTCAGGTCTTGTTGGATTTATACACATTTTAGAAAACCCAGCCTGTGGGCAGGTTATGCAGAGGCTGACTAAACGGACAGTGTTGGTTTACAGACTTTCATTGGAAACATAGTCAATGTCTTTAACGTTTATACACAATTTGCTGTTTCCATCTCAAACAAACAAATCATTAGTGGGTCTTGTGACTGATGAGGTCTTTACTCGAAAAGCTCTGCTTGTGTAATGAAGTAGAATTTAGAGTAGAAGTCTGAATTAATTTCTATTGGCAAACTGACCTGAGTTTCCATTAAAAAAGAATTATTTAGTGTATAGTTATGTCTGACTCACTCACTCATATAGGGCTTTTTTTTGCATATTATTCACACTTAATTGATTCAAATCCTGAAACTCATTTGAATATTGTCTGGTAGTTGAGTCACGGCAGCTGGACTTGTTTCTCGTAAGGTTGAAACGTTTCGCACTTCATCCAAATCGCTTCGTCGGTCTGACGGAAGTTGGTTAGTGACCACACATTTAGAAATTTAGAGTCCAGCTGCCATGACTCAACTCCACCTGGATAACTGAGAATCGTCACAGACAACATGTGAATATTACACAAATACAAAATGCAGCTTTTAATTGATTATTTCATTCATTAAGGGAAATAAAGTGCCCGACCCTATGTGGACAAAGGAATTGCCCCCTAAACATAATAAGCGGTTGTGCTACACTTGGCAGCAAAGTGTGCAATGTTGATTCTTTGCAAAACTGTCTTAATTCAGCCACACTGTCGAGCTTTTCTTACCATACACCACTCTCACACCAGCCTTTTGTTATGTCATTTGAGCAATTGAAGTAAGCCCCCCTTAGTTAGCCCAAAGTGACTGACATCCACAAGCTGTTTTAGCAGGGATTTTCCAGGACTTGATCCTCGTGCAAGCTACAATACAGGGAACTAGAGCTGCAGTGGGAGTAATAAGGACGGATGTACAGCAACAGTGGATTTAGTTTGTGTCACAGGCTAAAATGTGAGTTTTCAGCCAGAAAAAGAGATTGACCTTCTTGAGAGGTCCAGTACATCTGAATCAGTTGATAGAAACATGTAGCTCTTAGAAGTCATTACAGCGGTTCATGTTGTTAATAAAACCTTTTGGCAAACAGAGGCCTCAGGCAGCTGGAAGGTTTTTCAGTTCTCTCAAATCAGTCTAATGATTTGTCCTAATCTTCACTTAGTTGTCAGACATATGTAAAATAATAATAAAAGGGCAAGAACCTTTTCATTCCACTGGTTTGCTGCCCCTCATACCGGAGCCCATAACGATGATAAAGTCCGAACAGTGTCGGCTACTGTAGAGTGCGACTCAAAAAATACCTACATACTGTTTATTAGTCAATCCGCAATCTGCTTCCATCAGATGCCATAACATCTTGTTGTATTAAAACCATTACAGCATCATGATCCACAATGTTAAGCCCTAATTGGTTCGGTGCAGACAGTTTTGCATGCCGCTGCTGAAAGCTTTCATAGGAATTGTTACACAATGCCTGAGTGCTGTAATAAATCCTGGTGGATGCTATTTTAAGGTGTTTTAAGAGACGGTTTCATGCACAGAGTCTTTATCTCTCTCGCAGCTGTAATGGTTGTACATCACAGTCTGAGCAGTAAAGCTATTTCTACATGCTTTACATTAACTTTTACTCCACCTCTTTTATGTCAAAACCTGAGTTTCCTCTTTTCTGTGTTTCAGTTTCGTACGTTTGACCCATGTAAACAGCTCTGGTGCAGTCACCCAGACAACCCTTACTTCTGCAAAACTAAGAAGGGCCCGCCTCTCGATGGGACGGAGTGTGCTCCTGGAAAAGTAAGCTGTATATCACATACGGTATAATGTTTGAATGCAGTAGTGATTGGTGACTAATAAATTATGGAAGTGCTGTTTCAAAACCTGTGAGATTATTGGTCGTCTCATTCTGAAGTCACAGAATGTAACGGTTTCCATTTTTCTGGGAAGGCTGTTAAAATGTTTTTTTGGACCTGGCTGCAGGGATTCGTTCCCACTCAACAGAGCTTTGGTGACGTCTAACACTGATGCTTGGCGATTAGGTCTGTCTCGCAATCAGTGTTCAAATTCATCCCAGAGATGTTGAATGGAATTCAAGTCAGGGCTCTGTGCAGGCCAGTAAACTGGGAAACCACCCTGGGAAAACCATTTGTTTTCCACAAGCTCTGATGTAAGATGCAAACATTCAAAAACAGCCTCACACAAGAAGTCCAGTACATGACAATCAAGGACTCTCCTGTTCATACACTTAGGATTTCACATTTTCTTCCCTGTATTATGATTTACTGCATTTAGAAAGTAAGCTTTTGTATTTACTTATGTCGCCTCTCTCCCCCAACCCTATGTTTGTCTGCAGTGGTGCTACAAAGGTCACTGCATGTGGAAAAATCCTAACCAGGTCAAGCAAGACGGTGCCTGGGGCGCGTGGAGCAAATATGGCTCCTGCTCACGGTCCTGTGGAACTGGCGTTCGCTTTCGGACACGTCAGTGCAACAGCCCGGCGTAAGTGACCAAAGCACGCACTTACAGGTTTATTTATACATCAGTTATGAACACTGGAGTGTACTGATTCTAACTGTTAAAAAGCTTGAGGGTTTGAGGACCTCTGGCCTAGCTGTTTCAAGGGGTTATCAAACTTTATGCTGCACTAAGATAACTTGGAAAACACAAGTTTGTTTGCTGTCTTTAAACAAACAGTAAGAGTAGTGGGTGGAATATCAGACAAAGACTTTTCTCATGTGAGTCAAATGAGCTTGTTCTGTTTACAAAAAGGACAAAAATACCCATAATGCAACTTAACTGCTGGTTATCAGTTATTCTTGAAAATGTCAGTAAGCACTGAAATGGAAAAATGATATCTATAGTAAACACATCACTCCACATGTGGCTGTTGTTATGATGATTTTGGTAATTGTTAGTTAGCAGCATTCGTAAGCTATGACAGTGATTTTTCCCAAGCTGCAGTTGCCTTGTCGAAAATAACCCCAAACCCTCTTGTAAGCTCCTCAGCATCGTAAGTGATTATGTTTCGGTCAGGATTTGTTTTTCTGTTCTCGGGTTCAAAGAAAAGCTCTGTATCACCAGTGTCTCTGATGTTCACCCATTTCCCTCCCAGACCCTCCAATGGTGGTCAGGACTGCCCGGGAGTAAACTACGAGTATCAGCTGTGCAACACCGACGACTGCCCCAGGCACTTCGAGGACTTCCGTGCTCAGCAGTGCCAGCTCCGAAACTCCCACTTTGAGTTCCAAAATGCCAAACACCACTGGCTGCCTTACGAGCATCCGGATGGTGAGCCAGAAAAATGTCATCAGATTAGCATGTGTCTTGTTTTTCTGTTTTTTTTTCTAAAGTAACAAAAGACAAAGCAGAGCATCTGGATTCTCACAGCCAGAAGAAATGGTCCAGGACATTTCCAGGACCTTTTTGGGTGTTTCAACATACTGACCACATTTATCAGATGTAGCTTTTTTTCTGGCTTCACTTCATCAACTGCTTATTGCAACTTCAGTTTGCAGGGAGTGAGATGATAAAGTGGGAACCCATTCTTCTATGGAAGGATTTGACAATAAGCTGAAAAGCAACAGTACAGCAAGTAGTTTGGTAAAGGGTTATACTGCAGTTTGTGGTGAGTTATGGTGAATCTGTACTACAGAATTGGTTTAAGAAAAAAGGAAACTCCTTCTCTTATAGCTCATAAACACTGTGTGGTAATAATAATTCACAAAGAGATTCTGCATAAAATTCCATCTGTTCAGACAAAGAAACCACACAAGCTTAGAATAATTTAAATATCTGCTAATGGACAGACGCACGATTATGACGGTTACACCTGCATGCAATACAGGGAGCTCAAGCTAGTGCAGCATCTCTATGGATGAAATGCAAAAGGGGCAAATAAAATCTTTTTTCCCTTTATACGGGCTTAATATTGTGTCCTAGATGTCTTACATGTGCTGTGTTTTCTGGCTGGAAACTCAGAGACTGATATTATTGTAAAGCACCAGTAGGCAACCGAGGGGCCCATAACTACGTTCTGCTATATCCAACTCTTATGGGGCTGCAGATCTCATGTGGACCTGTATAAATGAAAGTTTTAAATATCAGCTATATGGATGTTATTCAATTTTATTCAGTACCAGGTAGTTGTCAAAATTATTTTTTACCTGTGCTGTATTTGACAGGTTACTTGGTGTTGTGTAATCCCTGCAGCAGCAACAGCAGTCAGTTTTTGAAAATAAAAATTAAAGCTATTCTATCAGTTTTAACTAAAAAAATCTAAATATTGATTGAAGTTGATGCACATAGTTTATTCTTCTTTTTTTTCTTCATTGTGTGATGCAAGTAGATGTGTTTTTAACCAAATTAATTTATTAACTTGTCCATTTTTTTAACATATTCTTTCCTATATAATTTAAAACAACATTTTAATCTGCTGCCTTGTAGCCAACAAGAGGTGCCACTTGTACTGCCAGTCCAAGGAGACGGGAGACGTGGCTTACATGAAGCAGCTGGCACACGATGGGACACGTTGCTCGTACAAGGATGCCTACAGCATCTGTGTGCGCGGAGAGTGTGTGGTATGGACATATTTAAATAATGCGGCTCTTGACTTATTAAAAGCAGCATTAGACGTTCAAGCAAATTAATGGAACGGGCATTTGATGTGTGGAAGCTTTGAAGGGCGTCATTAATTTACACAGTGTGAAGTTGATAAACTGCTTGAGCCCCGTCAGGTTGACCTTTGAACATACCTCAATTAGATCCAAGTGCTTGTTCACCGCTGCTCTGTTATGCTTTATAATAATGTTTTGATTCAGTACTACCAGTTTGTGCTGATATTTCCTTCCTGACAGCAAAAAAGTTATTAAAACAGAGTGTCAGTGTATATTAACATACGTAGTGTTTACATCAGTGATACCACATCAGCGCTTTGTCAAGGTTTAAATGCTTTTATCAAAATTGTTATACCAGCTGCATCCCAGTCTTTTTAGGGCTTATTGAGAATGTATTTGGTGAAGATTAGATCCATTTCATGGGAAATAAGAAAGTAAAATGGCAGAAATTAGCACAATGGTGGATTTGTCTTGAATCAAGAATGGTAGGTCTATGGCTAACACGCCCGAAATGTAAAATAAACTGGCCACATGCTGTTGGATCTGAACCTGAATCTGTATTACTTGTTTATTGGGTCATGGCTATCAAATAACATTAAAATCTATTAACCAGCTTTTAAGGAATCCTGCGGGCCAACAGTCAAACACTGACAAAAATGAGAAAACTGAACCAGAAACATCAATCCAGAAATCACAATGAGATTAACTTCATGTCTGAAACTTGAAAAGAGACAACGACTGCTCTGACTCCTCTTTCCAAATGACAGATTCAGTCTGGGCTCTTCATCCTATTTCAGGATCAGTCTGCTGACACAAGTAATCTTAAAGCCAATGAAGCCTCACGGAAAATATGTGACAAGTCGCTTCTTATCAAATCGTGTTTTAGGTTTTATAAAAGGAAAAAAATCAGCTCATCTGTTGGTTTCTGGTTTTCAGAAAGTTGGCTGCAACAGAGAAATAGGCTCTACCAAAGTTGAGGACAAATGTGGGGTTTGTGGTGGAGACAACTCCCACTGCCGCACCGTCAAAGGAACCTTCACACGAACACCAAAGAAAGTTGGTAAGAATGCACTGAAACTAACACAGCTTCACGGAGAATATTTGCATGAATGATTACTCACTTTTTTTCCCCTCCATGTTATTGCAACTCCAGTGTGTTCACGGATGCAGATTTGCATTAATGATGGATGTTTATTCACTATAAAACCTTAATTATATACACAAACACTTAGATCTAGATTCATGAATATATAATTACTACCATCAATTAGAGCTGATATAAGAATATAAGGTGGAAGCAAAGATATAAGGGAGTGCAGCATTATTTTATATTTACTATAAAAACAGCAGCATACAGATGGGTTTTCTGCATCAGAACATCATGGAGTGGATATTAGTGCATATCTTAACTGATAACTTGCTTATTTATAACCAAGGGATAAGACTATTGTTCTATCATTTGTTATTGTCGAGATTAGCCCGTATCTCAGTAGTTGGTGTCCATTTTAATCAGTTTTAATAACGATGGACCTAAAAGAACTTGTCCACTACTTAAAACAAATCAATGTTTAAAGTAGCTGTATCCTGCAGAGGAATGAGAGAATTCAGGTTGAGTTCAGATTAGAATTCATTCACTGCTGGTTTTGGTTTGTTATCTTTTAATGAAAATTTGTCAGTAAGACAGATTTAATTTAGCTCCTGTCTTATCCCTAAACACTTTATTTGTTGCTAAAATCGAGTGCGAGCTCATGTAGGATGAACAGTTGCTGGTATGTCATACACACTGATTTTTAGATGATTGTTAAATTGTTGGGAGAATCTCAAGAGGCTTCAGAGTAGCAGTACATTTCTGTACTTTAACCTTGGTAGTTTATTATTTTACAGTAAAAGCAGATAATCAGTTAAGAGAGAAGCACAACTGTGCTTAAATTAGAATGGATTTTCACAGATTTTTCCTTCATTTGTTTTAGTATTTGGGTCTATTGTTTGGTAAAAGACAAATCTTGCTCTGTTCAAAACGTCTATGTGGAGAAATAACAGAGAATAAAGGGTCTACAGGAAAAAAAGACAATAAATCAATAATCAGTTCCTTTCAGGATATTTTTAAAGAAGAGGAAACATCATTAAATCTGCAGCCAGTGTATGTTGAAAGTGTCTTAATATATAATCATAGTAGACACCTGCCAGTTAAGCTCTAGTATAAACTTGTATGAGTTAATACAGGAAACTGTGATGTTTCTTCTCATCGATCTGTTCCTTGACGTAATTTCAAGGGCACTATTCCATTTTTATGTGTGAGAGCATTTTAGATATAAATGCTGAATTTCTTGCATAAAGTGTGGTGAAAAATGGCTTCTAGTGTCAGGAAGCTAAGATGTCGAGTGCAGTTTTTCTTTTGTGAGAAACTTTGATGAGAACCGAGAGTCCTTAGAGCACTTATCAAACAGCAAATTGACTAGTGCTTAAAGATGAATCTTGATTAGCCAACCAGATTAAACACAGTATCGGCATGCTACACTTTCATATTTATTTTCACCTTTCATCATTTTGAGTGTTTTGTAGACGAAGCTTTGGCTTGTGATCCCCTTGTTTCCCCTCTCACCGACTAATAGTAGAAACTTGTAAAGTGTAGGGTATATACAGAAAACAATAGTGCAGTTTAGCTCGACTGCAAAAGTGAAGCGAATACTTATTTTTCTTTTGCCTGAGCAGTGGCCAGCAGGAAGAGGAAGCCTGCGTGGGGTTTCTTGCTGCAGTGCCATTGTATCCGTGACAGGGCTCTAGCTGTGTGCTCATTTCACACTGCATACTGATTCTAAGCAGATTCTGAGCTGAGCTTGAAGGTTCATTTTTTTGGCCTGAGAAATATTTAATATGAGGCTTTATATTAAAATCTCACATACTAATGTGAGATACTGATCTCACGTACCTCTTGCAGGATGGAGTCATTACTGTAATGTGAAAGTTTGATCACATGGGATTGTCATGGGTATCTTGAACATAATGTGTGGTCACGAGCCTACAGCTATGCTGCTGGCAGCTCTGTGAAACTACTCGTGCATTGCTGTGCTTTGACCTAAATGCTAATATTAACATAAATGATAATGCTAACATGCTGATTTTTGGCAGGTATCATCTGTGCACTGTTTACGAGTTAGCGTGCTAAAATTAGCTGATTAGCAGTTGACAGATTTTAATTATGTTTATGCAGGTATTTTTGATGTTGGGTATTTTTGCTGTCATTATACAAAACAGCACATAACAGTGTGTCGCACTATAAAGTTTACATGGAAGATAAAGTTTTTATGTCTCTAACCAAGATGTCTGTAATTTTACATTTTATCAACCAATCAAGAGTAATGGAAATGGTGAGATGGGAGATGTGTAGAACCTGTAGTCTATGTGTGCACTCTTGACCATGAAAGGCTATTTTACCAAATGTATATTGTATATTTATGAAAGCATGTAAACATAAGTCTTTTTGAAATGAAAAAGGATGAATCCTAATGTGATGCCATGTCTGATCTGCATAAGAGAGGTGTTTTTAGAAATTTCACCTGCAGGTCCCTGTGTCATTTCTATTTGCTCACACTCTGAATTTTCATTCACAGCTAATAAATGAGAAATGGTGCAGAGCGACATGGATGTGTGCTGAGTATCTCACAGCTGTGGCAGCCGTGAATCTGAACAGTTGAGGTCTTGTGGAATGAGACCCTTATTAATTAGCAACAATTAAGCCCCTTCTTTAATTATCATTCCATTGTGAATTAATTAATAATTTATGCTAAGCTCTTATAAAAAACTTTTGACAAACTTCAAGCTGTTTCAGTCAGGTTATCTCTCTTCTGCAGCTACCAAGGCCTACACACACACACACGCACACGTGCGCTACATTAGAGCAAACAGAACTTGGCTGGTTGACGTTGTTTCTTCCTAATGCACAACACACTATTTGTTTACACTGAGTGTGTGAGTAAATAGTTAATTTCTTGTTTTTATTAAAAACACGTCTTCACGTTAACCACCAGCATAAAGAGATTAACTTGACCAGTTCATTTAGTGAAACGGTTTTATGATGCCTTCTCACATCCATTCCTGACGCTGTTCCCGTCTGTGATTAATTATCAGCCAGTCAAATCGTTACTTAAGCAAAGTGACAACATAAAGCCGAAAAATGAAAATGGGCTTTCTGAGAGCGTCAGCATGGTGGCTTCATCAGACTGTTGCAGAATATGATTGTTGTATGATCATTCTATTTTTCCCAGCCTCCTAAACGTCTCCCTCTCATTTAACCACTCCTTTTTTTTTAACAGGGAAACAGTTAAGCAAGAGAGCCCAAAAAGAAAACCTTATGTTGGAAAACACATTATGCAAGTATCCAGTGTTACTGAATCCCTCAAAGCCTCCTGTGTAGTATCTGCTGTAAAGCTTGTAGTGCGGACAGATGCTTAACCTTTCCTAGAGACACAAGTGTTATAACCTGCTGTTTCGTCTGTTCCTTGTTACTAATTGCCTGTTTACGTCTGACTCGTCTGTCACAACTGTTACAAGCTCATTCTCCCGTAAGGTGTCTAAGACTTTATGACAGATTATTTTTAGCTTGATGCACTGGTCTCTTGAGCATTTGATGAAATAACCTAACAAACTAACTTCAATATGTTTGTGCAGATACAAAATGTCACTTTAAATAACCGTGCAGACCTCTGGAGGCAATCTAGGATGTTGTTAGCCATCTAGCAGCAGATTGATTGGACCTAAACTGGCGAGTGATGTTCAGTTCTACCCAAGCACTCTCACTCAAAGGATATTTTTAGACTTCTACTATCTACAAAAAAAAAATTGTAATTTCAATCGAGCAACTGTTGGTTCAGAAATGACCTGCCTTCAGATGATGCTGTCCCTGGGGTGCGAGGGCATATTGTGCCATTTTTCAAACGTTGTATTGCTATTTCTGTCTTTAATATACTGTCGAGTGAGCTGCATCAGCCGCTCTGCCACCTGTTGTGACCTTTTGTGAACCTTGCAGTAGCGTGCCAGTTGCATTCATAATCACTTGAGCGTCACTGCCGCGTATCAGGAAACCCAGAGTAATGGACCTGTCTGTCAATTTTAAGGGCAAGTAATTACACAGCTGCAGTTCAGTCCTGGTGATTGGCAAGTGCCATGTTGCCTGCAAAAATAGTTTGCCTCCTTATCTGATGTGAACTGCTCTGGTCGCGACTATGCTAATTAAATGTTATGTTTTGTGTAGGTATTGTTGCAGAGAAGGTGGAAGGAAGAGCAAAGTAAACGCTGCAGAACCAACTAACTGATGCATTTTATTTTGAAGGGAAGACGAGAGGAGCCTTCTCTTTGCCCAAAGGAGCTCGAAATGTGTTTTTAAATGAAACGGAAGACTCTCGAAATGTACTTGGTGAGTCACAGTCGGTTTGTAAGAGGTGGACATCCCTGGAAGGAGACGACTTTGCTTCCCTGTAGTATAAATGTTTCTCATACCTTATTGAAACATGGCTGAAGGCTCTTTTCATTCACATCCTGTCTGTACATAAACTATATGAACACAAAGAAAGGGAACAGCAGTTCATTTGAAATGCTCCCTTTCATGATCACAAGTTGTGTAACAGCAGTACAAGGATAGACTGATATTTCCAAGTCTTTTGATGGCGACAGATGGATGTGAATGAACCTTTAAGACCTGTTTCGATAAAACCTGCAGGAAACATTTTCTTTTTCTGAAACTTCTTCAAACTTCTTTGTAGAGCAAATTGAAGCAAAGAGGCATGTCCACCTCTGCAAACGATTATTTCTGAATCTGCTTAACTTACCTGTGTCTTTCTTATCTTTCCTAACCCCCCCCACTTCTGCTGCTGCTGCTGCTACAAACTTGGCAAAGGTTACCTTAAGATGTTTCTCATTCCTCCTGGAGCTAGACACGTGACCATCCAAGAACATGAGGCCTCCCCTCAAAATCTTGGTAAGTGCCTTAATAACACAATTGCATGGTATGAAAGTAGATGGTGCGTGGAAGTAGGTCATCACCATCCTCCTCATATGTCCATGGAAGATAAATGAGAAACATGTTCTGTGAAATAGCTTATAGACTGTATAATTTAGTCCTTCAAACTGCCCCTTTGTCATTCATCAAGCTATTAAAGAGAGGTTTTTCTAGATTAGTGGGTTCTCTCTCTGCTGCATATATATTATATATATATATATATATATATATATATTTGTTTTATTTTTATTTAATTCTCTTTGCATTTTTCCTGGCTAATTTTAGGTGAATTCACAGTAGCTGAACACAGTCAGAAAGTATCATCATTATTCATGAGCGGAATAAGAGAAACATGGAATGAATCAGTAGGAAATATCTTCACTGAGGCAGAGGGAAGATGCTGTGATCAGTTTGTGCTGATGCCAAACACAGAGCACAGTGTGTTTATGTTCCAGGGTTATGGCGAACATATTGTTTGTTGAGAGCAAAGGTTGAAGTACAGTGACAAATAATTCACAGTGAGGAGGTCTTGGTCATTTGAAGTGTCATAAAATGATCAGTCTTTGGCACAGGAGATGTTGAAGGATGTGTTGGTTTATAACTGGGATACTGTTCATTCAAAACCAACTTTATTATGTAAGCGGTATTTTACTAATAATAACGTGCAAAGTACCTGTCAAGTAGCTGCAGTGAATTTTGAAGTGTAAGATAAAAAAAAATATGGCACTGTATTATAAAGTCACTTTTCTTAAAGAGCATAAGCCTGTTACGACCCAATTACAGATTAAAGTGACTGAATAAGGAGATTCTGTGCACAGAACCATCCATTATATTTTAGTAGCAGATTAAGTCTGTTCAATGAAAAGAAGCACAAGCGCCAAGAAATGTAAATGCTCAAGTAAAGTATAAGTAATTCATATTTCTACCCAAATGTGATTCTTGAGTAAATAAATAAATGTATTATTTCTCATCACTGGCAAAGACAACATCCAGAAATTGTGTGCCTATGTAACCAGTAAGTTTATCAGTTAGTGTAAGGTGTGTCCCTCCCTGAAGGTAAAAAAACAAACGAACAATATAAGTAAAAAAAAGTAGTTGTTTAACCCAAAACAAGATGACAGGCATGCAGCCCTGACGTGTTAAAAACGTTCAGAGAATTTTCCTGCTCAAACTTCCAGTAGACACACAGAGACACACTATCATCCCACACAGCTGATGAATTCAGACTCAGTATTTACATCACTTTAAGGTTTGTTTCCACCAACTCCTGAGAAAATGATTAAGATAGCTGCAACTATCAACTTTGTCTGCTGTTTGGTGCCGTGTGCACTGGGTTTATTTTAGCTCTTCACTTTTCAGCCCAATATAGCTTCCTGCTGCTGAACCATACAGTAAATATGACGTTAGTTCTTCCCTGCAAACACATTTTAGCTGACAGGTGATTGAAAGAGGAGGCTAATCGTTTTGTTGCTCATTCTGCAAGTGGCCCAAAGAAAAGCGTGATTCATTCAGCATTCCCAAGTGAAATCAGGTCAGCATTGATCTCCTTAGCCCCAAGCTGTGTGCTTTGTCACATTAACATTTATGGTTAAGTTATTTGCCTGACACTCTAAAGAGAGCAAGAGAGAAAAGCTAAAAGTCGCAGTGTGAAGACTTTTTAGACACAGCTGGTTTAAAGCTCTGCTGTGTAAACAGGCTCAACATGAAAAAGTGAAATCAGCCATTGACGGTATTGATTCAAAGATAGACATTTCTGGTCTACAACCACCTTTCTGTGGCTCCTATGTTTATCACAAGTGTTAGATTTCAAACATCTCCAGCTTTTTTTATTTTTATTTTAAACTCATCTATTTAACCAACTTAGAATCTGTTCAGAGATTTATTGACAACCTCTCTTTAAGCAGCTCTCAGTAAGTCCATGCTCAGACTTACAACCAGTATCTCTTCTGACTCCTCACATGTCCTAAAAGGAAAATACCAACTTTGCCCTGTAACAAGCTATTTAGAGTCACTTAATATAAGAGTAATAGGCTGAACACTTTTTATGTGCGTCATTCTTTAACCACAATCCCAGATTTTAGCTTTTATTGTATTTTAGAAAAAGTAATTTTCCTGTAAATGAGGTTCATAGCATAGAGGTAAGAAACGTGTCTTTGCTCCAATATGAATCTATGTAAATCATATGGAAATGTGGGATAGTGACAGTCACCTTCCATTCTTCATATGCATAAATCAAATTATGTGGCTCCGTGTGGTGCATTTCAGAGCCTTATTACAACTTGTTGACCCCATAAAACTGATGCTGTCAGAAACGGTGAATAATTGGTCATTGGCCCTAGTTTACCTCCCGCGACTCGGCGGGTTTCTGATCAGCTTTGACAGGCAGTAGGAATTTTTCCTGCTCAATCAGTCAAGGAGACTCAATCACATTTTGGTACTTTTAGGTGTGCACATTTAGACAGGGGTGACAGATTGAAGGGCTGTAAGTTCTTTTGAATTTAAGCATGTCCCTCAATAACCTTTGTTTTCTGCACACACTCGTTTTGTATGATTTTCAATTTCATCCAAAAAAAAGGAAATAACATCACCCTTAAATTGACTGTTGAGTGCAAATGAAGGTATTTGAATCCCTCCTAAATAGCTTGTATAAAAACAAGAAGCTTGACCTTTTAGATACGGCCTCATAAACATCTTTGAGCACCTGAGTCATAGCAAGAAATCTGTGCACAATCGATACACATTATCTTTAGTTATTTCAAAAAGCTTAACGGCTGCAGCAAGCTACCAATAGTCATCTTATCAGTGGAGATGTATGTGCCTCTAGTGCAGCCACTGTGCCACTGTTTGCACAGGCAACACTGCTCTGGGAGTCTGGCTTTGTAAGATCTTACTGTTGCATGATGTTGGTATTTGTGCGGCAGTAAAGTAACAGAAACACACAGACAAAGCAAGGCAACATCAAACATATAGTACGTAAAGGAGAAATCAGTGCAGTCATCAAAGTGGCTCTGATGCATGAATTTAATGTAGAAAAATACTTGGACTACTGTATCCACATGAATTTATCATTGTATTAACAGAGGGTAAAAAGAGGGGGACTGGAGTTGTCCTAGTGAAAGCCAGGGAGGTCGTAATTTGTCTCCTATTCCCCGTTGTGCAGTGGAATTAAGTTTTGTCTTTGTGCGGGATGAAGTTCATACACACACAAAGAAGTAAACAGCAGTCAGCAGTGCCGTTTCCAACCACTAGAAACTAGATTCTACCTGTTTTAATTTAAACCTAAACCTTCAGTCTGAAAGAAAGTGCATGATCAGAAACTTTAATGCGTTCTTCAGAGGAGATGTAATTTCCATTTGTCATCTTCAAATTGTCAGGTTGTCGGAAACAATCGCAAGTCTCTTGAGTACGAGCTGATCCTCATCCATCCATAGATCCATCCATCCACTCTGAGCTTCATCCAACTTCCTCCTTTGTTCTCATTCCAATTGCTTTGACCTTGTTCACTTGAATGTAAACATGTCATTTTGAGGCATTCGCTGAAACGAGCAGTGTAAAAGATCAGTATTCTTCCTGAGAGTAGTCTCTCTCTCTCTCTCTCTCTCTCTCGTAATGTCTCCATTAGCAAGACATTATGACGGCCTGTAATGGCGCATTCTTCTTTGCTATCACCAAGTTGAAAGGCCCAGTGAGTGGTCACTGTGAGCATGAGTAGCTGCTGTTCGCTTTGGGAGAGAGCGGGACTGGCTTCCATCCTCACAAAGCATCAGTCATTGTGTCTAAGATGTGATTATTTTGACCAACCTCTCCAGCTCATTGCAGAGGTGACAAAGAGCACACAGTAACTCCAGTTGTATAGTTGTTATAAACATGCACAGCTGTTCTTTATGTTTTGATGAAGCCTGTGTCTCTGAGACATTTTAACATCCCGTCAGTTTTTATTCCTTATTCTGCTGTAGTTTGCACACTGCATCCATCCCTAATGCCACTGTCATTAGTGATATTCTGATGGATCACTGTGAATTTTCTGACACTTCGCTTATATTACTAGAGTTGATGCTGCAGTGGTTCCTGCTTGTAGTTCTGCACCTCTGTCACTGTCAGTATTTTATGTATTACTGTAGCAGCATTGAGACAGTAAGTTAAATCAAAATATGACATGTTGTATTTGAAAAATTCACCTTTTAGGATCCTTTTTTCTGGTGCTCCAGGCAACTTGAGCATTAAATTCATTCACTGAGGATAGAAAAGGTCAAACAGGTCAACAATGAAAGACCTGATGCACACTGTACAGAAAGAACCAAAGTGAAATAAATTATTTTTTTAACTGCACTTTGATTTTAAAAACGAATATGCTTCACAGTAACGTTTCTTTCTGTTGTAGCTCTACGTCGCATCAAAAAGCGTTAAGTGGTGCAAAACCCATCCTCACTGTTCCACACAGATGTGGAGAAAGTGATATAATCACATAAATGAACTTTATTCTTAACAAGTGGGTGTAATGTTCATGTGGCGTAAACCAAGAGAACGATACAGACCTGAACGCTTGACCTCTACAGTGAGGAGATCTGGTGGGAGACTTTTTTGACTGGGAGCTTCAGTTCACTGCAAATCAATACTAAGGTTTTCTGAGTCATCGTCTTTATCCTACGATGAAGCCTTTCCAGTTGATTCGACTACTCTATCCAGAATAACAACGCCCCCTCCCATAGGATCTGAGTGAGTCACTGAATAAATTGATGAGCATGAAAATGATGTGAATCATATGCTTCGGCTGTCTCCGTCACCATCTCTGAACAGAGTTGAACACTGATGGGAGATTTTGGACAGATGTGTTAGTCAGCTAGATCTACCACCATCTTCAAAACACCAAATGAGGGAATAACGTTTGGAAAAGTGTGCTCGTCTCCAGTAGAGTCCAGAGACTTGCACTTGAGCACCCGCCTGTTAAGCGTCTTTTAATTAAACTTACTTTGCCCCGTGGAAGGTATTTAAATACAGCATATAGTGTATTTTTTATTTCAGCATCTCCCATATGAACAGGTTTTATTAAGCCTGACAGCTTGCTCTGTATAAATTAGATAATCGCACGTGGGGAAATGTTCAGGCAAACCAAACAAGTGCCAGGTGTGAGAAATATTTGATGAGTGATGAAGTTTTTTTTTTTTTTTTATAACAAATGACTGATTACAGCTGTCAAGAACCAGGCAACAGGACATTACATCCTCAACGGAAAAGGCGAGGAGGTGAAGTCCAGGAGCTTCATTGACCTGGGCGTGGAGTGGCACTACATCATCGAGGATGACGTGGAGACTCTGCACACTGATGGCCCCCTGCATGACCCCGTGGTGGTTCTGGTAATAATACCTCCTCTATCAAAGCTCACATTTAAATTCATCTAAAAGGCTATTTAGTTGTTAAATCCTTTTCATCCCGGTTCTTATGCATTTGTATTATCTGTTTAATTAATGAAACTCATAATTAAGCAGTGAAATAGTCATTCTGAGACTTTTCTGGAGGCTTTCTTTAAAATCTAGGATGTTTTTCTTATACAAACAAAGAGCTAAAAATGGCTAGGTTAGTAACAAAACAAGCACATGCCAAATTTGTTTGAGGGATTAAAATGAGGAAGACTTGTGAAAGGCAGGGCGTTTAAAACCGGCAGTAACAGTTTTACTGGCAGCAAGCATTTGCAGTACTATGTCCACTTGTCTTGGAGTGAGCTACTGCAAGATGTATTAATCAAACGTGGTGGAGACCTCCTTCAGGCATGCAAGTGAAAGAATAGACTTGATCTATAGCAGTTGAATAAAACATCATTGTACCACTTCAGTCACTTAAGCATCTAATCATAGATCTGAAATTACAAGTGCCCCAAGATTACAGGTTTCCAGCCTCCCATTTGTCATTAGGCTGCCCAGACCAGGCATGAGATAATAAAGGATGCCGGTGCTGGGACTGGGAGGAGGAATTATAAGGTTGTCTCATTTCAAATTAGTCAGATTTTTTTTTTTTATTAAGAGATTGTTCACTTAGCACCGCAGACAAGTGTCATATATGCAGGATGCATCTAGGTCTTATAAGAATTTCCTATTCCCATGTGCAGTACTCTGTCCAGTGTTTAAAAAATCCTCTTCAGTTATTGTTCAAGTTAGTTTTTTTGTTTACCTATGAATTAAATAAACAAAATACATCATGTTTATTAGCAATTAATTAACATGCTTATTTTTGAGTTGTTGGTCTTCATACACACACGGCCTAGCTGTTTGCCCCTGTTCAGACTTTCTGTACTCGTTTTTTTTTTTTTTTTCTCATTTTTTATGTGGTGAGATTTGCAAAATTAGAAATGTCCCACGTGGGACCTTACCTAAACATTTCTCTGCATAACTGCATGGCCGTCATTTAATCTCAAAACGAAAATGAAGGGCATCATAGCTCAGTGAGAGAGGTGCAAACGGGCATAACATTGTTAAAGTAGTTGTACCATTAAGAGGACTGTTTGTGTGGTCTTATCATACAAGCACATTGTTGACACGTTGGCCTTCATCTCTGAATAAGCACCAGAGCTGCTTTTATGTTCAATTCATGCTGCTAGAAGGGTGGGAACACTTAGCATTTTCCTCTCTTTACCATGGCAATGTCTAAATTGAGTGGTGCCACATGCAAACATGAAGGCTAGAGCAGCACAAGGTTAAATACACAGAGATGTTAAATACACAATTTTCCTGCTTTATTACAATCACTTTGATGCAGGTTATCACTTAAATATTACCTCATATGAGCAAAGAACAGGAAATCAGTTAGTAAGAATAAAAATAAACCAGGTCTACGAGTGCTTTTTTTGTCTCACATTGCAGAGAAGAAGAAACTGAAATTAACTATATCTTCACACAACAGCCAGATCTCTCATATGTGCTTCATTTATTGCAAATGAGCAAATGAAGGATCATTTTATGCTTTGTCACTTTGTGCTTGTGCACTGTTGGACATCATAAAATAGACAAAGAACAAAATTAACTCTAAAATTGTGAGTGAGAGACGAGCAGGGTGGCATCCGTTTTACTGGCTGTGATCATAAATTAAAGCTTCAACCATCTGCTAGCATGCTGTAGAATAGATATTTAACGTTTTGTGTTTCAGTTACACTAAAGATGTAATTAAATGATACTGACGTTATTGACAAAAGGAGCCTTAATGAGATTATAGTTTTCCCCACAGCTCTTACTTCTCACGTCACAATAATATCAGCATTCTTTTGTCATTAACACGCAGGTTGATCTGTGCATGTTATGACAGAAAAGTAATTATAAGGACTGACATTCTGTTTCAGACATACTGAAGGGAACAGCAGGTCTGACACGGTTTAATTTGTAGTCTTCACATGAGCAGCACTTCTGTGAAGAAGAAAAAAGTAGCTTGTGTTTTCTGAGTTTTGTGCTTGTTTGGTGACTCATTCGGATAATTACTCGTACCCAATTTTGCAGCAGGTGTAGAGCAGAAACAAATTGATTATGTTACAAAGCGGATCTGTTTCAAAACATAATTCTACAAAAGCTAAAGCAAATATTTAACTCACGAGGCAAAATGCTAAATTCAGTACGAATGTTTTTAAAGGATTTGATTATGGGACTGGCAGGTGTGTCCTGTGAGATTGATTATTCAAACTATAGCCTTTTTTAGTGAGTTTTACCTGTGAAAAATTCATTTGTTGCTGCGTGTAAGAGAACAACATTTGATTCTGAGATGAGCAGGGAATCGGTCGAACATTAGCCAACAATATAGAATTAAGACTGAAAAAGAATTTGCCTTTAGGTATGTTATACACAATGATCTAATGCTTTTATTTAATATTAGTTGAAGCTCTTTCAGTCAAATGTAAATACGTCCTGATAATTCAGTGTTTCTTTCCTCTTTTCTTTTAGCCTGCACTGTAATCACAGTCATCTGTATCTGTGCTAATCCGTCACACATAATACCCACACCAACTCCTGTTTGTAGGTCCTCTGTTTCCACACTCCTGCTGGGTATTTTATTCTGCCAGCTGCATTTGTGTAGAATTGAATTCACTAATCTTAGCAACAAACCTGTGAAATATCTGATCTAGAGGAAAAACCTCAGAATCAACAGCAGCATGGGTTCAGGTTACTGTACCTGTCCCGACTTCAACCATTCACCTGTATGAAGACATTAAACACATTTAACAGCACACATGTCCAATAAATGTTTATTTTAATGCTAAAATGCTTCATAACATTTGTTTGTTTCATGTGGTTTGCAGATTATACCCAAGGATAATGAAACACGCTCTACTTTAATGTACAAGTACATCATCCATGAAGATTCAGTGCCTGTCAACAACAACAATGTCATACAGGAGGACACGTACGAGTGGGCTCTGAAGAGCTGGTCTCCATGTTCCAAGCCTTGTGCAGGAGGTAATGGATGAGTTACTATCCAATTTGAAAAGAATAGAAATGCTTGGTTCCTTTATACCTCTACAAAAGCTGTTAGGTGAATTACACTCGCTGCTCAATTACACTCGCTGCTCCTGTTGTAAGTAGACAGGCTGGGAAAAATTGTTTTTATATAGGACGTATGTTTTTATCCAGTGTTTTTCCACCTCCTCACATATGCTTTATAAAAATGTGTTTTCTAAGACAGGTGCACCAGCATTTCCGTTTTTTTTTTTTATTAACAAACTAACAAATGACAGAATTCTAACATAATACCAACAGGTATAGACTATTTGGACTTGCTGCACAATTACACAGGTACTTGTGTTTTAACCTTTCAACAGTTAAAATCCCGACTTGAAGCTTAGTAAATTTAATTCTCTGTTACTGTCTGCCCTCCTTTTCTTTCTCCTCTGTCCACTCACCCCAACCGGTCGAGGCAGATGGCCGCCCACCCTGAGCCTGGTTCTGCTGGAGGTTTCTTCCGTTAAAGGGAGTTTTTCCTCTCCACTGTCACCCAGTGCTTGCTCAAGGGGAATTGTTGGGTTTCTTTCTGTCTAACTTTATGGTTTTGACCCGATTTGTGAATTGCAGCCTCCTCCTCCTTTAATATATAATATAACAAAGCTTTACTGCCTACATATAATTTAATACCTTTTTATTGAAATAATGAAATAACATTAACAACAAATTTGAACAAGCATTTATTGCCTGCTGAAAAAACGTCATATCTCTGACAGGATTTCAGTACACCAAATACGGATGTCGAAAGAAGGGAGACACCAAGATGGTTCATCGAGGCTACTGTGACGCCAACAAGAAGCCGAAACCCATCCGCAGAATGTGTAACCTCCAGGACTGCACACAGCCTCAGTGAGTACAGAGCCCTGCATTCTCTCACAGGAAACCCATTTCACATTTGTTGATTAGAGGCAAACTTGGACGTAGGTGCAGTGTGTTAAGATAAAATGTTAACGTGGCCTCTCTCAGCATGAGGCAAACTTAAATTAGTGACTCTTTAACTGTAGTGCCTGTGGGCTCGAGTGGGGATGGTGAAAGTAAGCACTTAACACCCAAATATCTGTTTTATTAAGATGTGAACGATAGTTGATTCTCCAATACTAAAACTGTCCAATTCTGCAAGTTTTTCATGCTGGGTAGTAAACGGGGTGCATGAAATCTGCCTGAAATCCACCCTGCACAATGCACTCCCATGATGTGCAGAAAAGCTGGAAGGGACAGATCCTTGGTGGATTCTTGAACAAGCTGCAGGAGTTACTGTAGCACAGTATCAGCCTCTTCTCTTTTTCAGCTGCATGCATCACTTTATCCTACAACAAGAATATAAGCCACATAACCATTATTTCCTGAATGAGAAGTCAGTCCCGCCTCATCTCTCAAGCCGGCTAAAGACCGGAGAACGTGGCGATTTCACAGGTCAGAGCTGAGTTGAGAATGGGAAGTGAAATTTAGCATCACCACTGTAAAACTTTCCTTTGGTTTCCGTTAGAATCAAGATTATTCCAAATCTCTACTGAGTTCTAATCTGGCTTTTGTCCGAGCCACTCAAGGGCCGTCAGAGACTCGTTCCGAAGCTACTCCAGCATTATTAAAACTGAAAATTGTATGCAAATATATAGCCTGCTGATGAATGTGAAGTTGTGTTTACCCTGAAGAGCTGCTAACTATCAAAGCGTTTCTCTTGTCTGGATTTTAATGGAGACGTTCAGTGAGGAATTGAGCCTGTGGAGACTCACTGTTTGTTTTCAGCTGCAATATACTGATGTCAGCAAAAATTAGTAACAGGGGGTTGAGACACTGTATTTTGTGTGGTATTATTGTTGTTTATTATCAGCTATGCATGAGAAAGAAAGTTTACATTTCTCCTCAGGATTTTTTCACCTTTAGGTTTTTGAAGTGGTCTAATCAAGTTAATCAGAGTAATCAAGTCCTAATCAGGTACAATGAATGAAGTCATTTAATCTTTAAATGAATTAGGAACCATGCCCTCTTATGATGATTACATTTTAAGATAACAAAATTAAGTTACATAACTAAATTGGAACAGATGAGAACATCTTGATAGCATTTAATTGAGTCATTAATTCAGTGTAGATCATTTTTATGTTTGGCTGACTGTACTGTTGAGTTTCCCCCTTTACTTTTAACTTCAAGAACAAAAACGCTTCACATCTTCACTGCAGATTATTGCAGGCTGAAGTCTGGCTTGTCTCTGGATGTTTGTTTTATCACTTTCTTTAGTTCCACGATTGGCTTAAACCTTCAGAGACTAAAACAACCAAGTGTGTAGCCTTAAACATCCTCTGCCAGGAGCCTGGACAGGTCTCTTTTTTATCCATGCCATCTTTCTGTGTGATTTGTTAAGAGAGCAATGAGTTGTGTCATATAGAATCCATCATAGGAGTCAGTTTTGGAAGATGATAGCTTTAGACATGATAATTTGAAAATGGAAAAACAACCTCTCTCTCTGTGAGAACACAGCTCAGCAGCCTGGAGCCGCTGCGCTTGCAACACTGCATTTGTAAGGGGGGTGACAGTAAAAGCAAATTATGAGGAGAGCAATATGTTGGCTCAGGCGATGTAGTCTAAATGCAGGGTCATAACAGAAAAGAAATGTCTGCTGTGTATAAGCTCATTAGCAAAGCTGCATGTAGCTTCGTCAGGTTATACTTAGCACTGAAGACCTCACACAGCAGTAGTGTAATGCTTACCTCTCATGAAGTGCAATCATCAGGTCAGCTTTAAACCAAAGGAATAAGTGAAGTGAGAGATCCAAAGCTGCTGAGATCTGAAGGTGCAGTTAGTCTCCGCTGTTTAGGAAACTTTGCCGTTAGGATGGATTTTTGAGGGCAGCTCACAGCAGAACTTAATTTGAACAAACATAGTAAATATCTCTGGGACTTTTTCTGTGTTTCATTCATTTTTGGACAGAAACTTTTTTTTTGTATAACCATGCCATGTGTATAGGGACGTGTCAGTGGAGAAACCTAAATGCATCAACGCAGAGTTCATGAGACTTTCCAGTCCACCACTTTGATTCACACTGAAATGTCTTGATAGAAGTGGATAGACTGGATAAAATAATAAACTGGATAGAATTTTTTATGTCCATGTTCCTAGTGGATAAACACACTTTGGTCATATCTTGACTTTTTGTATAACACAATCAACATATAATTTTTTTTCACTTCACTTAACATTTATTGTTTTAGGGCAATAACTGACCTTTCTTTGGCTCTGACTGTAATTTCTCAACAGTAGTAGCTGTTGTAAGCATTGGAGAGTGTAATTTTCTATGGCTGTGACAAGGCAGCATAGTAAACATACAAGTGTAGCCTGACATTGAAATGCAAAGAGAAGAAGGAGGGAGCTAATGCGATGTGGGTTGCTGGGGTTGGCAGGTCCGCCGCAGCTCATGAAAAAGTGTCCTGTGTGGAGATATTTTGCGTTTGAGTCAAATGATTGGGGAAAAGACCTCAGATGTCAAGAGACTGGATGTAAATTGTGTCTCAGAGGCAACACGTCAAACTTAGCTAAGCGTCTCAAAGACAGGCATCCAGATCTGTGCCAATAATTCAAGGTGAGCGTTTCGGTCGTCAGATGTCTCTACTGTCATTTCCGGTCACAGTAAAACCTCGTCAGTTTATTTGAAGGCTCCGTCCCGGTCTTGTTGAAGAACCGGAATAAGAAAGTTCATGTAGAAAAACCTTCATTACACTGGTTTATTTTTTGCTTTGCTGTCAACATTGTTATCAAGAGTCATGAAGTGTGAGCAGTGTTCATACTGACTACTGAGTGGAATATCAAGTTTCAAACATTTAAACAATTACTTTCACATACTTCCTTAAATATACACATTCACATATACACATTCAACATATACTGCACTGTTTACATTTTTATACATTAAGAGTGTTAATGTGCAATTTGATACAGCAAGATGTCAACCTACATACTGAAGTGTGATGTCTGGTATTTGGTTCATAAACATAATATAATGACATCCCTGTCATCTCCACTTTCTAATTAAAATGTATTGGCGTGAAATCACTCAAAACACAGTGGTAAAAATAGTAACATCCACATGCTAACATTGCTATTTTTATAGCATACGTGAAAGAAACATTAGGCAGTAAACAGTTAGATATGAGTATCTCATGAGTATCTTATTTATTTTTATGCAAACTCAGAAAAAACATTTCTTAATACTCAAGTAAAATAAAATGGCCAGTTTGCCTTCTTTCACAGTTTTATAGAAACAGGATGAAGATTATGGTCAAACATTAGAAGATAAGAAATGTTAAGGAGTAAATTAGTGACGGTGTGTCTGAAGAAGAGAAGTCTAGCACCGACACATTAAACGGGAACTTTACATTTGGTTTGGGCTGAGTCAGGTTGTAGGTTCTGAGCTGTGCTCCTTATGTTGTGGGCATACTTACAGTACACGTTGGCCTCACCTTGCCTTGTGTAGCAGCTTTATCAAACTGATAAACGAATACTTAGTGTTGGAAAAAAGGTGCAGACAGGTGGAAGTAAAGTTGGATATTCTCTGATGTACTTCAAATCTGTAACCTCTTTGGTTAAAAGGTTTTGATTTACAGTGCAAAAACACTGGAAATGTGTCAAGGTATTTCAACTTAAATATACAGTATATACCTCCTCTCTAAAAGCTAGAAGCAATGCTTCAGAGATTCCCTCACAACATAAAGGCTCACAATTTCTTTGACAGTTTTCTATTCAGTCAGTGAGAAAAGGCGGCAGTGCTGCAGACAGATTGGTTCGTCAGTCCTAACGAAGCGTTCTGTGGCTCTTGATAACTTTATCTACTTCTAAAAAAACAAAAAATGCAGCCGTTAAAAGTTTTATGTTGGTTTCTATCAACAAAGGCAAAATTGTATTGTAACCCCAGCAAGTCCAGCTTCAGTTTCATGAGTCTTATGGTTTATAGGACAAAAAAACACCAGCAGCCAGACACCAGACAGGGCGTAAATATGTCCAACAAGCAGTTAGGACACGTATAAAGCTGGTTTTACCCTTTAGTAAAGTCTATATATCTTGTAGTACCTATGCTGCCTCACTTTGTCAGTTTTCTGGCAACCTGGGAAAATCTCCCCATGTTTCAGTGGCTGAGATTTCTCAGACTTTCACGAATGAAAATGAAAACTGATGTGTCCATACTAACATAAGATATAGAAATATATCTTGTTCAAGCTGCATGCTTGTGGTTTATATTAAGTGCTCTGTTGTGCACTACATTCAAAAAAATTCTCAATTACCTACAAAGTCTGATGTAAATATCACAGTTTAAGCTTTGTTAACAGCATCAGTTCAGGACTTTGTGTCCATCCAGTTCAGTTTTTGTTGTTGTATGAAAAAATGTGTAAACATTACAGAATCTCTCATCATTTTAAATGAATTTATTGATTTATGTGGAGGAAGTTTCTGAAAAATTGAAGTCTTCTACTTTGCTGATGAGCAACACAAAGCCTGAGCGTCTGCATTCAGAGCTCAGGGCTTTGTGTTAGCAAGCATTTCTCCACTTTGTTAATTCTCTCTAAGTAATTTCTAACCAAAGTCAGTGAATGGTGCGTTCAAAACTATTCAAGCCTGTTCCTGAATCTTTTGGAAGTCCATAAATACTGTGAGAGATTTTAATTCAAAATTACCCGGAGGGATAGAAAAGTCTGACAAGCCTGAAACAAGCACTCAAAACTCAGAAATAATTATTACCAAAAGTCTTTGGTTACTGGTGCCCACTTAAAACATTGTCCTAAAAGCTTCACCTCCAAGTTGTAGATACAATGATTTGTCTTGTGTTAAATAAAATGACCCGTTTGTCAAAACAAGTCAGTCAAACCTTTTTAAGAAAACATCATGTGCTACAAGGTAAAAGCTGCAAACCACAGGTAGCTGCATGCACAGTGCATCTCACAGCTCACATGCTAACCACTGCTATCTAACCCGCTGGCAGGGTAGATCTGCTCTGTGCGCGTAATCTCTGTGCTCCACCAGCAATCCAAAGACAAGCAGCTAGGTTGATTGCTGGAATCTGCTTCACCGTGCCTTTTAGAGCACAGGTGTTAAAATCAAGGGTTAGGGTTGTGAGAGCTTAGAAATTATTTTATTATTAGAAATTTTACATTTGAAATCTTATTTTCAATGTATCATACAAACACACAAAACAACTATATTGCTGCATTTTAGCAGAAAATCCCTGTTCTGTTTTTCAGGGCTTGCTCCTTCAATAAGTCATGATCCGTCACTGTTTTTCTTAAAACTAAAAGAAAAATAAAATGTTCCTCTCTTAGTGTTAAACCCAAAACGTACTGATTGTTGACTGAACTCCTGCTTCATCACGGTCATTACATGTTCGCTGCCGTGTGTGAAGCTCACAAGTTGCCAGAGTTTGTTTCCAACACACGTCATGGATTTTATCACAGGTTTTCTCCACAGGTGAAAAGTCTTTAAAATCACAGTATCATATGTCATAATTAGAAAATGTTTACTGCACCGAATCAAAACTAGAGCAGAGTACAGGGCGACACTTCCTCGTTTAAATAAATAAATAAATAAAATCTGCGCTTTGTTCGATATCTGCGCGCTCGCACAGCTCTGGCACTTTAAGCCATGCTGCTTGCAATTATGCAGATGTCCAAATCAATGAATGGACACTGAGTGTGTCTGCTGTACAGTAAGTTGTCCTTCAGTCGATGCTTCAGCAGTAAGGTTTCTTTTTGTGTGATATGATGGTACAGTAATTATTGCCAGTCTGTCAGATTTATTGGCAGCACTTTGTAAAGTTCAGTTCAATGTCTATAAGGGGAAAAATGATACAAAAGGATGTGATCTGCTGTCGCTGAACTGTTGGATAATTTCTACAGGGGATAAAAACATTGAAATACAATGCAGACCAATTTGACAGCACAACAGTGCAGTCAGATGTATGAGACAGGGTAAATAACAGTAATTATAAAACTGTCGCCAGCAGTATCAGAAGACATTTGGTGGGAGATACAGCACATGTGCTGCAAGTGCATCACATTTCTGACATGTCAAGATTGGATGAAGAGTATTTATTAAAAAAAATTAAACTGAGTAATGCACCACTGGGAGGATACTTTAAAAGGCAGCAGAATGATGAGAGGACAATTTATGACACTGTCCTTGGCAGTAACACATCAGTGTCAGGAATCCGAGCACTTGAGACCAAAGGCTTTTATTTATTCTTTTAGGATTACGGTGGTTTTCACTCACATTAATTAACTGAGCACCTTTTACCACTGTTGACTGTAAAATATGTTCAGGTCTCATTCACACGAAATGAAGCTTTAGTTTGGTCTCTGGAGTGTTTTTATTTTCGTTAGTTTCCTTGAGTGTATTCATTAAATAAATACTGCACTATTCGTCCAGCCTTGATTGAATTGATCAGGAATTGATTCTGTGTTTTTTTTTATATTTAGATTCAATCTGATATTTACATTTAGTATGTAAATGATACTAAATCTCTGATTGTGATGTTTGATTTTAGCTCAGCATGACATTGTTGATCCGTCCACCACAATACTGACACATCTCAATAGCTGCTGAATGGATTGTTCATGGTCCCCAGATGATTAATCATAATGACTTTGGCGATCCCCTGACTTGTTCTCTAGCCCTTTTGATTTGCTCAGTTCTGGTTTATGACCAAATATGATATATGGGATGATCTCCCATCCGTCCCAGTTAACAATACAAGTTACAGTTTTTTCCCCAGTGTTGTTGATAAACCCAAACACTCTCTAATCAACAATAAGCAGTAAAGTAATTAATCTTGTCACTGTCAGTTGATTGCTAAGTGTTTAATGTTCATATCAGGGTAAACAATTCCTGTGGCTGTGACAGTCATGACATTATTAAAAGTTAATTCATTTTTTAGTCTGAGACAAACATAAATGAAGTAAAACAAATCATATCATCCATCTCCTGCCTTTGTTATTGAACCTTCTTTCACCACATTTTATGCTTTATACGTCTACTCCATCAGACAGAGTCAAATATTGTACTTTTTATTCTATAAGTACATATTAATATAGATAGAAGCTGTCATTACTTAACAGATAAAAAATGTACATGATGAGTTTAGGTAATGTACATGATGCGGTTCCACCAAAGAGTCATTTCCCCTCTAAACATCTAAGATGGGTCATGGTTCATTTAACTGCTCGAAGACATAAATATTATTCTCTCATTCACAGAAGCCATGAAATAAATGAATGCAGATCTGTCTAACAGAATTTCATTTGTTCTTCTATTCTCCTTTCCTCCTCATTATCTCACAACCCTCTAGAATGATATTGTAGTGCCTGGACCATTTTATACTGTACTTGTACTGTGACAGTGTTGTATTGGGACTTTTTTAAATAATCTATATGCTCTCTCTGCGTGATTATCTTTAAGTGATGACATAATAATGTAATTCTGCTCTGTATGTTCGGTAATCTCTTCATTTTTATTTGTCCAGGTGGATTTCAGAGGAGTGGGAGCATTGTACCAAAACCTGTGGCAGTCTGGGCTTTCAGATCCGGACCGTTCGCTGCGTGCAGTTCCTTCATGACGCCACCAACCGCTCTGTCCACAGCAAATACTGCAGCGGAGAGAAGCCCGAGAGCCGGAGGCCATGTAACAGAGTCCCGTGTCCTGCCCAGTGGAGGACCGGAGCGTGGTCAGAGGTTCAGTATCCACAATGAAAGAGTTTAAAATAGAGGTTTAAATTCTGTTCTTTGTTGTTCCTCGTCTGGTGTGCAATTAATTACTCACTACCAGCAAAGCATTTTACCCCCGATGCAGGACCAGCTTAAAGGAAGTGATACAAGCCAACTCTTGAAGTTGACTAAATCATTTGTATGTAAAAAAAAAGTCATCTGCGATAGTTCTTCTCCCAATTAAACCTTTTAAAACTGTCAATCCTCTAAATCAGACACTCAGCTGAGTGGTGGAACAGATCAGCAGCTCAGTTTTTATGATCATATGGTCTCTTTACACTGTTTATTTTGAATCCATCACTCTAACAGAAACATTTTACCGATAAGATGTTTAATTAGTCGTCTTTTCCATTAACATGTTTTGCTGGGGGAGGTTTTTTTCTCATTCAGTTCTGACAGAGGTTGGTGTATATTGTACAGACTGTAAAACCCCTTGGGGCAGATATGTGATTCGTGATGTTGGTTTGGATTTAATTAGACCTCTGTAGCTCACATGAGAATAAGATGACACATAATTTAGACAGTGCTTCCTGCAGCAGATATTTGGAGCTAACTTAATTATTTACTGTTTTCTAATTGTACTGTCACAGAGATAAATAAATATATGGAGATGAAGATTTCTATAAACCTTGATTTATACAAAGGGCAACTAGTTAACTATTTATCTGCCAAGAAAACATTGCCAGGCTTCACAAATATGCATGTGTTTCAGTCAGTTCTCACCACATTTGGTGAGTGATTTGTAGTTCACTTGACTTTGGACTTGGCATGGATCTACTCCATGTGAGTCTGAGCAATTAGCATTTTGCCAGTAGCCAGGACTCATCGATCATAAGTGTGACTCATCTGAAACTCATCCAAGTTCTAATTTACCTGAACACTATTTGGATAGTCTCCAAAAGTCATCACCACCACATGGTAACCACTATGTTTATCTTGACACTACCAGATGGAGATGGAGTGTGTGTGTGTGTGTGTGTGTGTGTGTGTGTGTGTGTGTGTGTGTGTGTTGGGGGGGGAGCATTCAGGATTCAAAAAACTTTATTAATGCCACAGGTGAACTGTTTTGACTGTTACAGCTGCTCTGTCTTCAAAGGCAAAAGAAAGGACTGCACCAACACAAATACAAAATAACACAGTAACACAGTTTGTGGCTAACCGTGCTTCTCTGTCCAGCCTGGACACTGTGTCGTGGAGGGTAAGGATTGTCCAGGATTGGGAAGTGTATGGACAGCATATTGCTACTGTTGCAGTTAATAAATTAAGATGATTTCTATTTCTGAATTTGCAAAAACCCATTTGTAATACAGGACAAAAATAAAACGACACAGAGGCTCTTCAGCCAAGTTCACAAAACATGTCCTGCCACGTTAAACCTGTAAGTGAAGTGAAGTAAATCTGCTGCAAAAAATGAAAACTGTGTAAGCCACTGCAACAGCAAAGTAAGCTCCCTGACGTCTTGCTGGCAGTCTTGATATTCCACCGAGTCATCCTGACATTTACTGTCTGTGTGACCTGCCTCTGCTCATTTCAGCTCTGCCTTCCTAAAACTCTGTTCTGCTGCAGGCATGTGAGTGAGTCTGTGTTTGCACTCTTCCGTAGTGCTCCGTTACCTGTGGAGAGGGGATGGAGAGGCGTCTGGTCACATGCCGCATCGGAGATCAGTGTACCGGAGAAAAACCTGAGACTGTGAGACCGTGTAGACCAGGACCCTGCCATGGTAAGGAAGTGGGTTATTGAAAGCTGAAGAAAAATTAAAACGTATATATACACATGACTTTTTTGTACATTTCACATTGTGACTGGTTCCAGGCCATTTCTGGCATTAAAATCAATTGGCATTTGAAAATTGAGCTATTTATTTTATCATAATGAAAATAAAGTTTGCATTAATCTGTTTTCAAGTTCCACTAATGTTGGGTGTTAATTACACAATATTTCAGTTTCATCATATGATTCAGCTCTGGATAATAAAAATAAAAGCTGTCAGTGTAATATGTTTCCTAAATATTGTTTTATTTGCTTTGATAAATTCCACATATCTTTTTTTAATGTGCCAAATTCTAAATACCCAGCGCAGCCTTCACAATAAGAGCTACCCAGTTCTGGATCATCCTTCCATTGAGTATATGACACAATGACTCTGATTGATTCTGTTCTTGTTATGTTAACATCTGGCTGAAACACCAGATCCACCTACACACCTAGCCAGATCCTTATTGTCCTGTCTGCTCTTGATTGATTTCTGTCTGTCGTTATGTCCTCTGTGGTTTTACCAAGGTCGTCTGTGTTGTTTTACCATTTTAACCTTTTCGTTTAACCTGATTGTCTTCATGTTGTTCTGTGTTAATGTCTCCTACGAACATGACCCAACAGTATGTCACACTAGTCTCCTTAGTACTCTAAGTTTTTTGTTTGTCTGTAGTACTTTGTTTTTTTTGTTTGCTCTTTCTTCTCACATCTTCTGTGTTTTATTGTTGTTTTAATAGCTAATTTCATATCTGGGCAGGGGACAACAACCTAAATTAGCCTTTTGGTTAACACAGGCACATTTACCATGATGCTGATTAATGTCCATTGTCCCTGGGGGGAAAAAAACAAACACATTTATCTTTTATTTTCAGGGAACAAATGCAGAATCAACATCATTCCACTGCACTCTGCCTTCAGTCTTCTGCAATCATGCTACAATTTTTCACAAGATTAACACATTACTGTCAGTTGCTGATTAAGACTAATTAATCAGCAACTGATTAATTCCCTGAAGTTTATTTGCTTTCACTTTTCTTCCAAGGCTCACACTTCATGCTCTTTGACTTTCAGATGAGCCATGTAATGGAGACAAGTCCATCTTCTGCCAAATGGAGGTCCTTGCACGATACTGCTCTATTCCAGGCTACAACAAACTGTGCTGCGACTCCTGCAGCAAGCGCAGCGGAGCTCTGTCTCTTTTCTCCGAGGCAGCTGAGATGGAGGAACATATCCGCTTTGGATCAGCCTCCCAGCTGCTAGAGACATTAACGGCCTCTGTCGCAGCGAATGTCACTCGCAATGGTAAACAAGGCTCAAGCAGAGGATCCGCCACTTCAGGCAATGCTGCGAAACACATCACCACCCCTGCTCCGCTCAAGAAAACCACATCGAAGATCACTACAGCACCAAGGAGGGTTCCGCGGCAAGTTGGTTTCAACGACAGGAAGCTGCACGTCATAGCACCATCTCCCCTGGCAGAGCCTACTGAGGGCGTAAGGTCGAGCAGTTTGACAGATAGTCGGTGGCCTTCAGCGTACTCTGAAGTGGAGAGATGAAAGTGCAGATGCTTTTCCCTTAAGGACTTTTAATGTACAGTAGATAATCCAGCTTCATCTTGAGTCTTTTCGTACCAAAACACCAGAGAAAGAGAGAGAGAGAGAGAGAAAGTGCTGGTTCACTTTGTTGTTAAGAATTTTCCTTTTCTTTTTAACCCCTGATACTGACTTTAAATGTCACATAAACATCTTACAGTGAGCTCCCAGAGTATGAGAGCTGAAACAGCCATTTACATTGCTTTCATGCTTTATGTCTAGACAACATTTCCAAGTATAGGGGCAAATGCTGTGAAGGGAATTTTCATTCGTGTCAAATGAACACAGCTTTGGTAGTTCATAGTGAATCATTTCAGGGATGCATAATAACCAAAGTACAGTTGATTCTCATCTCTAATCCATATTTTTAACATCTGAGTGAACATTACCAAGAAATGGTTCCTTACTTCCAACCAAACCCTTGACTTTTTCTACCCAACTTGTCCAGCTTTCGTTGTCACCTGCAGTGTGACAGGTTCAGGAGGGTGCCTGCATTTCCTGTTGATTGGTCTTTTTTTTTCTGGTCTTGTCTTTTAATGAGTCGGGCTCCAGCAGGTCCTCAAGCAAACAGAAAATTTTTATCAGCTGCAGTCATTTCAGCTGATTCAATATGGGAAAATGTATGCAGACTTGCACAAGTAGAGCTCCCACGGTACAGAAATAAATACAGCAGTTGGTGCATGTAGAAAAATCACAGAACATGTGAATAAGTATTTATATGCATTCATTCGTTTTATTTTTATACATTTGCCAAACCTCCTCTCAGTGGCATGTGACAACTAATTTAACACCTTCATGTCACATGTCTAGATTGTGACCTTTGAGCTGGATTAGAGGTTTAGTCTCAGTCTCCTATTATTTTGAAGCTTGAGCTCATTAAGATCTAAACCCCACTGTTTGATACAGCTGAAAATCCTCC
Organism: Ctenopoma multispine; assembly: GCA_034779795.1. Taxonomy (NCBI): domain Eukaryota; kingdom Metazoa; phylum Chordata; class Actinopteri; order Anabantiformes; family Anabantidae; genus Ctenopoma; species Ctenopoma multispine. The sequence continues at coordinate 21,246,120 of JAUYWH010000027.1, forward strand.
TTTACGTGAATGTTAAAAACTACCATGCTTTCCTAGACATCTAAATATAAAGCTTGACTTTTAGAAAATTCAACTTTTCGAGCACTCACGGATTTACTGCACGAAACGAAACACCCGATTTATGAGTGCATATGGAAACTAACCAGAGATGCATCAGTGAAAACCATTAGCCATTAGCTCTACAGTTTCTATGGAAATGGGTATTTATAAAGGTTCCTGTAAATACTGTACATGGAAATATCAGTATTATTTTTACAGGCTACAGATGCTTTAAAAGCTTTTGAAACAATTAAAACGCTTCCAAATGTTTAACTTTTCACTGTAAATGGATATAAAGGATGTATTATCCCTCTGTAAATGCTGGTGCATTGTTCTAAAACGCTCATTTGTTTTCTTGTTGAGGGATAAAGGAGAAGATTGGCGTCTCTCGTTTCAGCTTCTGCAAATGTAGAGCTAAAATCCAAATTCTCTTTTCTTAGCTTGGCAAAAAGACTGAAAGCAGGAAAATTAGTTGACCTAAAAAACTACTTGCACCTCTGAAGTTCAGTATTTCAAATTTTGTTTTTTTGTGTTTTGTAGTATCAGTGTTACATTTGCACATAGCCAGACTAGCTGTTTTCCCGCGTTTTCAGGCTTTATGCTAAGCTAAGCTAATTGTATTTAGCTACATATTTATCATAAGCTATGGAACTAAAACATTCAGCAAGAAACTAAATAAGCGTATTTTCAAAAATGTCAAAACTACTTTTACACGTTACCTTTTTCTAAATTTTAAGTTTCTGTGGTGCTAGCCCTCAACCTCTTTGACTCTGTTGTTAAAGTTGTTAAATCAAAGAAAGGAACAAGTGTTAATTTACTGTGTGTTATATACAGTAGTCTTTTGTTCAGCTGAACCGTATCATCCAGGATTCATAATGCATTTTTAATACGTTATATTTAATTAAAATCCCTTCTTTTAAATTTAACTCTCTTTTTCGCGTCAACTGGATTCACGCTGACAGCACAGTTGGCTTTGTTGGTTCACATACAGGTGAGACAATAAAATATGATCCAGGAAAGTCCTGTTGGAGGAACAAATTTGTGGCATTACAATCTTTGTGCAGTTTTTGCTGCAGGGGTGGTGTCAGAGGGGTGGCCAGCGGTGGCACAGGCACCCACCAAAAAGATCTAATTGACCACCTTTTGTGACCCACTGCCCAGACGCAGAGGAAAGGAGGTACTTTAATGTAGAGCCTTAGAAGCTGAGGCAGAAATAAATAATAATAAATAAAAATAATAATAAATTCAGGATGTTTGTTTTTCTGTCACATAACATATTTGTAGAATCCCTGCAGAGGAATATCACCTTCTCACAGTTGTTTGACTATTCAGAGTTACGAATTAGAGGTAGTATTGTGGTATAAATAACCCCAAATAATATTTCTTACAGTGATAAACGATTCACTTATCAATAATACAGTGTATGGTTTTTATCTCATAAAAGCAGGATTGTAAATTCTTCCTCACATCCCCCATTCAAAAGAATGAGATGGGCACGAATAGTGAAAGTCTGTCTGAACTTGACTTTAGTTTCCACCAACTAGCTGCTACATTGTCAACCTTCTCCCCCAGCCTACCTGTTTGTTCATGCTCTCTGCCATTTTGCACTGGGCCGTTAGCCAGCACTCAGTTTTTGGTTTTTTTGTTTGTTTTTTTGGGGAGATTTGACGAGGGCTGAACCAATGTGCAAAAAGCCATATAGAGCTGCAGAACTGGGTGCTAATTCTCGGATTCACATTATACAGACTCATTTGGATCAATTTTCATATCAAGCATCTTGCTTAATGGAGCGTAGGCTTGTTCCATCCTTTAAATTTCAGCCTGAGCAGAGCTCTGATGTACAGTTTGAGTTGGCAGGAACAAAGTGTCTCTATAAGCACAAGAGGCTGAACTTTCAAAAGAGTTTTATTGTATGTGGAGCATGTTTTTTTCCCCAAAGTATTTTCTAAATGGCTTTTGTTTATGGGGGAACAAGGTTTGGGAAAGAGAAAGCTATTTATTTAAAATTTCCTCACAACCACCATGCATCTGACTGCAATAGCAAAGACACAGTTTTGTGTTTTCAGCAAAGAAATAGCTTGCAACTATTCACACTCACTCCTGTGTGCCAGTGTATAGTACGTGTATATAGCATTGAGTGCATAAATATTTATTGAGCGTTAAAGGGTTCTGCTTTGTTTTTACAGTATGTGCGGTGCTAGCTCGTCAATAAGCTGCAGCAGTTAAACCGTTAAGAACTGATCACAAGTTTTTCATGTTAAATACGATAGATTTCTAATTTTTAAAGCTGATAGACTAGAAATGACATTGTTTTTTGCAAACAATTAGATGTAAATATACATGCTCAACTTTGAGATGTTTTACTTGTTGTCAGAAAGCTGTCTTTTCACAGCTGGTAAAGTTGACGTGTATGTGGTTTGTAGTCGTTATCGTCATTTTCCTCCCCAGTTGTTTTCACATCCTTTTATTCGCTGCGTATAAAACATTGCTGCTAATGTAATGCAGAGCTTTTAATGATAAATAGAATAGTTTTACATGTTACATTGACAATCCCTGAGCCTCAGACAGATTAACGGCATAGGATTCTCCATGTACTGTATCAATACCCCTGTGCTATCCATGCATTGAAGTATTATGATTGTCATGATCATGACTGTCAGTCACTCGTGGCTATATTTGCTATATGTATTTGTGTAGATTGAAGTGTACACTACTGATGCTGTTTGTTGTAATGGGGAGCACATAGCAATAAAATATGTAATTAAATACTCTGACTTCTTGCTTTTAGTCTTTAGTTCTCCACCATCCTCATTTCTGCATCTGTGTGGTTTAGGACTGCAGAATTAAAGAAAAAGTAGGTAGCACTTTACAGCTTGGTAATAGCAGTGTGATATTTAAAATAAGAAGCAATAGGTAGGTAATTACAAGGTAATGAGGTAATATTTCAGAAAATAACAATAAAAAAACAGGATTACCAATAATAAAACAGCAAGAGCTACAGTTATTAGCTGGAAACAATTGTAGTTTCACTTCCTGATCGCTACACTTGCCACTTTATTAGGTACACCTGTACAATCTGATGCACAGGAGGCCAAACCATGAGAAACTCTCAGTATACTGTACTGTAGTATGATTCCTTCACCCACTGCAACCTCAGTAATAAACGTATATAATTAGATATAATAGAATTAATATCTTTCTGACATTTTCAACAAAAACTGAGATCCTGATCTTATATAACATTATACAGGTATACAGCCCTCGTGGGTTCGAACCCCAGTCCTGGTAGGAATGGTTTGATATCCAGTCCCCCTCTTTGGACAAGAAACTGAAACCTCATAGGAGAGCTGATATCTACTACCCCTTTCCCAAGGGGATCAGTAAAGCTTCAGTTATTATTAGTACTACCTGGTTATAACTATAGTAATTTCAATAATATTGCCTTAAGTAAAACAGTATATATAGATCTTGATCTAGATATATATATCTATATATCTATGTATACAGATACACACAGTGTATGTGGCCTGGTAGCTCAATTGGTTAAGCGTCAGACTGGGATGTTAAAGGTCGCAGGTTTGAATCCCAGTCTGACTCCTAGCCCCTCCCCCACCAGATGTCCCTGAGCCAGACGCTCAGCACTAGCTCCCTCTAAGTCGCTTTGGATAAAAGCGTCTGCTAAGCAAAGTACAGTGTATCAATATATATATATATATATATTTTTTGTTTGACTCTATGACATTGTTGTCACTAAATATAACCCTCCAGTTAACTTATTATTACTGAGACATTTTCATTTTTGGAAATGGATATTAGTCGTGTGTTTATGGACTCCTATTGCTATTACTTATACCCAGTTTTTACCTTGTTGTTACTAAAGTAACTACCATGACATTATTTTATTATTTTTCGTATTGATATAATAATCTTGGTACTCTAGCTATACCTTTTTCAAACTATTACCCCTCTATTACACTGTTATTACTATTATAGCTGTCAAGCACTACTAGTTCTTCTTCTGGGATTAATAATGGATAGTACTCCATTACTACCATCTGTAAAGTGCTACCAGAAGTTATGTTATTTTATAATCATATATTGGTATTGCAATATAATTTTATAATTTCTTTTTAATTTGTTACCATTTACGACAAAGGAAACAAAGAAGAAGAGGAAGACAAGGGGACAGCATTAGGGACAGAGACAAAAGATGAGACTCACAGAGGACCGTGATGCAGATCCAAAACATCTGGAACGAGGTGCACACCAGCAGCCAGGAGGGAAACAGATGGCTGATGGAAACAGATGGCTGATGGAAAAGCAGGAGACTAGAGAGCGATGCACACACTGTGCTCAGAAAGAGGAGAGAGGCGGTGACGTTTTAGGTTATCACTCCACTTTCAGTGAAAACGTATTCTTGGTGGACTACTTGATCCCTGCCATTATGTAGCCTACTAACATGGCAGTCATCAAAATTAGACCCTTGAAATAAACGTCTTGAATATTGACAATAATAATTAATAATACACTAATAATACACATCTATCAGTTCTGACGAGGAATCAAACAATATTTAATCAATATTGAATTTCAGTGTCTTTGTTGCTTTTTCACAATTCATGAAGTTGATCGTTAAAGTCATAAAGTTAAATGACATTTAAAATAGAATGTCAATGTCAATCTCATACGCTCAAGTGAAAACTTGCCTCGGGCACCGAGGCAGCCAGGATCACCACTGGAAGAGAACGTCTCTGTTAGGCCTCATTTACTGCTGATTGATTTCTCAGAGAATGAATGAAAACAACATCCTGTCATATATCACAACGGCGCTACAGGCTAACAGCAGCATTTCTGCTTGTATGAAGCATGTTATTTTCCTTCCAATGCTTTCTATGCTTTTATTTATTTAAATGAAATAAATGAATACAGTTACAAATGTATAGTATTACTCAGAACTGTAGTAAATGAAAATAATTTAAAAATCACAAGTAACTCAAAATTGGACTTTCTATGACTAGGGATTATATTACAAGAAAACATAATGTGGTAACACAAGTGAAACTTTGCAGGTTGACTCATCAACGTTTTTAAAATGTATAATGTATTTACTGTTGCAAATTAGTGGTATATACATTTAGTTTCTGGAGTTGGATTGTTCATGACAACATGTTTGATCCTCCTTTAACACCAGTGCCAGTCATGATCGATCAGGAAGGAGTTCCCCCATATTGATCTCCCGGGCTGAGAAATGTCTGCCTGAAGGAGGTCTGCTCAAAGGGCACTTTATAATCCTCTCAAGTGGCATTTCAGCTTACTGAGGCAGAAACCATGAGAGGTCTCACCGTACTTCTGAGCACACGTGGAGCCTGGCTACTGAGGCACGTAGTACTTGTCAGGCTGAAATGAAGCAAATCTCTGCAGACAGTTTCCAAAATCATATGAAGACCCTTCAAGTAGCATGTAATGAGTTTGATTTGACCACCATTTTCACTACATTTCCAGACAGTCAGTCATAAATAATTTTAACATTATCTACAGTAACATCACAGAAATCATATGGCTGTTTTATCTTTTATTACATATGCTGATATCCTCAAAGTAAGCCTGCATAGCCACAAGTCCTGTGAAGGTACACACATCCTTATTTTAAATAGACCGGAGACTGTAATTAATCATAATTTAAATGGTCATAAATTCAATTTCAGATGTCAGGGTAACAAAAACTAAAAAAGAGAAAGTAGGGTTCCAGCTATCATTCTCATTCTGCTCACTGCATTTTTTTTAAACCCAGAGGAGCCAGGAACAACACTTCAACAACGTCTCCAGAGATGATAATAAAATTCAGCAAAAAGCAAAGAACCCCGGTTTGAGACGTCAGTGCACGTCAGTCTCTGAGCTGCCTTGAGAAATGGGATGAGACAGAGGCACCACAAACACAGGAGCAGAGAGAGTAGAGGAAGACACTGGGGCGCTGGTGCCGCCATTAACGGTTCCTGCCACCAGAGTCACCGCGCTGCGCGACTGGGAAAAGACAGGCGCATGGTGAAAACCCTGACGACACCATGTCCATTCTGCTTAAAGTCACATTAAAAGTTGGTGTCAGAGCAAAATAAATAAAACATTAAACCTGATTTTCAAACGTTTTTCCCCTTGTGTTTTATGAAGAACAATGATGAGCCATGTTTTTTTTTCTGACACTGAGCCAGTAGCCACTGCTCATGACTGACGGGGGCTCATCCTCTGAGCTGATACACTTTAAACCACCTGATACACTTTTTTTATTTTCCCTTCTCATTAGCTGTCAGATCACTGACTTGTCTGCTGCATTAACCTTTAATAATGAAGGTCATATGTTCCAAATGCTCCAGTTTCACAGCTATTCTTACAACTACACATCAGACCAGCGGGGTTCGTTGTCGCAGATGAAAGCTAACCCCTTTAAGGTGAGAAAATGTCAACATGTTTGTCAGGTAGAACTGACTGAGGGATACTATTCATGCTGATCAGTGCAGCTCTAATAGTGCAGGGGCAGTGGGGAGACGTAACTACCTCGCTCAGCTTGTACCAAACTGTAACTGAACCATGTTACAACATACGAACACCAGTGGGTTTGTTTTTGTTCCTGTGCTGTTTTTTTCTTTAAGTGGAGACATTAATAGAGACAATAAACACATCATCAGCTGTAGTGAGGTACCAGCAAAAAGACTTCATATGTGTTTTTTGGCTCCACATCCCAGATCTGCAGAAAGACACTGCTGATCTCATTGTTACTGTACCTCTATGCATCCTGTTGGATGGAGTGTGTTAGTATTGACTGCTTTTGCAGCAGTCCATAGCAGTGGCAGTCAGCCAAGGGTGCTCAGTGTGTGTGAAAATTCACATGACAGTGCCTTCTATTGTGTGAGCTCGAAATGAGGGGCGAGCTCGCCAAAATGTTTCAGCGGGATGACGCCGTTTGGAAGCTTTTTGACAAACTCTTGGCAGAATAATGATCGTTTCATGTGGTAAAACATCTGTGATTTGACTAATGACTGCTTGTCCTTTGTCAGCTGAAAGAACAGACTGATGGTGGCATTCTTGAATGATGAGGGAGAAATAAAAAAAGTTATTTTCTTTTTTATTTCAAACTTGCTCAGACCCAGTAGTGGCTGAAACTTAAATACCAGCATGAAGTAGCATTCTCTATGCTTACAGGGAAGTTAACAAAATTCCTCTTTTGCACTGAGATTCATATTTTAATGTGATGTATTTACCTAATTCCCTGTAAACACACACCACAGGATGTGTCTGGAACTGTTGGAGGTTGAAAAGATGAAAAGGTGAAAAGATACATGTTGTTAGTTGTGTTACCGTCATTGCACATGGTTTTCTAATGACCAGTTCTCCTTTTAAATGAGTACATTAGCATTAGCAAACCTAATATGCTGTTGGAAGACAGTACTAATGTTTGCAGAGTTCAGGCCCCTGTTTTTCTATGTAAATATTCCTTTCTCAGATACAATAGTCATTTACAATATGAACAATGTCTACACATTCATTCTGATCCACTTGATGTTATGAAATCTACTTTTCCAAACGTATGACTGGTAGTGTAAATAAAGCTGAATTGAATTGCACTGAACATATTTTCCCTCCCATTATCCTCTGAACATCACAAAGCACCTGGATACAGATTTTTGTCATCAAAACAAAGTTACAGACAACTTCGCTAAAAAAGTAAAACGGTAAATGAGCTGAAGTTGTCTCGTGTTGCTTGACTCTTTCGCACTCTGGGATGTTTTTGTGATTTGACTCTGCTGCTCAGTGGGCGTGAGCGTCCCATTGGTTTAGTGATGAGAGCGGTGAGAAGGGTCACGACCTGCTGCGTGTGGGCTTGTACGCAGCACACTGTTGTTACAGGGTTGAATTGGTCAAACAAGTTTCTCACTTCATCCTTTGTTTCTTGACTGAAAAGATTTCACACTTTTTTTCTAATCTGGAAACATAAAACAGCTCTTTCCTTTGCTACTGAAACCTCCTATTACCTTGATTTATTTCTGTGTGCAAAGCTGTGTGCTTCCTCCCCCCTGCTCTTCCTTTTATGAACAGAAGAGCTCACTGGTTTAAAAACAGTAGAGATGTTTGTGGATTTCAGAATGAAATTCACAGGCCACTACTGCTGTGCCACATTAATGCTCTTCCTGCTGTGATGCTCCTCTGTTACACTCTTTTTAAGAGTCTCAGGGTCATATTTCTGTACCTCTGCTGTCTGTTTATGGCTTTTTCTGTGTCTTTGTCTTTTATTTTTCTTCCTACATTTGAGCAACAACTCACCAGGACAAATTCCTTGCATGGGGAAACCTACTTGGTAATTAACTTATTTCTGATTAAATATCAAAAGAACTATATTAATAATACTGAGAAATGAATGTAGGTAGGGTGGGTGGCATTTGCTAGAATCCCTGGGTTGGTGGTTCCAGTCCCCCTCTAGTGCGAAGGAAAATCCTCACCAAATCAAATATGCAGAGTGATCCTCTATGGCAACCGTGAAAAGGAGCAAAGAAACGTACTTATTAACGTTTCGTAGCTTGTTGAGGTGGAGCAAGGTTTGGGCATTTTTTGGTAGTTTAGAGGGTTGGGGTCCCTTCTAAGGGTCACAGGACAAAGACTTGCGAACAACCATACGAAAAAGTTCTGATACTGCTGTGAGCCTCAAAAAGTAAACGAGTTAATTCTTTGGCGCGACTGCTATCAGCTCATTGACATCAGAAACCGGACGAGTGTTTGCATCTGTTCCTAATTTCCACACTCAAGGAAGAAGCTACAACCTCCCCCCAGCGGATCACACCGCTTCCCTGATCTCTCTCCAACAATTCGGGGTCTTTTGCACGTCTTTGTAGTCTAAATGTGATGAATCATACAAATGAGCTGCGCACACTCTCAGACAGTCTCTTTCCTCAGGCGCTCGCGGTGCTGCACTCACATGAAAGGTGACAGAAGCAGCTTTGCAGAAGTAGTAGTTCTTCCTATAATACAAACACTATTTTTTACACAACAACTGCATAAGAGCCTCAAAAAGATTTTCTACTTTTTTGGAAACCACAGTTCTTCCCACTTTCGCCTTTGGAATGGGGATTTCAGACCCTGTAATCTTTGCTTTATGAAGTCGCTGGATCCTCTAAACCAATCCCTGTTGTTGTGGTCACATGTGCACTCTATGGAGCTGCTGTGTAAAATACAACACAAGGTTCAACACAAAGACAATTCTCTGTGCCTGTTTTGTTACACCCTGTTGTTGTGTGTTGTGATGGTGCATTCTCAGGAAAGATTAATCTTTTTCTTTTTTTTTTTTAAAGCTTTCTCTCCTAATCCAGCGAGCTTTCATCTGATGATCTGGAGGTTGAAATCGCAAAGTCTCACCCTTTGTGAAGTCAAATCATTGCTGCAGAAACTGAGAGCTCTTTCATCATGTTTTGGATTGTATGTCAATCACGATGTGAAGTTCTTGAATTGCTGTTAGTGATTTGCATTGATTGCATGCAGCTTCAGGGTTGTTTGGAGAAACACTGATTTTTTGCTTTTGGATGTTAGTGTTTTCATCCGTTGCTTTTCAGGGCTGAATGATGATGTGTGGATGTGACCTCCACTGAGCCTGGATGATGCAGTTTATACTGGACTATCAGCTCTGAAATCCAGCTGCACTAACTTCATACCACTCCATATCATGCCTCTCTACATCTTGCGTCATGTACAGCTGTGATATTAGCTGAATTGTCGCATGCCACTTCTTACTGTGTTAATGGGTTTTGCATTAGTATAGGTGTTCTGCAGTGGTTGGGTTTATACAGTCCATAATCACCATCCCTGAGTCTATTTACTCTACCTAACAAAAAAGCAAGTATTAATTATTTATTATAACATCTGGGAAACTTGATAAATATGATGTAGGTTGCTACAATGCAAACAACATGCTTCAAGTATTGATTACTAAACATTGTGTGCAAGTTGTGGACAAAATACAATCCAATAAAATAGTCTGAAAATTATTGATTTTCATTTTGATGGCCATGAATCAGTTAGGGTAAGTTATTATCAGATATTTATACCAATTAACCGCATTCATATTTCCCAAGCTGGATATGTAATGAAAGTGTAATCAGAAGGATTAAAGTGGCATTTGCTGGGCTCACCAGGGTGTCTGGGTTTGATGTAGGTAGAATTGACAGGTGGCAGCAGATTAGATACTTGGCAACAACATCGGGTGTGTATAGAGAGTCTGACTAAATATACAGCAGTGCAAACACAGATGAACTGTAAATGAAAGGAGCGATAATAAAGTGAGCAATTCCTTAAAAAAAGAAATACTGTACAACAGTACAATAATAATTTGCAATAATGGTCCTGCATTTATTATAATTGACCTGGGTTAAAGTACCTAGGCATTAAAAATAGTTATAATAATATAATAGTCATATTATTGAATTACAGTTATTCACAGGTAGTTCTTAGTTTATGGTATGTTGTATTAAGAGAGTGTAGAGTGGCAGTGTTGCTGGAAATTCTTAAGAAAAGTGCCCTAAATTGCACCTCAGTGACGTAATTAACTACTTCACACAGTGACGTAATTAACTACTTCACTACTCTTATACTCAATCAGCTGTAAACACAATGACATCTACCTGTGCACGTGGTGCAACATGAACTCCACCTTTCCGGATGAGATCAGCTGCACGCGCCGAGTGTGATTAAAAATGCGCCATTAAAAAAAAAAAAAAAAGTAAACAAATCATACTGCGCATGTGCACAATTCAAACTTGTGGCGCGGCGGTTTAACGTAGCTAACAGTTATCGGCAGTTATTTGTAAGTCTTGTCAAGTTTTATCGACATTAATTAGCTGATTTCACCATTTACGTGCAGTTATTAGCATACAAATATCTTTCTTGGTGAGCTACTTTGGTAAATTTGTCGGCATACAGTAACTGAACCGTGGATGGTGAAGGTGTGTTTTCCGCAGGTGGTAGACATTAAAGCTAACTAGCTAACAGCAGTTTTGAAGCATGTTACTCTTGTCTTACTGCCAAAATAATTTAATTTTAACTATTTTATGTGGCTGAAAGTGTCACAGTTGGGCTAGTAAACCTGTTTGATGTTGAAGGGAACCTGCAGGTGTGCTCTTTAACGTGGTGTGTCGCTTTAACATCATGAAATGACTCCTCAGTGTGATGTAATTGAAATAATGTACTCATACTTCTTTTTGAATGCTGTCTGAGTTAATTACCCCAAATCTCCTATAGGTCATGAGCTGGCCAACATCTAGTGAGGTGTCCTGACTGGACTTATCACATGTTTGGTGAGTACAGCTATTGTACAGTATTCAAGGTAATGTAGTAGTACTGTGCAAAAGCCTTAGTCTCTAACAAAGATGTGAAAATGTTCAGCTTTATTTATTAACTTCACAGTAAGTGCAGTGAACAGAAAAATATGATATAAGGTATGGTGGTTGTCATCTGAGGCTCTCCGGATAGGATTGGGATTGTTCGGTGTCTTGCTTTTGACAAGCTTTGTGAACATTCTCCAGCTTTTTTATATTGTCACTGAAATCTGTAGATTTCTGCTGTGTAGTTGGTGTACCATGCTGTTAAACGGTATGTTCAAATGCTTTCAGTAGAGCAGTAGTAAAAGGCTCTACGCAGCTCTGCAGGCAGCTGGTTCTTCTTTTGTCTGTAGAAATTAGAGCTGCTACTGAGCCCTTGTTGTTGTTGTTTTTTTTTTGTTTTTTTTTACCAAGGCAGTGGAGTATATGGTCCTTCGTTTAGAGAACCTATATGTCTCATTTCTGGGACTATGTAGATCCCCAACCTTTGTGCAGCATGATAACCTGGCTGCTTGTAAATCAATTCAGAGTGTTGGATTTGGTGAATGTCATGTGTGCATGTGATGTTCACTGTTCTTATGTTTTTACAGGTAAGCACCTTTCAAACTGGATCAGTGTTCTTCCAACCAGATCAAGATCCTTGGCAGCACCTGAGAAGTTGCAGGAAGAAACGTAGATAAGGTACTGTATGAGTCGCCCTGTAAATGGATAAATGTGTATACATAAATATCCAATTTAGAATTAGTTTTTCTAGCTTGAACTGTTTTCAAAGCTGCGACATGATCAGCCTTCGTTGGAAGAGATCGTATGCAAAAGTTTGAAAAAATGTTATCACTAACATGTAGAACCAACCATACATATGTCCAAATTTTTATAGTCTAAATAGCATGGGTAGGATTTTTGCAGTTCCAGAGATAAATTTGCTAAATTTTATGCATTGTATCTTTGATCGCCCCTAATAGTATTTGTTTTGTATTGTCAGTGGCTATTTTTCAAAGTATATTTATAGAATAGCAAGACCGTAATCTTGAAGAAACGTCATTTGGTTATAACATGGCAGCATAGAGCTGTAAGCGGATCCCTAAGTGCTTCAATTTGTTTTATTCTTCTTTCCAGATAATGACATCTATGAAATGGTTTATATTCACAAGACCTGAAATAGACCTTTTGAGAAAAGAATAGAAATGAATGTTGGGAAATGTGGAATAAAGTAGATGGGTTATGGATGAACAAAAAAAAAAAGACACCACAGTGTGTAGAGGTAAAGCAGAAGATGTTTGTGTATTTATAGTGAGGTGAAGTTTATCTCATTATTGTCTTGTTGCTTAGCTCCTTTGGACTGAGCGTGGCTGATTATTACTTATCTGGAGGTTGATGAGATGCCTGATTTAAAATTAACTTAATCAGAGTTTCAGATATTGTCTTAACTTAGATCTTGCACGTAGTGTCTTATTTAGTTGCTATGATGAATTTGTCTGTTTAATCTACACATCAGGACAAAGATACCGTTAAGTTGTCATTTTTACTGCTGTGCGGTGAACACAGTCATGGACAATTGAATTACGTGTTAAAAGAAACGTCTGACATCTTTGTTGCTGTCCTGCACAAGGTAAATTGATGATGATGATGCTTCCTTCACAGGTCAGAGGTTTTTTTGAAAATGATTATTGCTTCTGTGTTCAGGGAAGAAGCCCCATAATGTACCGAGGCAAGCAATAAGCGGGTAGCACGCATTTCAGAAGGACATTGTTAAAGGTCAGCAAAAGGGAACCAGAACAAATCTGAAAAAGTTAATGTGTTTCTGTGAGAGTGCGAATTGAACAAACGTGAGGATGGATTTTAAAAATGTGGGATAGAGAATAAATGTGCTGCTGTTATAACATGATACAGTGTGATCTCATATAATATTTTGTAATTGAAGCGTTTCACATCCTAAAGTAACTCTTTTTTTTATAAACATAAATGTTAACACTACTCCATCAAGTGACATCATTTTAAGCCTGTTTACAAACGTTTTTTCCACATTTGCAGTAGTCCTCCCCAAGACTTTGATGTATAAGATGGAAAAAAGCTGTTCAAACCTGCCTGGTCCTATGTGGAAAAAGTTAGAACTTTATTTAAAAATTACTTTAAGCTATTAAATGAAACCACTTTTGATAAGGTTCTAGTTCCAAGAAACACCAGGAGCATGTTCACTGGATGTGCTATACTGTACATCTAAATGAAAATCTATTTCTTTTTAATCTTCGACTGGATCCGGTCTATAAGTGAGCATAATTGTGGATTTTTTTAACATACTGTGCCGTGTGCCTGCTGGGTTGATGATGTCTCCCGTGACTCTTGCTGCGCTGTGATGGTGACACCATATAATCCCACAGCCAAGTAATGTGGTACTCCTGAATGACTGTGAAGAGCCCCTAATATTAGCCTAAAGGAAATTCAGTTAAATGCTGACGTATATGTTGGAACAGATAATCACACAGCAACTGAAGCTTAATCTGTAGTTGAGTGTTTTTCCCTTATAGGCTCAGTTTTGTACAGTAGGTTATGGGCTGAAATACAGGCAATGATTTTTCATAAACTCATAACAGATGTTTCAGATATAGATCTATCTAGAGACATATACAGTATATAGATATATATCTATATAGAGATTGAGATATATTGATATGTATAGAAATGTTTCAGTATGAAAATGATATTGGTGAGCTGTTCCAATAATTGCTATCATTGTTTTGACAAAATAAGAAGATAATTGATTTTATTTCTAAAATGAAAGGTGTGACCCACCTTTTAAGTGGATTAAAACCTCTGTCACACACGTCAGGTCACAGTGATCTGTTATTTAGTGCATGTAAATGTGTGTTTGATTTGGAAATATCCAGACATCCTGCTCCTCCATCTGTCCTGGCACTCCTTCCCCAGTGAAGCTGTTGACTCTTTCTTTCCACCTCAGCACTGTGGTTCGGTTCATGCAGCGAAGAAAGGCTGACTCAAATGAAATGTGACTAGGAATGCTGCTGACAGCATAATGTAACAAAGAAAACTGGGATTAGACAATGTTGAAACAGTTTGCAGTTTCCATTTGTAATCATATTGTCAATTAGATGTGTGTTGCGTTGTTGCTTTGCCTTTTGTATAATACAAGTGATGCTTAAACATGTAGGACAGGATCATACATACACACACACATCAAAGTGTTCCATATCGACTATTAAAGTTTAACATTGTCATGAACAAACAGTTCTTATCTTCCTGTAATGGGACTGGAAAGAGGTAGAATTAGCCAAAAAATGTACAGACAAAATATGCTAATAACACAGGGAAACAAATTCAAATTGATTCCTTTCCTCGGTTTATGACAAATAGCAGTTGAGGCACCAAGTGGCTAAAGGTCACGGCACTGGACCATCTGTGTCAAAGGATTTTTAATCCACCTAGGCAGGTTAATGTTATTTAAGTTGTACTACTGTGATAATCATAGTGCACTGGTTCTTTTTTTTTTTTTTTTTTTAAACACATTCTGTATACAGACAGAAGACAGTTTCACATGTGGAAGGATAGAGAAAACTCCCTAAAGTTATGAATAATATTGTTAAAAGAGTCAGAAAACAAGGTGACTGTTTGATACTCCAGTCCAAAAAGCCTGCCATATGCTGTTGAAGGCAAGATTGTTGTTTTCATGTAGCTTGGAGGGTGTATATGAGTAAATCAGATGGTACTCTCATGAGTATCCGTTTGGATGTCAGGGGACAACAGCTTGATATAAAATGTGTAACTCCACAAACGTGCACACGCCAGCTGCATATGAACTAAAATAAAAGCAATCCAGACACTTGTTTCTCTCACAATGTGAATTATTTTATTCTTTTTTTTATAGTTGTAATGCATCCTGAGAGTGAGTGTGGAAATTCATCTGGATAAATTGTCCTTGGTGTTTCTCAGAAGTGCTGTGAAATGAATAAGTAGCAATGAGCTACCGGCATCATTAAAAGAATTAAATTAAGAATTAAAAATAATACACAGGTACCTTTAAAAGTTAAGAAGAGAGGTCCAGACACAGCACAGTGGTACAGAGTCAGATAAGAGCCCTCTATTGTCTGTGTGTGTTTGAGAACATGACTCCTAAGCAGTACATTTCTTTCATTTGAAAAGCTGGAACTGACATATTGTACATGGGTGGCAGTGTCGGTCACTTCAGTCCAGACTGAAAAATCTCCACAGTTACTGTCATTTAATTCTGATTGGACTTTCCAAGTTTTCATTTTTGTTAAGTAGGTAGACCGCATGACATTTAGTACAAACAACCTGACGGATGCATTAGGTGGCATCATTTTGTCTAACACTTCTGTTTTTGACTATATGCTCATCTTTATAAGTGTTATTGGTTTATGTGGAACCTAGTTTACCCTGTGAGCAATAATATAAGCTGTGATGCCGGCTTGAGCTATCAGTGGTGTTATTATATAGTTTAGTTATTTTATCAAAGGATGAATAGGATAAATGGAAGACATTTTTTGGACTGAACCCAAATGCTCAGATATTTGTTCATCAGATATTAATTAGGTTTTAAATTTTAAGTTTTTAAAATTTTCTTTTCCTTTATTTAGTTTTTTTAATGAAATAAGATTAATAATAATTTAATATATTTAATTCCACTATTAATGATACACAGTCCCTAGCTTTTGGCCAGTATCAGACTAAAACTAAATTATATAACATTTTTAACCTATGTAACAAAGTGCAAACACGTGTCACCTGTGAAATTTCTTATGTTTAGGTGAAAAAAGAAAATTTAGTTCTTAACCTTAATGCTACACATGTATCTTGGCAAATTTCCTGCAATAAGTATTTAAACAATGATACAGTTTTCATCATTTTGGCTCTTTGGGCCACAATAGACTTGAAATGAAACAATCACAATGTGCTTGTAGTGTAGACTGAAAATATTAGATAAATCATGTCGGGGCTACGGCCATTTTTGTAGATGGACCGGTGCAGCACTGATTAAAAGACTAATTGCCGTAAAATAAAATGTATTTGTACATCACTGAATCAATGACTAAGGCAGAGAAAGATTTTAGTACTTTGTTAATGAGTTAAGACCAGTTTCTTTATTAATGACCACTTGGACAGTTTGCTGTTCACAAGAACACAGATGTACCCTCTCACAGTTTGGACACAGTGAAATATATTTTAATACAAAGGCAAGACAGAAACTAGCTTGACAATTAGAAAAAAAAAGAAAGTACAACAACAGTTTCTCAACACAGATTGCATACTTCCAACAAATTATCAAAAGGTTTATTTTAAGAAAGTGTACACTCGGTGACAAGAAAAAGATGGTGAAAAGGTGTGACTATGGTCAACACTGCAGAGCTGGAGGCAGAATTTGGCAGATTTGGGTGAAATTGGACTTTCAACTAGCATGTTGAATGTACTTTTATGGATGGAGATATCCGGACATGCCAGAATTGACCTAATATCACAACAATTTCCTCCACTCGTGGACAATACATTCAGTTTCTCCAAATGAATCCATATCTAAATCTGTTAAAGAAAATCAGCATACTCATGACACAGAAGAAAACAAGCTTTCTAAGACATATTTGACATCCATCCCTAAGTTCTGCTTATGAATTAGCTGAATAACACAAGTGATAGGAGATCTTTAAAGATATTGCTTCATTTCTTTTACATATTATAAATGGGTTTTTCAACCCATTTAATATTATTAATGGGTATATCATCAATAGTTTCAGCCTTGGCCAGACATTACATATTGAATCTCACATTTTTAACACCAGGATGCTTGACATCCCTGCTGAAGCACTTAAGATTATCTGTCAGGGCTGAAAGTGTTTCAGGATGGTACTAAGCAGAGTCTCTTTCCTGGTCTGTGTGTGTGTGTGTGTGTGTGTGTGTGTGCGTGCGTGCGTGCGCGCAGAACAAAGACACAGAAAGGCAAGCATTAGTCGTTTCATGTAGGTAGACCAAGAAGAAAAGAGCACAAAGAATAGGTAGACTGTGTCAGAACTCCACTCATGTCACAGGCTGTTCATTGTGTTACTTCAGTAGTAGAGTATGTAAAACAAAATGGACTTTTCTCAGTTTTTGCTTTGATAGTTTGATGTTACACTATGTGATGTTTTGTTGTGCAATAACTAGGCAACACTAGTGCAAAAACAAATGAGGTGACTATATAAAGTGAACAGTAAGTCATTTTAGACATGGTCTTGATTTTACCCTAGTTTCCCCATGTGATCTTAGCTCATAGAAGAAATAACTTAAAAATAGTTTAGTCTAACCCTGTATTTGTTGAAAAATGACTTTGAATCTGTTTACAGATTCTGAAGAATTTGAAGTCTTTGAAGAAAGGGAAGCACTATGCCAGGATGAACTCAGGGCACAGAGCTTTGGCATCAGGATTAGAGTTTCTCCCAGACCACATTTCTCTGTAAAACTACAGTAATTTACAGTAAACATTAGGTTATTTAGCCAACAGGTTACGTAATGGCTGCTCATTACATTTCAGTTCTAACTACAAGGATAAACAACAGCTCTGTCAGTAATTTGGATGAAGGCAGTCTGTTGTCACTGTGTATGTGCCAATGACAATAACTTTACAGAGCTGTTAGTACAAACCAATCCTGTCTCCAAAGATAAAGTCCTACTTCATGATATTTTTAGGAAATGTAATCCGGTTGCAGTTCTGTTCCCTACAAAATAAATTGATTGCAGTATACAGTGCCTTGTAAAAGTATCCAGCCCCCTTGAACTTTTCCACATTTTGTCACATTACAGCCACAAACATGAATCAATTCTATTGGAATTCCACGTGAAA
>JAUYWH010000027.1:21271892-21377395 GCA_034779795.1 Ctenopoma multispine
CTGTCTGTCTGTCTGTCTGTCTGTCTGTCTGTCTGTCTGTCTGTCTGTCTGTCTGTCTGTCTGTCTGTCTGTCTGATTAGCAGGGTCAGAAAGTTGGCCTAAAAAATGGTCTAGTGTGGATGTCATTGTTTTTGCAGCTGTACAGGAAGAGTACGTCCACAGTATAAAGAATAACCACAACTTCTACCACTGCTGAATACTATCTCAATGGAACAGAAATTCCCCTGTGAAGTATCTGTGGGAAAACAGGAAACTTTCAACAAAAATTTGAGGCCAGATTGAATAATAAAACAATATTCAGTCTAATAATGAGGCTTGGATTATTTCATAGCACCAAAAGGTCAGAGGCTGTGTATGTGCCGCAGACTAAGCTAAAACCTTTAGTTATACAGCAGATGCTGGCTAAGTCAAAAGGAGATTTCTTGTTCAATTAACTTTACTGTTCAGCTAATTGACGGCAAAAACAGTTTTCTTTGTTAGAGAAGCTGGAATATGCAGCCTGAATTTTGAGAACCCAGCAACAATGGTCTTACTGACATGAGAGGTTACTGATGGTCCCCGGAATAACGTTAATTAGTGAGAGGTATAATAAACTCATTAATCAGTATAATGAGTCTCAGCCATTGGCACACTGTCAAAGTCTTGTTGTAGTGGGTGAATGCTAATGAGTAATCTTTGTTGAGCATTTTACAAGCCAAAATTTGAGAGTTACTTGGGGTCTGTATGGTTAACGAAACAACATGGCCTGACCAGACAGTTGAGTCTATTGGAAAGTTGGAGAAAACACAATAAAGTCTCTTTTAGAATTGATACAATAATTGTCACTCCATAATTACAACTGCTCAACAGTAACTCTACAATACAGATATCTATTTTGAATGTCTTTCCTGTGCTGAAGAACCTTGTGACATTGATTAACTGTATCAGTTGTGTTGCCCTTGACATTTTAAAAAGCCTGCTTTATATATATATTAGATGACACAATTCATTTTAAAGGTTTTTCTATTAAAGGTCATTCTTATTCTGAGCAGTACTTAAGATAATTGCTGGGTAGATATTTGTGGCATCTAATGTGTCTTCGAGAACATTCATTTATTATCTGTGATATCTGTAATCTCCCCTGTAAACATTGCAGAACATAAACAAGCAAGAAGACTATTTCTTGCTAGATGCATGCACTAGGTTTTTGTTTTTTTGTTGAAAACTAAACTTAAAACAGCACGACCTGCTTCCATTTAAGATGACAAGTAAAGACTGACAACCAAAATGAGCATTCTCTTTTCAAAATGGTAATTTCAGTTGTCATCTCTTGCATGCATTTATTTCAGGAATCAACTTTTTCTTTTTGCATATTTGTCACACTTAAATTATTAAAATCATCAAACCTTTAATTTGCATTTAACTAAACTTGGACTTGTTTGGTTCCTTGACAAGGAAATATTAACACAATCAGGAGGGAGGCATACGTTTTCACAGCATTGGCTTCTAGAAACTATGAGACTTGCAGTTTAGTTATGCTCACTGGAGGGCTTAGGTTTTAATAAGGGCAAATTCTTGAAACAATGAAGACCTTTGCTTGTCACCTTGAAGAATGTTTCCTTGTCTCCTTAAATGGACACAGCTGTCACACCACCACTACTGCAAGAGGCTTTTTCCAAGTCCTCCATGATCAAATCCTGTTCAGTGACATGATTGAGTCTCCTAGAGGTGTTCTTATCCAGGCTGTTGAGAGAAATAGGCTCCAGGGAAGTTTGCACGTTATTAGCCGGGAGCACAGAGTTGCCCTGCAGCCTGTGCGAGTACGTTTTCCGCCGCTGTCCATCCACCGTGCACAGGCTGAACTTAAACACAGCTTGAAATCCTCTGCGGAAATTCTCATTGAAGAAACCATAGATGATGGGGTTGACGCTACTGTTGAAGAAAGCTAGCCAGTGGGCAAAGGGATAAATATAAATGTTGATGATTCTGTACTGCTGCTCAGTCAGGCTGGCATAGTCGCTCAGCATCATGAGGGTCCACAGAGGCAGCCAGGAAAGGATGAAAAGCAAAGCAACTATCAGAAGCATTTTAATCACCCTTTGCTTTTTCTTTGACACGGTGTGGCGATTGTCGTGACCTGGCTTTCCTCCTGTTGGAACAGCTGTCTTAAATAGTGTAATACCAATCCGGGCGTACATTATTACGATGAGTGAAAGAGGGGCAAGGTAGATATTTGCAAACAGGACAGTCGTGTAAATCTTCCTCATCTCCTGGTTTGGCCAGTTCTCTCTGCACCAATAAAATGGGCTGGTTTTGTTGTCATAGCCAAGTAACACCCGAATGCTTTGTTCCTTCGTCACTTGTAGCATCACACCAGAGGGACACATGATGGATATGGCTAAAACCCAGATAATCACTATTATCAAGGTGGCTGTGGATATGGTCAGCTTTTGCTTGAATGGATAGACGATGCATCTGAATCTGCAAAAGGATAAAAAAAAAAAAGACAAGATAAGAGAGATGCATGTATACATTTAATCTGCTCTTAAGTGGTATTTTCTCTTAGAAATTGATCAACATTAAAGAACATTAACTTTTTAAATAGTGTGATATTATTTTAATTTAAGTATCATGCAGGTAATTCCCATAACAGCACTGCAATCCTTAGTGTTCTCCAGGAGCATATGAACACTTGACATTGTGGTGACACTGTGGCTTAAAAATTTTAGCACTGCATTGAAACTGGCATGGAATTGTGTGCATGTGACCATTTTAGGTGTCAACTTCATATTCTCTCAGACCATGGTGGTGAGAAAAGATGGTGAGGAAGAGCAGTAGCATTCTGTGAAGGTTTCAGCAGTGGCACTTCAAATAAGCCCCGTTTTCATTGCTGCAAAGTGACAAATAACTAAAAATGGTTCTGCCTTGAAAAGCAAAGCAAAAAAGCAAAATAACCTCAACGACAGCATCTCTGCTACAGGAGAAAGATAAGTCACCTGGCACTACCTCAGCTGTGGCTTGACTGGCTGGAGTATCACTGACTACAGGGATACACTGCCAGCTATGCAGATGAAATATAGGGAATATTTAGACGAGAGCAAGGCGACAGTACACAAACATAAATAATTCATACATATCAAAATATGCAGTAAATGCCGGTGTTAAAGCTTACTAAGAAAAAAATCTCAAGTGCTCCAGAAGCTGCTAATCACCATTTAGTGTTGTGGTTTTCTAGTTTGGTCTAGTTTTTATTTTCATTTTACATATTACATGCTTTTAGTAAGTGATGTCAGTAGAATCACAACGAATAATACTTGTAAGCTAATTGTGCCAATTGCCCTAAAATAGCTTAAGCTGAACAGTATTGCAGTATTTGTAACTTAAGTGTAACCAAATCCAATTTTGTTCGAGTATTTACGTTATATACCTTTTTACTGCATACGTCATGATTGCATCTCAGTGTTAGCTGGAGGCAAACATGCTCACTTTAGGTTATATCAGTCTGCCAACAATATCTTTCTGTGTTGCTGAAGGAGTAACGGCTCCACCTTCGAAGTTTTATCCCATACCAGCTGTTACTGCCAGTCAAAAAAGACAATCATGGGTAAAAGGGGATGGAACTAAGACTAAGGCAATCGCCACAAATGCTCCTGTTTGTAGCACACAGTTTATATACTATCTGTTGTAGTTAAGGGTGTGTGACTAAAGGTCTACGTCATGTCCACTTCAGGTTAATCAGATATTGAGAAAACTAAGAGAAATAACATTTAGGTAATTTCATTACTACCAATACTCTGATGTACATACCTACACACTAAATTTAACCATCACTTATATGAAGTGTGCGCTATAAACACCAACATTTTTGGAGATTACCTTAGTCCAACACTTTCCTTACTGCTTATCCACAGTTGCCTTTGTTTTTTTGAGTGACCATAGCAGCTAGTTAAGATTTTCATTGGGAGTGACCAGGAAGGACAGAATTCGAAATGAGTACACCGGGGACAGATCATGTTGAGCAGTTTGGAGACAAAGTTAGAGAGGCAAGGATGAGATTGTTTGGACATGTGCAGAGGAGGGATAGTGAATATATTGGACAAAGGATGTTGACCATGAAGCTGCAAAGCAGGAGAAAAAGAGGAATTAGGCACTACTTTCAAAGACATGTATTTATAATCTAAATTAATATTAATAATTAATAGAAATAACTTAGTGAGGGTGCATCATATCACATAGACTTACCAAACCTTTATTATGCAGCAGAATAACCCAATGTAAAGTATAATATGTGTATGTTATCAGATTTATTTCAAATATGTATCAAAAATAATTAATAAATTTAACTGTCTGTATTGTACTATGTATTTGAGTGTTAAATGAAATTGTTCCTATGAAAAGTAGCATAGTATAAATTGGATGAGAATGGAAATGATCAAACTGTACCGCAGAGTATACCTCAGAATTCAACTATTTTTTCAAAGACAATTAAATTGAAGTTAATATAGTACTAAGTTAATATTTGCACCACCAAATATGTTCCTGCTTTAACCACAAAAGAAAAATCAGATCTTTCAGTACTTTATAATTTTCTTGTGACTACAGCAATATTGGGCTTTTGGGCTTATGTGTAGCACTCACTTACTTCAGAATAAAACAAGCGTGACTTCAGACTCATGGTATTCATGTATATTTAACCAAACGACAATCTGTCCTTAACCATCTGTTAACTAAACATACCCACAAATGACACTGTCTAGTCTCAGATGTGACTCAGTTTTGCAGTTGGCAGAGCTGGAACCTTTTCCTGCAAAGAGGCTGCAGCCATGTGCTGTACACAGGCAGATTTAGGCACGGAGGAGAAAATACTTTTGCTCATTTGTCACTTTTTGCAAGAACATTGGTTCAGGAGATGAATAAAAACGTACAGCTTGGGCAATCCAGTCTCAATCATCCCATCATACTGTGTCATTTGGATTGCATCAGGGATAACGATAGTGCTGTAAAGTCATCTGGCTTATTTGTGTATTGTTGCCAAAAGGGAACATGAGAGCTCTTTAAACCCATTCAAATGTAATTCTAAGTATGTGGCTGATTAAATATGTAAGGTGACATTGACTTTTAAATGTTAAAGCTTTTCAAAATCAGTCTGTCCTTTCCAAAAGCATAGGCACCCTCTAGTGATTTTGACACACGTCTGTTGTGTGAGAGCTGAGTGATGATAAAACACCAGCTCTGTCATTTTTACAGCACAGAGAGCTGTTATCACCCTCTTGTCCTCCGAAACACTGTGTAACTCCACTGGATGTGTGTACCTTCTGGCCTTTAGTGCTGCCAACAAGCTGTATTTCCACCCTGTGTGTTTTTTCCTACATTTGCCATTGGTTTATAAAGTAATTAGGAAGGAGAAACATTGACTGTTGTCAACTCAGCAAACAACAATGAGGCAATTCATCATGGTTAATCCTGCTCATATGTTTTTCTTTCAAGACATTACAAAAACTGATCAAGCAGATTTCAGGTTTGGTAGAAAGTAAAGAACCTTGGAACTTAAATTTTGGACAGACTGAGAAATACATTTGTGCTGAATTGAATAAGAATATGAACATTTTGATGCAGAGCCAGGTCCAGATTTAATTAGGAATTCCTAAACATAAATGTCACTATTCAAAATAATGTGTAAACCCAACAGATCAGGTCCTCTACCCCAGCAAGGGTTGTCCTTCTGATCCACTGAATGCCTTAGTGCTGTCAGTAAAACCAGTATCTCTTTTATCTTTATCTTTGCGAACACAACGAGGAGAAAAGTCTGACCTTTAGTTTGACATTTCTGTACTTTCTTTTTACACATCAGCCACCATATACACCAGTTCGAATATATATGTACAGTACACTAATATTGGGTCTACGTCTACTCATCACTCACACAAGGCAGCAGAACATGAACTCATATTAGACATCATAATGTGGGTTGCATTTATTCTGTGTGAACAAACTGTATGAATACGTTTTTGAGTGTAAAAAAAGAGTATCAAGCACTGTGGGACTGTAACTTCCCAGCCATTTCTGGATTGTTCTGGAGGAGTGCTTTATAGTTCTTGTGTTTTTCTCATTTTTGAAATGTGTTGAGAAGAGGAGATGCAGCGTTGGTTTAAGTAGCAGTAATTGGACAATACAGCCACTGTACCTGTCAACTGCAATGGCGACTAGAGTGAAGACGGACGCTGACACAGAGATCCCTTGAACCATGCCACTCATTTTGCAGACCAGGCTACCAAAAGGCCATCCTGTTGACAGGAAAGATGAATTTAGCTGGTTTAATGTTAGGACAAGAACAGACAGATCAGAATAATGTTTTTATTGCCATACATCAGACCTCAAATTCATTCTCAGTTGTACTACTTGTTGTTTGCACTGCCCTGAGCTTACACTTCCCTCTGCAGTTCAAATTAAGCCTGGTCATTGCACTGAAACTTTTTAAAGCATATCAAGAGACTTAACATGGAGAAAATAGGAGTTTCTACAGACACTTACAGATACAGATGCTTCACATCGCGCTCAACTCTTTATACTGTCTCTGTGACCAACGCACTGCAAAGTGCCGTAGACTGTTTGTTATGGAACCTTGTGAAGGTGGGTATGAAACAAACAATGATGATCTTTGTTCTTTTGTGTGGGATGATGGATGCACTAGATAACAGGATGGAGTAACAATGAGATGTCTGTTTGACTGTTGTTTATGGTTACACTTTTTTTTTTTTTTTTAAGGAAAACACGGCACCGTGTTGCTGTCTGCAGTTGGCTTTTATATCCTAAAACAGGAGAGACGAGCACCTTCTCAAAAATGTATTTTTCAGTGCAGACAGAAGACACTCATTACCATGGCTTCATGAGGCTCTGACATATCGTGAGCTGCCAACAAACTACATGTCAGTTGTCACAACCCACAGGGACCATCCCTGTGAGATGTAATAAGTGACATGCAGTTTGTCGACAGTATCTGATGAGTGTGGTGATTCATGGTTGTTGTAAAACGTTGCATCTGCTTAGATTGTTTTGAAAACTTTTTCACCTGTTACCACGAGAATGCAAAAGCTTTTAAATAATAATGCATTGATGTGATACTAATACAATGGGCCTCATGCAACAACATTATCGTATTCTTGTCATAAATTTCTCTGTTTCTTTATCAGGTTTGTTCATATCTGAGGAATCACCTAAAAACGGAACAAATTTAACTGACTGATTAACAGAGTCTGACCTGAAACAATTAGAAAATATTAATAGTTAATGTGTCATCGATGTAGAACAGTGGTTCTCAATTATTTTCTGTTGTGCCCCCCGTCGGGGGAAAAAAAAAATTCACGCCCCCCCTGGATTGAAATCTGATATAGGGAATATTTAATTATTTATCTGTACAAACCACTGTATGTGGTTTCTGGCACCACGAATCTGATCATCTAATCAAATTAAGAAAATAAGATGCACCAATTTAAAACCATTTCAAAGTTCAGTTTATTAACATTAGTTGTTCACTTCAACATCTTATTCTTTTTATTATATCGTTTTTTAACATTTAACATTTTAACAATAGTTCTACTATTATCCTCATTTCCAGCCGTATTCACGGTAAATCCAAGCGCTAAGTAGGCTTCGTCATATTTTCTGGTCTTTTTTAACCGTCACATTCTCTACTTGCCTCTTGCGTTTTTCTTTTCACTGTCATAAACTCCTCCATCAGCGCTCTCACTCTGCACACTGGGAGACCCGTGTGTGTGTGGGGTCGGTCTACTTCTGCTGGGATAAACAGGCAGCCTGTGGATTAGTTTAAGCGCAGCTGCCACCTATCGACTGGGGGTGGTTTAGCGTTCCAGCATGAAAAAAAAAATGCTAAAAATAATGGATTCTCATGCGTCTCGCGCCCCCCTTGACCACCCCTCGCCCCACTCATTAAGAAACACTGATGTAGAATATCCCTGCTGATATAGGTTAGAAATTTTTCCCACTTTACTGAACTACAGAAATAGTAAAATCACAAAAATCTTAAAATAGCACTGAGTAAATTGGCAGATTAATTGCTAGTAGTAATAGTCTCTGTGTGGAAAAAGGCAGTTTATCTGTTTATGACGCTTGACAGGTCTGAACCACTTGTACATTTTAATTGTACCTAATCCAAAACATTCTTAAATGGATTTGTGGTTCTTGCCTGTGGTCTAATGGGTTACTTCTTAAGCTACAAAAATGATAAGGGTGACATCCAGTTACCTCATGTGTGCAGTATTTTACTAAAAACACACGTACGTTAAGAAGTTTATGTTGAGTAGATGCGGAGAACACTTTTGGCTGATATTATGGCTTTCATCTCCTCTTTGTGAACAACATGAAAGAAAAATCACAAACTGCCAGTAAGTTTTAATGCAAATGGAAGAACCTCTGTGAACATCCTGATGAAAAGATGAAAGCTTTCTTTCAGAGACAATGTCAGCTTGTTACCTGTGCAGTCTTAATGTCCACAAAGCCAAAGACCCATGCCTCACATTCTTGATTAAACATCTCCAGAGAATATCTAACTATCTTTTAAGACACTTCTTTTGGAGGCACAGAAGTCTGTCTTGTTCTTGTTCTAATCAGCATCATTTTCCTGTCACTGTCACTGAAATCCAGTGTGCTGCAGGATGCTGTCGACACACTTCCTGTTAGGGATTCCAGTGATGAGCTTTGCCCAGTTTCTGAATCGCACAGTGGTTTGCATTAGAGCAGTTCAATTTTCACCTTTTCACATCTAAAAGTTCAATGTCTCCTGGTCTGTGCCTTTTTTGCAAACTACGGCCTGACTTGCCTGAACCCTATTTTCCAGGCATCACTTTCTCTTCTACTCCCACTCTACTCTAATTTGAGAAATGCTGCTCAGACTGTAATGCTTCCAGCAGGATTTCCTTTTGCAGCCAAACAACACTCTGGTCTCATTTGTTGTATCTTGTTGGTGTCCTCTCTGAGGAGGTCCTACTTCACTGCTCAGTTTTCACTGCTTAGATAAAAAGAATTACTCTATTTCATTTTTACGTTTTCATGGGCACTGAAATGGTTTCCCATCTGAGAAGGTGTGGTAATTTGGATGATTTGTGACTCAGACAGGAGTCATACTGGGTCAACTGATAGAAAAACCGTGATTTAAAATCTTGAAAGAGCTACTGTTGAGTCCTTGTGTTGAAGCTGGGCTATCGGCTACAAGAGACACTCTTGTAGTAGTTCAAGGTGCATTAAGCTTGATAAGACCGTGGTGTGACCAAAACTCAAACCTCTCAAACAAGCAACTAAATGCATGTTTTTGTTTTTGTGATTTAAAAATTATATAACAGAGGTTTCTGGTATGTTTTCTGTCAATTTGCATGTGAAAACTTACAGTACCTCAAAGTCTGCAATATGGAAACATTTCAATTTAAATGCTTTTTGTTGAGGATTTGACATGAGCAGCTATGGTGATAAATACTATAATACACAGAATGTAATTTACCTGTTTTGTAGAACTTTAGGAAAAGACAGGAGCATTAGCACAGTGCTGATAATCAGCCTACAGACTCCATCCATATACTGTATATTCATATCACTATTCTAGATTTTCTGATGAGATATTATTTAAATGTTATTTTGATGAAGCCTACATTGCTGTTCAGAAAATGTTTTACAATTCTCTTTAGATAGATGCCTGATTTCTGTGGACACTGACAAAATCTGGGGGGGGGCCTCCAGCAGGCACTTAGTGTTTTGGTTTTAGTCAAGGCTGTCAGTTAAATCGGCCACATCTGAGGACCATTAAAAAATAAAGCTCAACATTTTTCAGAAGAGTTTCAATGCATTTTAATGCTGTAGACTGTCAAGGCAAAGAACTAAATAGTTCCTTGGTCAAAAAACTCAAATCACTTCTAGTCTTTGAAATTGAGTGATTGCATATAATATCAATGCCATAATTAAATCTATTTTCTATTTTAACAAAATGCATTATATTTAGGGATGTTTGATATTGGCTTTTTTACCAATATCGGAAATACCGATATAGTCTAACTCCTAATTTCCGTTACTGATATAAACCGATATCAATATATGCATTGCTTGGTACATCCTACACTTTAGTCCACAGTACTGGCAGATTTAAAATAACCAAACAGTACACTGTGATTGCTTCTTCAATAATTGATGAATCATTTTTAAATAGAAATACCAACTTTTTGTTGGATTGTGTTCATGGTTACAAGAAACCAATATCTGAAGCCAATAAGACATATGATACCAACAGCAGTCTGTCATGTCACCCTACCTAGTCAACCAGTTCATCACGGAGTCCAAGAAACTCCTTCAAAGCATTCACAAAAATAGGCCACAAGAGCTGAATGAACGTGACGTTTGTGTGATCTTGATCTTTGTCCACCAAAGTCTAATCAGTTCATCACTAGGTTGTGCCAAATTTCATAGAATTCTCTGTTCCTCAGATTTCACATTCACAAGAATTTGGTGCCCGGATACCCAGACACCCCGCAAACATACTGCCCAGCCCTATGACTGACGTTACTATCACTCACAATAAACACAATAAAACTCTTTTAATTAATCAACTACTGACCTGTAATTATGTTGTCAAGAAGTGTTGTGGGCATGCAGAAAATCCCAACCAGGAGGTCACTCACAGCAAGGTTTAGAATGAACAAGTTGGTGACAGTTCGCATGTTTTTGCTCCGCAGTACTATGAAGCACACCACTCCGTTCCCCACCATGCACACGAGGAAGATGAGCAGGTAGGACACGATGAAGATGGCTGCTGTGGACGTTTGGTGCAGGTAAAATCCAACATAGGTGATGTTGTTCCTGGGTAAAACGGGCTCCGTGGAGGAGTTAAAAAATGTCAAGTTTTCATAGAGCTGGGTCAAGTTGTTCTCAAGTTCTTCATCCATTTTAAACCTGAAAAGTAAAAGACAAGCAGATGACTTCATGGTAAATTCACTTACTATCTAGTGTAATTTCAAGGTATGAGAAAGTTCTGATGATTAGAATTTGAGAGTTTGGAGGAAAATAATCTAGTTTTACTGCTAAATTCTCTATTGTGTTCACTAGCTGCTTGGAAATATTTAGCAGAGTGCTTATGGGTGCGAGGCCGGTAGAATACAATGGGTTTCATATTTTAGTAGCAAGAAATATGGGTATAGATTAACCCAGCTCATCTAGAGCAAAGGTGGTAAAGCAAGTTATTTATTTATTTTGCTTGATTTGCATAGGTTGACTTATATACAAATGATAAAAATGTAATAAATTATAATGAAGAAAAGGGGCCTCCTTGTGTTACTATACATAAAAGAAGTAAACTTGGAGAACTCCTACCCTGACGTTTTTAATCAAGACAGTAAATCTGATTAGAACAAAATAATACAACGCTTCAACCAGTTCTGTGGTACTTGCCTAACTAAACCAAAATACAACGGCCGCAATATCCCTCCTGCTAGTGTTTCTAACATTATCCAATAGCAGTAAGTGATCTCAACTAAGTGGACACAGAATCGAGAGACATGAATTCGCCCATTGTTTCCACTTAGTATGTGCAGAACGTTTCATAGTCACATTTATTGAGTTCAACGGTGCTTATATAAAAATCAGACAAAATATTTCTTCACTGTATGTGCAGGTACTCTATGAGAACTTTAACCTCATGCAGAAAGTGTGCTGGTAACATGACATGTTCTTAATTAATGTGAGAGGCATTCAAGCGTTCAGTAGAGCACAATCATTGGGACCTTTCAAGGTGCCTTACATGAGAGGGAGAAGTAACTGAACTCAGGCTAGAAAGTTAGGTCTGTACAAAGTAGTATTAAATTGAATGCTCACTTCAGCAAAGAGATGCATGAAAGAGTCCAACCTTTGTGCTATAATGAAGTCCAGAATGGGCCTGTTCTATTTTGTATGTTCAGTGCATTTCAGAGACTGTATTTCATGAAGTGCTACTAGTGTGCCTGCTTTCCCTAAGCTGCCCTGATCTACTTGGTAATTCTGAAAATGACTTAACAACTCTCGGATCGGGAGCTTTCCTTGATCCTTATGTGCAAGTAAATAGAGGGGAATAACAATAGCGTGGTTGTTTTTTGTCGCTTGAGAGAGAAAAAAGAGCAAGAAAAAAAAGCCTCTCCATGAGGTTTGATTGGGAAGGAGTCAAGATTATAGACCAGGGAAACCTGGACACCAAAAGGTAGATCAAGGAGGCCATCAACAGAGGTGGGGTTTATGACCAGCCTCTCGTCTGCTGTACAACCACTAGTTGTCACTTAGTTGGTTTATTGTAAATGATTGTAAATCTAATGTCACTGGATTTTGGACACTCTGTGCTATTATCTCCTGACTTGATGAGTCATGAGTTTAATTAATTCATGAAAAAAATGAATTCATATGTTGCACTGTTGCAGTGTTTTTAATTTAAACTGTGCGACTGTACGTATCTGTGAGATTTGCATTAGACGAGCTGTGTTATCAATGGCACACATCTCTATGTAACTATGTAATCACGGTTGAATACTTGGAACTTGATAAATGTGGCAGTGCTTCAGGGCAATGGTAATATTTAGAAGGCAGAAAACTAATTTACTGCCTGTGACACTGACCGTCTGTGCTACTTCCTATTCACCGTATTCTCTGCTGTTGTGCTCTGTGCTGCCTGATTCTCGTGTAGCTCCAGAGGAAAGGGACACATCCAGAGAAATGAGAAAATAACTGGTGTTTGCAAGGCGACACCAAAATGGGTTCAGGAATGCAAATACTACCTCTGCCCCGGAAAAGCTGTTTTTGCAGATTCTGTTGATTTTTGTCCAACGAGTAAACAGCTGCGATCTGCCTGAAATTTTAGAGCTTTGCATCAGATAAGCTGTATGAATCCTCTTTTATGTCTGATTACAGTGGTGTGTAATCATGATTGGGTATCATTCATGTGGCGATGCTTCAGGACAACGGCAACATTCAGACAGAAAAACATGTTTCACCTGTGACACTGACCTTCTGGGCTTTGCTACTGTTTGCTACTGTTTGTGCCTTAAAACTTTTTTCTTTCTCTGTCACCTTATCTAACCACTTATAAAGCCTCCTTTATCGCAGCGGTAGAAATGTCTCTAAGTAAGAGTTTCTGGACTCCACACTGCTGACTGTGATTAACCTCACAGCTGGTAAAATCACTCTGTAAGTTACCTCTGCTTTCTCAGTGTGAATGAGCTCAGTAAACAAGAACATAATGTGACTGGGCAAAAGTTTAGACTTTAATAATGTTTAACGTGGAGCCAGCTTTGACTTGTTTATGAAAATGTAGATTTGACCATACTATATGGTTTATCTGAAAATGTGGTCCAAAAGCAATTTAATGCCTGCAGAGACGAGTACATTTTGCAAAATAGAAGAGAAGCTCATGCATTAGTTATTTCAAACAGTAAATTGAAGTGTTTTATCAACCTGAAATGTGATCTGTGTGATTTCTGTAAACCGCAAGGATGTGATATTACCATAGACTTCTGGATTAGATGGAGTAAGACGTGGAGTCCCTCTCATCTTCTGACAAACTGAATTAGCCAGAATTGGTTTTGAACTTGGGCTGACAGATTGTTTCAGAGAACACTTTCTGATGAAGCATTGACATTTTATTGGTTAATTCTTCCTTTATTAATCCTTATACCTGTTTAGAAATCTACTGAAGCAGATGTACAATGAACACAATAAGATTACATGCTACCATAGTGATATTCTTGCTTTCAGAATGTCCATGTCTGTGTTATTAGGTAACACAGCCCCACCCTGCAGCTATAACTCATTAAGTTAATTGAAATCATTAGTATCCTGTGAAGGTCTAGAGGTGGTTTTGGGGCAGCCCCCCAAGAGTAAATAAGGCTCTTCAGAAACAATTCATGACTAATTTGAACCAGTTATATTATCACAAAAAGCCCATTTTATGTTCTTGGATTCTCGTTTAAGTCAGTTGAATCTCATTAACCAGTGATCAGAGCATGCTCATTATCAGGTTTACCCTGAGCCCCGTTCCTGAATCATTCTGACTAAACATTACAACGAGCTTCTCATCATGTCATGTCATTGATATCGACATGAAGCTAACGCTGTGCAGATGCTACAAAGATATAAATAATATCTATAAAGCATAAACACAAGTTAAGCGTTAACTTAAATTCATCTGGCCCCACGAAAAGAATCCCAGATATTAAAAGGATTCAGCTTGTAATATTCCCCCCGTGCTCCACTTCATTAGTGTGTATAACGCATAATTAATTAAAATGGTCAGTGGGGGCCAGCGGATTGTAGAGTAGTTTTAAAACCACCAGAGTATTTTTGATATTTTCGAGTGATTTTAGCCTCACTTGTGCTCATCATTCCGCCTGACTCTCCTCACCCAGATTTAACCGCCCGAACCCACAAAGACCAACATTGTGATGTAGCTGAGACCCACAGCGGCACTATGAGAGACACACACACGCAACCGCGCGTCTGTTTCACTTTGTTTTACTCCTTCAGAATGATGAAGGTGAAGTAAAGACCAGAGGAAACACGCATGCACGTTTTGTGCCAGCCTTGCGCGCATAGCAGCCGCTGCGCTTTACACAAGTCTCTTTTGCCCTTTGATTTAATTTTTTTTTGGTGTCTCTGATGACAACGTTGTACATGAATGTGTGCGAGTTTGAGGTGGATGCAGTTTTGAAGAGCTGACTGGGCAAACACAGGCGTGACTGACCAAAGAGGCTCCTGTGTTGAGTTGGAAAACTGTGTGGACTGAGAGCAGCACGGATGCGCATCGAAGCATTTGGACACTAACCTGAAAGCTCTCTGACTTAACATCTTTCAACGAGCTTTAAAAGCGACGCAAGTCAAACTTTCAGATCTGTCACAAAAGGAAATCACTTATATGTTTTCACTAACACATATGCACCTGTAGCCGCATGTATGGCACCTGGTATTTCGCTATTTCACTAATACGCGCTGGAAAAACTATTCAGCAAATAACTCGTCTTACCTTGGTTTATTTCCCCTGAAGAAACGAAAAATGTCCACTCTCCTCTGAATAAGGCGCCCAGCTTAGTCTCCCACTGTATTAGTCTGGTTTCATGTGCGTTGCTGGAAAGCGCTTCATGTGGCAGAGGACGCGCTCTGCCCGCCGCTCAGAGCGCAAGTGAAGGATCTACAGCCGGCTCCGACCTATTTGATGCGTTGACGTCGGGAGTGAAGGGGGTGGGATGAGAACTGGATGAACTGGCTAATGGTTCATCGTGATCCCCCCTTGATCTTTTCCAGCTATTGTCTTTGAAATGTCAAGAGTCAGCTATTTAAAAATAAAAAAAGTCAGATGTGTCAGTAAGAGCCATACTGCTGCTGCACCTCTGACTGTTTGACTGTAAACACTGAGTGGTCCACTGCAAAAACACACCCAGCTGAGCATTACAGTCCTGTCAGTAATGTCTGAAATCCCATTTTAAGCACGCCAGTGTGTGGAACCCAAAGGTATGGAAGCCCCAAGGTGCCAGAGTTTCACAGAACATGACAAATTAGAGTAGTTTGTAAACGAGGATCGTATTATCTCTTGTAAATAAAAAGGCAAGTTATATCAAACTATGCAGTAATATATTCAGTTTGATTCAGATTCAGTTGGTAGGGCACAAACCCCAAGGTTGGTAGTTTGACTCCTAGTTTCTCGGATTCCTTGCCACATGTCGAAGTGTATCTATTGTTGTTGTATATATGTGATAACTGTATTAATATATCATACTGCAGCAAGTGAAAACAATATATTAGATTTAATGTAATTAGTAATTAAATGCCATTTAATTGTCTAATTCAGAATGTTTAAATAGCTTCAGAGAAACTGATTTATAAAACTTTATTAACCTTTATTTTACTAAATATTATGGTCACCTTATTTATAGTCTTCATTGAATTCTGCATTTGATTGTTGAATAGAATTGTCTCTCTAGTTTACAACAAAGCATCGATAGCTGGTGATTGTAGTATGCTATGGTGTATGGACTGGCCAAGTGAGTTGCCTTATACATGGTCTTGTGACGGCTCCAGTCATGTTTGTCTGGTCTGATGGTCCCAACACTACACACATCTCAAGCAAGGCTTTTTAGCTCAGTGGAACAAGCTACCTAAACTGTACTGCAGGTTCCTATGTACATCTCTTGGCACTGTTTTGTACCTCACTTAAGTTGCTCCTACGTTGCACTGGAGTTCCTCAAGATTTGTGTGATTTTAATTGGTACTTTATGGTTCAGAAAATGGGGTTTGGGATGTTATGCTGCATGTAGTTTCTCGCCGGTGTGTTGACCTTTTGATGAAGGGTGGAGTGTGTTGAACCCAAACTGTTGGGTTTAGGAGTTACGTACTTGTTTGGTTCAGGGTGCTTGGCCTTTGAGTCTTTTTTTCAGCCTCACCTGCAGGGGAATGGTTGGTTGATGGTTCATATTAGGGTCAGCAGTCTCGGCCCTTGAGTCCTTGTGCCCTTTAAGGCAGGACTGACCTGCGAAGTTTCCTCTTCTGTAGAATATTTCCGTTAGATGTCATGGTTGAGCACAGAGGTTCAGTCCTTTCAAATTCTGACCTGGACTTGTGCTTCAGTTCAAAGCTCACCAACATATGAGAGAGTTTGATGTTCCTGATTCCCAAACATCATATGCACCCAAAGTGAACAAAGGATTGACGCAACATTAATGTTTTGAGCTCAACTTAGTTGAGTTTTGCAGTTTTCGCTGATTTTGAAATGTGAACTAATTCTGATGAACAAGTACAAGCTGAGTTCACAACCTGTAGGAACATGGAGTTTGATCAGTTCTCAGTTTGTTAGCAGCATGACAGGAGCAAATCTTTTCATTGCAGTCAGCATCAGGAAGAAACTGAAATTGATCAAGAATATAAATTATGTACTTAAGTCCTGTGTTGGATGCATGGAAAAGACAGAGTAGAGACAGAAAAACAACCTTTCCTTTAGAAAACGACTTTCTGACATTTTGCCAAGTGTTGAAATTTATCTACCTGCTAATGCATTTAGACAATGCAGTGCAATTAAAGTGTATTAACTGTTGTACAGCATATATGGAGACTTCAGGAAGTGCATCTAGCTTAAAAATGTGTGCCACATTAATGTGTGGACTATGATTCAGGGCTGTAGTCAAGTTCAAAACAGGTCCATGTTTAGGCTAGACAAGTATAATCATAATATTATTCTAAACTGTCAATATCCTGCTGAGGTAGAGACCTCGAACTAACCTATAACCTCATTTGATGATGCTTTCAGTCCAACCTATCTATATCTCAGAAACAAACATTTTTACCAAATAATTTGGCTGTGTTGTTCAGCAGGAAGGTGTCGTTCAAAATGACATCTTGAACCTCTGTCACTGTTGGTAAAAACAACATTTTGCATTCACACATCTAGCATATCTGCACAAAGAACATGTTTATACTCGTATTAACTTTGCACAAATGGCACCGCAAAGCCTAAGAAATTTTTTTTAAGCATTAAAGTTCTAAATTATCTTTTTATATGAATTGTAGCAAATGTGTTAATGTATCTCAAGAAAACTTAACTTATCTGTAAATGTTTGTTTATGACTAGAATCCTCCCTGTCATGATCATTATACCAAACAAAACCTTTAATCATCCTAATGAGCAGCAAAGCTGGTTGCCATGAGTGGCAGTGAAGTCTTCTGGACTGCTTTTGACCACGGTGGTTTCAGCTGAATCCCATAAACAGATGTTTAACCTCATTTGTAGAGACGTAACTTTTCCAAAACAGAGGTCAAAATGATGATGCAAACGCTCACGACCTTGTGAACCAGCCCAGTGTTGTTGCAGACATGCGACACATTTAGATTTATGTTATTTTACACCTGAAAAGAGCTTGAAGAGCTAATAACCGTAAAGTACAGGAGCAACTTATTAGCTATAGTCATTAAACTGTAAAGGTTAGAAACCTTTCAAATCAAGGCCAGTAACGTATGTAGCTATGAAACTGATGTGTATCGAGTGCATCGACATTTGTTTTCTTCTTCTCTTTTTGTCTTGTTTAATAAAGATGGGATGATAATAAAGCTGCTCATCAGAGAGCAAGAAAAAAAGACTAACTTCGAGCTTCTTTTATCACTAAAAACATTTGATTCATTTTCTCTTGATGTGATATTTGAATGGCTGGTAGTTTGGGGGAAAATGAACTTTGGGATAAATGAATTGAGGTTATGATTGGGGCCTTTCGGTGCTGTGTAATTACTAGAATATATAACATAGATTTGGTGTTATACAAGTACACTGAGGTAGTGATTAAGGTGCAGTGATATAAAATGCAAAGTTATAGTCTGCACAGGTTTTTGTAGTGAGTGAGTAGCTGGGACGGGGTGGGGAGTTGGGTGGGAGGTGATGGAGGACGCAGCTCAGGGGAAAAAGCTGTTTCAGTCTGTTCAATCTGCTTGTGCAGTATCGTATTGATCTGTAGCGTTTGCCTGATGGTAGAAGTTCAAATAGAGGGTAACTGTGTTGGGAAATGTCTGAAATTATGCTAAATCTAAAGTTGTTTAAAATATTTAAATTCCAAAACCTAAAGATAATCAACTCTATGAGAAAGAGATGCAGCAAACTGTCCAGTTTAAGATGTTTAGCTTTGAAATAATTTCTATGATATTTTAATGTGAATCAATTAGTGATAATAAACTAAATGTTTAAAGGGTGAATTAATGTCATGGTAAAAACTTTGAAATTGAGATAAAACTCTGAATAAGTGTGGAGCTGCTCTCACTTTTCCTCAGCAGATAATGACCGGCATTCATTTGAAGGTCACAGAGTGCTGCAGGGAATCAGGTTGCCGTTCCATCAACGAGCTATAGAACACAGAGAAATCAACAAAGAACAAAAACAATTTCTCCCCACTGCGTCTGATTTTCACAGTGTTTGATGGAAACCTGCGCAAACAGGAACAGACACACAGAATACTCCACATAGACAGGTCCACATCTATTCAAGATTCACAACCAGCAGGGAAATGTACCCTGAACCACTTATTTTTTATGACTGTGCAAATTTCAAATTTTAACAAGTAACAAGTAATGCAGCAGCATGTAATGACGTGACAGTAATATGATGAGGTGCTGTAACAGTCCTTTATGGTAATGCTATGGCAGTGAGGGGGGGGGCATGTTCTGGTTTAGGACTCGAATGGCCTGAGGATAAAAGATCCTCTTGAGTCTCTCTGTTTGTGACATGATAGTACGGAACCTTCTGCCTGACTGCAGAAGTTGAAACAGTCCAATACTGGGGTGGGACGAGTTTTTAAATATCCAAGCTGCTCTTGACCTACATCTCCTGGTTTAAATGTCCTGTGGGGAAGGTAGAGCAGCGGCGTCCTGCTCCAAAGTTCAGATCCAGATTTATTACTAACATTTTGTTTTTCTGTTGTAATAAAAGGTGATAATGAGTAACTGGTACAGTACCACCTGGTGAGATTGTTATCTGCCTTCTTTTCTTGATTTGAAATAAAATGTTGAACAAATAAACAAGCTAAGTTATTTAAAAAGCACTTTATGTTGTTTTTATATGAACGTCAGACTCAGTGCTGCAGTGTTTTTTTAGACTGTCCTTGCTAGAGGAACAGCACTGGTGTTTTCTTTAGATGCTCCAAATTACCTTTGTGTTCTCTGAAACGCCACCTCTTGCTGTTTTACGTCATATGACAATGTTATATCTTCTTATTAAGCGCAAAATTTGTTTAGGCCTATCTGCATTTAGAAAAACTGACCTTTAGAGCAGACTTCACTTGCCATTTAGGTATAGAGTTAGAATACGACTGCTACCACATACTCACTGGCATGTGTGCATGTTTCAAAACCAGGCTCAATTGTCCAAATGAACCTGGAAAAGACAGGCACAGTATGCTGGTGCTGCCTTTCAACTCTCTGAGGTGAAACGTGTGGCTCCATTCAGTCAGAGAGCTTCAGTGAAAGAGTCTTTAGTCTTCAGCTCTCGCCTCCAAAATCATTTGTTGGTCAAGTCTGCCATCACAGTCCAGCACTGATGTGGAGACAGCAGACTGGTCTGCCAGAGGGGTACCTGTTAGCCAGCAGGGTTTATGCAATTTTCATGGACAAGTCTGCTCTGAACTGGGAGTTTAAAGCCTCCTAAACCCACTTTGGTTGTCAGCACTCTGTTTATGCCTGTGATTTCATCATCTTTAGAACTGGTATTTATCTTTTCATCCTTTTTATTTTTTGAATTTTAGGTTGTATTGTGTCTTTTATGCCTTAAGTAAAGCACTTTGAACTCTTTGTATATAAAAAAAATTCAAAACAAATGTTACTTTCTGAAGCTTATTGCTGCAGCCAAATGCTGTTGTAGTGACTAATGAGTGTTCGAAGTCCTTTTTATACCTTAGTTTAAACAAACGTCTGACTACAGAACACACAAGTCTTCTGCAGACATTTTCCCAGCATGTGGACTATCCTAGGCGAAATGGAAAGCCTCTAAAATGGTATTTTGACCAAAGAATCAGACAAATGCGGCCTGTTAATGTGTTACATGTATACAGCGAAAAACAGCAGCAGAGTAATAAGCAACACTGAAACTCTAATTAAACCTTAAAGCCAGTGTTGAAATCGACTGCCAAGACAAATAACAGTGAGTAAAGTACATTCACACATACAGGGTTCTGAAAAGTAGATGTTTGTCAGATCCTGTGGTGTTTGTGGTCCTATATGTGCAGTGCAGTGTTTGTTGTAGCCATATCTGATCAGTGAGTGTGTTTTAATGTGATTGCCCTCTTTGCTTTCATACGTATGGAAGGAAATCTGATAGAATTAAATATTTTTTGTGAAGATTACGTCATTTACAGAGTAACCAGCATTAATGCAAGAGGAAATTCAAACCAGAGGAAGCTGTTAGTGGGAGAGGTTTATAACCACTTTAATGAACTACCACAGTGAAATATCAGTATTATAGGTAGATAGATAAAAAGAAGATAAAACCCTTTACAGAAAGATCGCTCCTACAACTCTTGGGATCCAGATAGAACTTAAAAGTCACACTTGGCCTCATTTAGTGCATCATGGGTGCACAGAAACCAGAGTTGGCAGATCACATAGTGGGATACAGTACACAGACATCGTCTCTTGCAGCGAGTGAGTTAAACACATGGCTTAATTTAATTAGAGATGCAGGAGAAACCTCCTAAAAACTATGTTGTGTGTTGGTTTTTGGGTTGTTTTACTGATCCAAATAGGACGTGAATGCACCAAATGTTGAGGCATGGTGATGTGCACCCTGGGTAGATCGGAATGTGCTGTTTTTTAAATGTTACTGTTATTAAGTTTGCACACGTTTTAGTACACACAGACCTTTAGTAAATCAGGGGCTTGGTATCTAAAAATGATGAGCTCAACTTAAACTCACTAGTTGCTCTTTAATCCAGCCAACACAGACAAAAACCTCTTACCTTTATAATACTGGTTCAGACACTAGAGCCTTTTATTAGCAATTCATGCACTGATGAAACCATGGTAACAAGAAGGCAGTTTTCTGTTGCAAATGACAGACATCCAGCAGTTCCAAGAAGTATGGCTTTGGCTTTTTCCGCAGAGTGAACAGCAGCGGTGGCGCCCCAGTGCTGCTGAGATTGTCTGTAAAAAAATTGTCAACAGTTTTACGAATGCTGAGCTCTCAGTGAACGTGGTCCTTCGCTGTTACTTTCACTATGCAGTGCAAACTGGTTTATGGTGTGTGTACAACATTAATCGTTAGTATCTAGTGCTTTTTTTGGTAGTGTAATGGTGACGAATGTTTGGTCCATTCGCCGAATCAGCTCTGAATATGCATGAACTGCAGTTAAATTTCTACCTGCAGTTATTAAAAATTATTTCAGGCTGTATTTTAGGAATGAGCAGGAAACCCTTAAATTTCCCCCTAAATTTCCAGTGACGAGGCAATGATCCAGTCTGAGATAATACCCACATTCATGTTCCTATAGATCAGATGAAAGGTTATATCCAAATGGGTCAGAGAGAACAACTAGCAGGGCAAACAAACGTAGCTGTTTTCTTTAGTAACAAAGGTCTGTGCCACTGTTGGCGAATATTCATTCTCATATTTGTGTCCTGGTGCTGAGTTGTTTAATTACAGTTGTCATCCATCCCTAACATGAGAGCACTTGCTTTATAGTAGAGAACAAAGTCACAGAGCCTTTACGCTGATGTATCACCACATAATCATTGTAATCATTAAACCTTCAAATTAAAGCGGTGAGTCAGCTCCTTAACATCAGGACCATTGTTTCAGTTTATGTCCATTATGCTGGAGTACAACAAAAACAAGATCAGCCCTTGAATCAGCTGCACTGAATAACTTCTGGGCAACATTAGACAAGGCTGTATCTTTGCAGTTCATCTTGTTTTTCACGAAACAATCCTAAAATCAAAAGTGAAATAACTTCTGCTTATGAAACTCTGTTACATGTCAAACAGTCCTCTTAAACATGTCTTTAAATTTAAGATTTGGCTTTGGAGGGGTTTAGGTCTTACATCTTGATGATAGATGGATTCCTTTCCTTAATGATATTTAGGATCAATAACTTAATAACAATAACTGCTTCTGATTTTAGCTTGTGTAAGCTCATTATAAAAGCTGTTGCCATTGTCATAGATTCAGATTAGTCCTAGTTCTCATCTGTTTGTGCATTTTGGTCCCTTAGATCAGTTTTTTTGCCTTTAACTGAGCAAAAGATAATGCTGATTGGTTTGGGAG
This sequence comes from Ctenopoma multispine, assembly GCA_034779795.1. NCBI lineage: Eukaryota > Metazoa > Chordata > Actinopteri > Anabantiformes > Anabantidae > Ctenopoma > Ctenopoma multispine. The sequence continues at coordinate 21,294,664 of JAUYWH010000027.1, forward strand.
AATAATTTAAGAACATTTGTACCACAGTCTCTTATTTGTTAAAATACAATGAACCCCATCTTAAAGAGACAAAAAGGAAGTCTGACATTTTTCCTCGGGGTGGGAAAAGAGTTGAAGCATCTGTCAGACACGTTCTCCTGTGAGGCACCGTACACAGAGCTGGGTGTTTGTCTCTGGTGACAGTGCAAAGAGGATGTTAATCATTGTGACTGCTTTACCCCCAGGCTCACTTCATACTTCTGAGTTTTCAGACTGGGTGGGGACTGATTCAAAAATCCCTCAGTCTCTGGCTGCATAGTGTCAGCACAACTCCTCTGAGCTGAGGATTCCCAAACAGTCGAAGTGTCAGGCAGCTGAGGTGCGCACACAGGAAAAGAAAATACAACTTTTATGAGGATTTTGTTCAGGGTTGTTTAGCCACTGGCACTGTAATACTTTGGTTGAGTCAGAGCTTAGATGGCCTTATTCATATACACAATATCAATGGTCTTGGGGGCTGCAGCAGCAGCAGCATAAAACGTGTCCCTTAGATATTATACTACAAAGATGTATATAAACCACCAAATCTGCAGCTTGCAGTTGACCTTATATTACTATTTGTTCTCACTAATACTTGTTTTACTTGGAAGTGTGCGAGACTCCAGCTGTGAACAGAAATCATTTGTGAAATGTAATTCTACCACCATGTGATCTGCATGTAAGCAGGAAATATGAATTGCCTTCAGTTCCCCAAGATTGTTTCTCATGCACAGAAACATCCCCTGCATCTTTGTGAGAGTATTTTTTAATGAAAAATAAAAATGAGAGACATTTTACATGGTCTAGACTACACGGACAATGTAAAATGTGTTGTCATAACAGCCTCCACTCTTCTAGGAAAATTTCCAACGCGGTTCTGAACCTGGCTGCAGAGATTTGCTCCCATTTAGTCAAAAGACTCAGTGAGGTCCACAAATGTTGGGTGATGAGGTTTGTCTTAGTGTGCGTTCTAGTTCATCCCAAAGGGGTTGGAAGTCAGGGCTCTGTACAGTCTACAGCTCCACATTAACATCAGGATTGGTAAGAAATAGTCAGATCAGTTAGAATCTGTCATTAAAACCAACAAAAGAGCAGGCAGTTGCTAGCAGGTGCTGCCAACTTGTGATGGGTGAAATAGAGCTGCAGTCAATCACAACCTATTAAATATGGTGAATGATTGGTTAGAAAGAAAGTCTTTGTATTGTTCACTGTTAATTTAATTTTAGTTTGCTCACCCTGTGCTTACATGAATGGATGCTAGGTCCCCGTTAGCTGAGGCTGAGAAAGTAAAACGCTGTGAGGCTTCAGTTTTGATTCTTTGTGCTTTACGGTTTTTTTTATTGCTAATAAATGACGCTTTTTTTGCACTTACTCGTGCTGACTGACCTTCTTAATCAACATTCCTTTTTGTGCATTTTTCAGTCCTAAAAAGACGTAATTCCGCCAAGTTTTATTGTACAGCAGCAGGGCAAATATGCTACCACGAGGGAAATAAAAAGAGCCAATCAAGATGTCATTAAAGTGTTGACTTTAATTCAAGAGGCTTGACAAAAGTATTTGATTAACTCTTTAGGAATTACAGAGTTTTATACACAGTCACTTATTTTCATGTGATGCTTTGGATCGTGAGCTGTTTCCTTTTCATTGTTTATTTGTACCAATATTGTGGTACAAGTTAATCTTGGTTTCATTTGTTCAAAGAATCTTAATTCAGAGTTGAACAGGTGTTTTAAAAAAAAAAAAAAACTTTTGGCGAAGTCTAATCTGGTCTTTTGGCTCTTGAGCAACACCAGCAGCATTTCCCTCGCTGTGCCTCTGTATTGACATTAGACTTTGACAGCGACACTCCTGCCTCCTCAAGTGTGTTTTTACTAGATGATGCGAAAGAGTTCTTTTTTGCCATAGATATCATTTTGTGTTCATCCACTTCGGTTGTCATCTGTTGTCTTCCAGGCCTTTTGGTTTTCTGGCCACTGTGTTGTTTTGGCCACTCGTGACATTTTTTATGTCTCTCATGGGGTTATTTAGTTTTTTTTCAGCCTATTGATGGATTCCTTTAATTGCATTGACAACTCTTGGTACTCTTATTGAACTACCAAATGCAAATTCAACACACTGAAGCAAATTCCGACCTTTTATCTGCTTGATTTGTCATGGAATAACGCGTGAACAAGCCACACCTGGCCATGAAACTGCTTGTCATAATTTTTCCAATTACCTCTGAGCCCCTGAAAATGGGCAGTGTGTAGAAATAACATCTTGATTGTGTTACAGATGCAAAATTATTAAGAATAGATTAATTGCTCTATACTATAATAATGGAGATTACTGAAATATTGTTGGCTTCCATGCACACAGACCTCTCACTTTGTAGGATTTGGAGAAATAAATACATTGGAGCACAACAGCGCTGAAAATGAAACAAATTATTTGCACTGCGACCTACTGTACCTATGAGTAAATGGTCGAGCTTTCATATTTGGTGGAGTAAATGCATGTGTGCACCCCTGTGTTCAACAGGAGTCATAGAAAATATTTGTCAGTTTTTAGGTGAAGTATTTCTGAGAGAATGGTTGTTACCAAATGCACAGTGGGGTTACCAAAAGTACACAGCAGTAACAAAGCCTGGATCCTGATTGGCACAGACATCAGAGTCAAATTCAGACAATGTGAACTGACACTTCTGCCTCTCAACACCTGAAAGGCTGTTTGCTCCCGGTCCCAGGTTCATCAGCATCACAAATTTAGTTTCTATCTTTATCTGCTCCTGCAGACTAGTCGGTACACGTAAACTCTGACCTCATGTCACAAAGCATGAGATGTATGTGTTGGAGGTAGATCAAATAAACTGACTTTTCATTTTTCACAAGCTGAAAAAGAGTTCAGCCGCGCTTCATCACAGCACCACATCTGCATTTGGTAGTTCATGCATTTTACCTCTGCTTTATGATTTAAAGTATACATTTTCCAGAGAAGCATCAAGTTGTTTTGACTTCCTTCTTTTTTATTGCAATATCTGAGAAAAATGAACCACAACAAATTTAGCTTCTGTTTTTTTGGCATGAAAATGTGAAAATGAAAAGAGAATTAATCTTTTGGCAGCTAGAACCCAGAAATATTGGAATGTATTTTTATAAACTGCTGGACACTGGTTTTTACCACATCTCACACATAAGGAACGGACACACAGTTTGTTGCTGTATGATTGTTTTTTGGCCACAGATCAGGATGCAGTAGGAGTATAGTTTCTAGTTCTTTTTGGATGGAGCTGGATGGCATAGAGGAAGAGGTAATATCAGACCTTGGATCCACAGACAGTACTTGTTATTAAAATCAACTATTTTAGCATTTCATAGACTTTTGTGCATTTCGTTGCCTTTGCCTTTAGAGAAAAGCCTTTTCTCTCTGACCTTTCTCACGTTCCCATCTTCCAGAAAGACAGGTGAAGTTTTCTTTGGCTTACATACACACAAACATATACCAAAAGGGAATTAGGCTGAGTTCACACCACATATATTACATCAGCGCATAGACTACTGTACCTTATAGGCTGTTTTGAAGTCGAGCTGTGAGTGAGCGTGTGCAATAGTGTTGGTGCTACTTGAATTTAATTGCTGCCTAGATGCAGCCCAGGTGACTTAGCAGGAATCAGGAGGTGATGGCACCTTTGAAATGGAGACATCAATATAAAACCAGGAGGCCAATTAACAAGTAAAAGCTGTTTTATATGAGGCACCTCAGCCCCACAGAAATCACCCTTTTTCTCTGACATCGGCTCTTCCTTATAATCCTGACATTGATCAGTGTCTTCTTTAAGCTGCATCTTGGAATAGAGTAGCACATGCTCAAAATAATAAGATTTTTTTTGTCAGGTTTCAAAGCTGTTTCACAAAGTGCTACTGTTCACAAACGCCAGTGTTGTTTGTGAAATAATGAAACTGTCAGTCTTGAATAAAGCTGGTTACATAAGATCTGGCAAAATACAAAATTATGCAGCAGTCTGTCAATTTAATAAATAAAAATACAGAAATTAAGCACTTTTAATGCCAATTACAAGTATCCAGGAAGTCTGGACAGCAAAGTCGCATTCACCTTTTGATTTTCAACCTAGACTTTGAAACGACTGTCTTGTCTTTGCTTGAGGATTTACAGTCCAAGAGGCAGATCTGTTTCCCTGGATATGTTTGTTTCTCTACATGTATTCTCAGGTGGTGACAGTTACCCCAGGTTGTGTGAATACAGCTCAGGAAACGTAGGGGCGTTCTGACGCAGGAAGGCAGCCTGTGATGTGCACTGGGGAAGGTCAAGTTCAGTGCCAAAACCAAAACACTGTACAAGCTGTGAGCTTTTATATCTCTTTAAGAATTTACAGTTTGCAAACATATTGTTGTTTTGTCTTTTGGACTTGAAATTGCATCTAATTCCCAAAATAATTCTTTCATCTCTACAGATGTATCCAACAGCTGAGGGTTTCCCATACTGTACTTTATCAAGTCAAGTCGAGCTTCTTGCAGAAAAGAAGGTTATTGATCCAAAGTCAGACACCATCCTTTACTCTAGTTTTAAAAACACTAGTCTAGTTTTCCCATGATGAGGAGAAGTAGTCCAAAGAGGAGTTACTACGCTGCCAGTGATCACTGTGGTTCTTTGTAGTTCTTCCAACCATACTGGGCTCGACAGCAACATTTCTCTGACATCCGTTCTACGCACATACTAATGCTCGATATGCAGTAGTAAACGTATAATATAAATCAGTGGATGATGACGCTTTGCTACACTTCTTTTGAACTATCAAATGTTGGATTATTGTGACTGGAATTTATACAGCTAAACCAAAATCACAATACAGAAAACTAAGCATTGGTGTGTATTACATATCAAGGTGATTTGATTTTAATGCGGCCTGGAAACTGCAGGTTTGACATCATAGTCGGACTTAATCACCCTATAAATCAAATCAATATTTCTGTCATGCTTAAAGTAGACTATTGCATATGTGAGTTCTTCACGAGGCGTGATGCCGGAGAAAGTCGACGCTTTGTGGTCTGTTGATGGTGTTTTGTTATTATTAGGGGGACCAGCAGCATTTACTTGGGTTTGGAGACAGTAAAGTCTTGGATTGTGCATGCTGTAATGGATGAAACTGCCTCAGGTGGTCAAAAAGGATTAGTGGCATTACCTGTCCATGTGGATTCTCTCATATTTCTGAAGTTGAAATATTCATGTATTTTCTATTGAAAGTGAAGATTCAGATGTATACAAACAATACGATAGCACAATAGAAAATTATATTCACTTATATTTAGTAAACTGATACAGGCTACAGTGCAATAGTCTGTAGGTTGACTCACCACTGCGTCATGTCAGCTGCGAGAGGAAGGACTGATGTACGGAGAAGGTCATGAACGGCTAATTTGCTTCATTTCACTCTGTTCCATTGAGTGTATATTGTCTTTGTGTCGTTCAGCAGCTTTGTGTACAGTAACTATTCAACTGCTTTTACACTGCTGAACGCCTTTTGACACCGATGAATAATGAAGATGGAGATGCAGTCATGCTTCCTGCCTGTCTAGTTTCTCACAACAGTATGTGTATCTGCAAATGCTGATGGAATTGCATTTTCAGATTAACATACAGGAACCCCTAATATGTGTGTGTGTGTGTGTGTGTGCTTACACTCATAAGCGTGACCTAAAGCACATTTTTAGGCTTCAAGTCAAGGTTCCTGCAGTCACAGTTGTAACCAAAGCGATGTGTCTACTGGGCTTACAAAACATGGCAACGCCCTTGTATAGACACACACACTGGACCAAAGCTGCTGCTGTTGCTTTTTGTTGTTTGGTAAATCTTTTATTTTCTGAATCATGTTCAGTATTTTGGTAGTGATGGTGTCCGGGATGGTGGCGCAGTAGGGTGGGCAGCTTGTTAACTGTTGTTAGAGTTGAAGGTTTGTCTCCCGGTCCCTCCCTAGTGCCGTTCCCCAGCACAGTGGGAAGAGGTGCATCAGGAGGGGCATCCAGCGTAAAATCCTAAAATATGTGAAAGGATCTGCTGTGGCGGTCCTGAAAGGGAGCCTTACTTACCCTTACTACATATTTTAGTAGGGATGTTACGGCCAGTGTTTTTTGCCGCAGCAGCACCACTGCCCACCACAGCATTAACTAAACAAAGTGGTATTAATGTTGTGGCTTATTTGTGTATATGTGTATTCATACTGTATCTAAACTAGATTTGGACAGCATTTTTATTGGGAGAAAAATGATAAATGGAATCCAGGAAAAGTACACCACAAATATTTAATAAAGCCTTGTGTGTGAATTTCTTCAGCTTCTTAAATTAAAAGCAAAACAAACAAATTTCTCTACCAGTGTGGTAACCTGCAGTCGCCTCAGAGGTTTCGTAAATGTAGAATTTTAATAAATGACAAGATGAGATCCTGCTGGATTCAGGACAAAAGTGGAATGACAGATGGGCACGGCCACTGCCAGCGCGAATTGTCAGTCATTACATTACAGCTGAAAGAAAAAGAGGTCTTTACTTTATCTGCTGTGTGAAGGTGTAATAATAATAATAATAATAATAAATGTGAAACTGGCTTTTTATACCACAGCAATCAAACCATTTGCTAATTAGCTGTATGCATGTTACTTGTTCTTACTGTTGTCTTGACAGCCCTGACTAGTGTGTAATTTTACCCATGTTGCACAATATTAATTCTAATATAAATGAATTCTATGAAAAGCCCGACGCCAGATATTTATCACAGAAATACGAAGGATTTGACCCGAGGCTGAACAAAATAAGCTTCTTTCTTTAGAAGACAAGACGTGTCCAAGCACGCAGACTCTCAATGAATCTATTTGGAAAAAGATGATGAACGCATAGCATGGACTAATGCTTTCCCTAACCAAAAGACAAAGTTTGATAGCATTGCTGATAGTGGTGGCAAAACACGTTAGACTTTCAAGGTAAAATTATGATCAAATGGATTTTTTTTTGCCAGTAAATGGCACACAGAAATTAAAGCCTAATCTGTGTGGAATTGAAAGAGCCAGTGGTTCATGGTGTGTTTCATTTCATATATGGGAGGAAACTCGTTTTCTAAAGGCCAAAACATTATTGCTTGCAGTTTGTTTTCTCTAGATCCACATCCACCACTTGAGACAATATTTGCTTTTAAGCCAATATGTGGAAGGGGATATTGGCTGTTATCAGATCAGGGGACCGAAACACATGGTTACTGCAGTTAGAGAATAAACTACGCTGATCAGCCACAACGTTAAAACCAGCATGGGCACTCTGATTGGTCCGGAGTTAAGTAAGCGGTGATATACCATGTGTTCTGACACGTGTCGGTCACAGCCAGCATGTTGCTCAGTTGGTAGAGAAGTCTTCTAAGAAGCCCAGAGTGAGTGGTTCGACTCCCAATTCCTCATGGCCACAAGTTGAGGTGTCCTTGGACAGGACACCAAAACCCCATAGCAGTCATCTGCTGCAGCTGTCCAAACAACGAAGGGAAGTATGTCGCTATCGTAAATAAAGTATGCCACTAAATTTTTCATCATTTGCAGAAGTAGTCTGCTTCAGGATTGAACAAGACTTGCGACCTTTAGCTCTCCATGTGCGTCAGTGGGCCTTGGGTTGACCTTCCTTGACTTTCGTTTGGTTTGGTACTACCGCAGCATACTGGGAACATCCCACAACACCTGGACCTTTGAAAGGTGCTCTCACCTAGCGGTCTACCCATCACAGTTTGGCCTTTGTAAGAATTGTTCAAATAGTTATACTTGCCCATTTTTCCTGCTTCCAGCGCATGAACTTCAAGTTGATGACTGACTGTTCACTTGCCCCTTGACAGGTTCTGACTGAAAAGTGTACTGTTATATAAAAATTACTTTGTGTTTTTCTATACAGCTGTGTGCAATCAGAACATTTTTTTTGAAGGGAACATAAATAGATCAATGGATTTGGTAACATACGGAGGATTGACATAAATGAAAATTGCAATATGTTCATACTGAAAATATCAATAAGATTCATTCAGACAGCACTTTGTTTCTGCCAAGTATCCACTCTGGCTGTGCAGCATTCAGTTTGACTGAATGCTCATTATGGTCATATTTATGGTTGGGATTAGTCTCTCACAACACTTGGTTAAGTTTAGAGTAAGACAGTCCTGTCTGGCGGGCAGTCCTGTGACAGACTGGTGACCTATTCATGGTGCAACCTGCCACTCGCCCAGTGACAGCAGAGATTAGCTCTGGCACCTCTGTGATCTTTAAGATCGTCAAGGTCCACTCTCCATTAATAAGTGTTGTGCTTCATTCAGTCCACAAATGTGTTGCATAATAACATCATCTTTGCACGATTACGTTCTACAAAAGTGTAATTGCATTTGCAGTGCAGCTGTGCAGAACGTACGTTTTGACGTTTTCACCATAGCTTAACTGTTGAATCAAAAAGCTGCAATTTAAAATAAAAACGCTCGATTAAATGCTACATGCTGCCAAAAGGCGGAAATACTACCATCACATGGACCCTGCAGAACGACGTTGCAGTAGTTGAAGAAAATACTGAACAAACAGTACAGCTTACCCTCACACACATACTTATTACATATTGTTCAGACTTCCTGTAAATTATATGTACAGTTTGTTCCTTTAACACAGTACCTGGTCTAGTTTCAGTGCAGTTTCCGGCAGCACTGTGTGGGTGTGAAGCTAAAGAGGTTCTGAGTTAAACATTATATATATTATCATTTATAAACCCTGAGACTCTGTTGTGTCTGGCAGTAATACTTTCTGAGTCAGAGTTGATTCACTAAGGCACCAGGTGAATCAGTCTTTTTTTTAGATAGTTTGAACTCTTCATAATTAAACTTAGAAAGGGCTTTTATTTTGAAAAGCTATGATAGATTTTTGATGAATTAGATTAGATTGATCATAGATAATTAGATTATAGCTTGCTCCAGCTATACTTGAGGCAAATGACATCTTTATGGTTCTTGTCTTCCCTGTGTCTTTTTAGTTCTCTCTTCTTTGTTCCATGTAAATTCTGTTTCTCAGACTCGGAGTGAGCCTCCTCTTCGGTTTTGCACATTACACTGTTTTATTACATCAGCCGGCCTGCCTGCCTGCCTGGGGTCTTACACTTAGACACGATCTTACAATTATTAACTTCCACAGTGCGTTCCTCCCATTCCCATTCAGTGTCAGACTCTGGTTTATAAATTGCTATATGTTGTCTTACATCTTCAACGGCAGCCATTACTCAAGGTGAAGATTCAAGGCAAGAGAATCTGCATTATTCATCAACTTGTAGTTAGTTTAGCTGGGGGTGAACATGGGGCCACACCCCCGGCCAACTGGAGTAGGTGGTCATGAATATGCAGATTTGATGTAAGTAACTTCTGAAACGGCTGCCGGAGGAAATCTGAGCTGTATGGAAAGATTTAGGGAAATCTAAACAACATTCAGTGAATAAAATGTTTAGAATAGATTCAGTTTTTATACAATGAGTCAATGTTGGTCATAATGGCAACAAACGGTAATTTTCATAATGACACATTCTTTTACCTTTTATTTTATAGAATAATCAGTTAATAGTTTGATCAATAACACACGTTGATGTTCAAACATCTTGTCTAACCAGCATCCAGAAAAACAACTGGATTCAGTTTAAGTCTACTCTCACAGAAACTTAAACCACAAATATTTCCATTTAGGAAGATTTTGGTTTTATTTATTATTATTATTTAGTAACACACTGTAGTGTTGTACACACTAGTGCAGGTTTTATATTTATAATATTTAAAACATAAAGTCAGGTCCAAGTGCTTTAGGTAAGGCAAGAAAGGTTTTAACCCCTTTTAGACGCGAGTTCGCCTCAAACCGCCTCCGGTCCAGATTTCTTTGATGCTGATCTTCTTTCCAACAAAGTTATCTGTATTGCACACAAGACAATCCAAATACTGGCCTCAAATCGAGCAATGATTATACAGGAACATATATATTCACCTTAAGCCCTGTTACACCAACAGCAGCATCAATAAAACAATCTTAGTCACTAATTAGCATCATAGCTAAATGTATACTTATATGTGCTACATTCAAATTCTGCATCTACTTAATTTATCTGCTTCACAGCAAAAACACAAATAATGTGTTTACATAATTATAAATACATTCATACACCAAGTTATAGTGCAGTGTGAGTGCAGATATACATAAAGTGCTCAGAGTTTAATAAGAACAAAATAAACAAGTTGATGTAAACGGGTTGAACACTGCAGCAGACCTCAGATCTTATGGAATTTTGTTTAGTTGCTATATGCGGATCAGAGGATGTAAAAATCTGTTTTATTTGAAGTCTTAGAGCAGTTTTCTAAACAGCCCCCGACCTGATAAGAGATGGACTGTATATTAAACCATATTATCATGTTCAGCATTAGCCTTTTGACTGACACCTCTGAGTGCAGTAGATTGCTCTGTTTTTATACTTAGTCAGGAATCAAGCAGCAGTGCCCTCAAATCTGCAGCTGTCTATCTAAACCTGTGATGATGTGGTACTTCAGTTATTTTCATATAAAAAAAAAAACAGGTTTTGGGCATCATGCTTTTAGAGAGTAGGACTAGAGGACGACACAGCATGATTTCACTCTCTCTTTATTAAAACCCTTTCTCTTCACTTTAACTGATGGTGGTAAAATATATTTATATCACTCCAAAACCTCTCAGCCCCATTCAGATCCAAACTGAATGGAACCATGTGTGTGTGTGATTCAGGCCATCACTATGAAAAACTAGGAAGCGGTTAGACAGCATATGCAGAAGCCACACAATCTGTTAAAAAGACTAGAAAGTTGATTATGTACTGCATCTGAAAACTCAGTACTCATTTATGCTGATTTATGGCAAGTACCCAAATCCCACCAAGGACATTTTGTGAAAGGTTGAAGTGTTCAAAGCTGGCTGTGGTCTGTCGTAAGACATATTCACCTCGAACCAAAGATGAATTTATTCACTGTATGTTTTGTGAAGAAGAGAATAGCTGCTGCATTCAGTTGCTGCTTGTACTTCAGGGTTCAGTGTTGTCCAAAAACACGCGGCCAGGTTCAACCACAGACGCTGTGGTTTATGGTCACCTCAGTGTTCAGAGTCTTTTCTGTGACTCTGCTGATCCTCCTCCTCTGTTGCATGTCAGAGCTTTGTATCCAGATCATCTCAGCCTTTACTGCGTAGATCATTCATGATCCCCAATATACAGTCAAAATATCAGCCCCTTTCCCGTTTATTTCATATGCTACAGTCTATTAAGGGCCAAAATGGTTTTCCAATTTAAACAATAACAAAAATGAAGCTTTTTCAGGGGAGAAGGAGTAGTAATCTCCAAGAGGTCGAAAAACAAGGAGTGACTTCACTTCAGTTCTGGAAATCCTGGGAGATATCTGTCCCGAAGCAGTAAACATCTTTTGTATTTTCCTTCTACCTCAGCTTATTCTGTTGCTGAGCAGTAACCATCTGATTTGTCTTTTCATCTTATTCAAATATGGAGATGTAAACATCTTGTACATTGTCCCTTCGGCGTCAGCTCGATGTTGTAAAGAGAACTGCTGCCAGATAACGAGTGAACGGTAAACTGAGGAGGGGGTGGATGAAGATGATGATGCGTATACAGTACGGCAGGTGCACAGTGAAAGGAGCAATTCTTTCATTTGTCTGTGTGTTTTGACAATAACCTAGAATAACAACAAGCAGCTTCTGAGCAACAGGATTTCAGAGGAAGCTCTTTGTTGGTCCTCAGGGCCTCATCTGGGTTCACTGGACGAGCTGAATATCTGTGCATCCAGCCAGGCTCGGATTTTGTGAGTGTTGCTTTCACACTGTTACACTACGGAGGGTATACGCAGAAGAAAGACACGCCTCATGTTCAAGCACTGTGACAGAGAGGAGCGGCTGTTTTACCGATGCTGTGCCTGAGGGATCAGTCAGGGAGAGAAGAGTTTCTCCACAAGTGAGCAGACAAACTGTACAACATCCCCTCCCAATTTCTCCCAGATCACACCAGTGATCAGACGGAAATGTTGTTTACCTGAGCACATAGGAAGAAAAGTTATGTAACGTTTCTCAGGCGTAAAGCTCTAATGTGGTTGGTTGAGCCACAGCTATAGAAACTATTTTTCAGTGAAACCCACCTCTTGAGAAATAGAAGAAGACATTTGTTGGTTCGAGGTGGCTTACGCCATCTGAATTTGTTTGTTGGAGTAAACATTTGGTAACAATAAATCATCCAGGCATCAAGGTTAAAGTCAGAAACCATTTCATTCAGGGCTGAACCACTTTAGGTACTGATTGTTTACTGAAACCGTGCCACAGTGGAGAAACACTGTTAAAGGTAAGTCCTGCATTCAAAGTTTGGTTTGAGCAGTAGATTCAAACTATACTCAAATTACCAAAAGTAAAAGTACTACAGAACTATAGAACTACAAATAGGTGTGAGTAAAAATCCCATTTAAATAGTTGTACTGTAGGGCAGTATCTGAGTAAATATACTTTTCCACTGGTGGTTATCTTAAGATTTTATTTAAACATTGTTTAAAGGCTAAAAGTCAATAAAAATGTAGTTTGTTATTTATCTGTAACTCATTTTATGAAAGGACAGCCTAGAATAACAACAGACGGCAACAGCAAGACCTTCCAACATCCCTAATCTGTGTGTCTCACTCATCTAAGCCCATCGCTGCCCCCAAACACATAAATATGAAACAGATGCTCACATAATACAGCAGTGTTTTGAGCTAAATCGTGCTTTCAGCAGGCAAACGTGCTCAGTGACATAACACTCATGTCATGTTGATGTCAAGTAGGTCAAATTCACACCGTCTTAGATTAGCCTATTAGCGTGCTAACATTCACTAATTATCACAGACTGACACTGTGACCCGCAGAGCTGTGCTGTTAGAGTGGAGAATATAGAGGTAATGAACAAACATGTCAGTGAGCTACAGGGCTGCACGATTCTGGGTAAATATGATTTAAAAAAAAAAAAAAACATGGAACAGAGATCAAGCTTTTCTCCCACAATCCAATATTATAATTTTTTTATTTCAAACAGGACTGTCTAAAATATGGCAAATATAAACCTCTTGTCTGCTTTACTGCAGTATACTAAACTATACTAAAAACTTTTTATTTAATTCTAGGCAACAAATGTCCACATCAGACTACAACAAAATGTGTGACTTGTGTACTTGTTGTGATTTGACAATAAATGTGACGCAAAATACACAAATAAATCACACGATAAATAAGAAAACAATAGTTCATTCTGGCTGCTGAACTCCCCCCACATTCCCTGATCACAGACAGTGAAGGACTGTAGAGAACATTCACAGACAGAATGTAGTGAGTCACTTCATGTAAAGTAGTGAATGTTCGCACAAAGATTTGCAAATACTGACTAAAATCTCTCTACAACATAAAATGGCAACGCTGCACTGACACCACGTCAACGACCGCGCTCCACTGCCTAAACAGAGACCAACGTACGTGTTTATTCAAATACGTTGCAGACGTCTGTGATTACATTATCGCAATTAGATGAATCATGCAGCACTAGCAGCCAGCTTAGTGATTAAAGTAGTGATCTGTATCTGTGTGAAAGCAAAGGTTTACGAGATGTTAGTGAGGCCGGTTACGCGTGCTGCACTGGAGGTCGTGCTACTGAGGAGATGAGAGGAAGCGGGGCTGCAGTTGGCAGAATTGAAGCTACTGTGATTATCATCAGGAGTGACAAAGATGAACCAGGATTAGGAGTTAGTCTATTAGAGGAGCAGCACGGGCGGGAGAGGGGAGATTTAGATGTTTAGGCACGTACCGAGAAGGGATGCAGAGTATATTAGGAGAAGAACGCTGAGATGGAGCTGCCAGGCAGGAGAAGAGCAGGTTCGTTGGGGTGACATAGAAAGACAGAGACGGATAATCTGCTGTGGTGACCCCTAGAGAGAGCAGCTGAAAGAAGAAGAATACCCACTGTGTGCATTGTTATTAAGTCATTTGTCGATCAACCATTTTTGTTTTTGAACAGATACATGAATTATAAAAATGAGTCTTTAAAAGCGGATTAAACGTCATCAAGGAAGCAGCCTGCCGAAGCTCCACTGGAAGGCTGTTCCGTCTCCTTTCCATCACTTGCATGAGTCCTACAATCCACAATGTCTCTCACTTACTGCATTTGTTTGTGGCCAATTCTAACTAAAGCTGCCAACGCAAACTCCCAGATGCTGCTGAGATGTAATATTGCTTTTCCCTGACCGTAGACGTCACAGTTCATCTTTGAAGACTTTTCTTGCAAGCTGATGAGTGGAGTACTTGCATGCGTGCGATAGATCATCGCTCCGCATACGTAATATGGCCCATTTGAATGCTAAACACTGCCCCTTGTACCACTGCTTAAAGAAAGTGTCTTCCAGAAACTGGCAGTAGTTTCTATTCAATCCACCTGCCACTCGAAAAATTCAGTTCACTGCTCTGCACATCTTTACTCTTCACCACGTTAGAATAATAATAATCTTTATTTATGGAGCACTTTTCTAAACTTGCGTCACAGAGTGGATGGCTTACTGACGCCTTTCCTGTGTCTCTGGATGCTAAAGGCTGCCTAGAAGCTTCATGCTTCATTTGCTTTTCAAATCTCTTGCTGTTAATTTGCAGCTTTCCTCCTCAACATGTTTTTCGCATCTCCGTCTCAAATGAACAATTTAGATCACTTGGAAACGATTCTACAGATTGAAGACTGAGTCTGATAGATTGTTTGGTGTTGGGAAAATGTTTGTGTAAAATTCAAATCAATAAATAAATATATAAGCGCTGAAGGACAGAATTTCTCTTGCTCAGTTGGGTTTTTGCTATTTCAATATAGCCGCTCAGTAGAAGAGGAGACGTAGTAATTGTTGTGATGCTGGAGCAGAACTTCTATGTAACCCAACAATCGGATCAGATTCAGATTTTTACCTTTTAACTTGTTGGACAGTTTTGTTTGTTTTTTTAAATAAATGGCTTCAAGAGATTTAAACAGAAGAGATTTGAATTCCTGCTTAGTATGTTCCCGACACTTTTTTTCTGGATAGAAATAAAAATTCTACTGACTCAGTCTCGTGGGAGTCTGCCAAGTTTGGATTCAACAAGAAAACACATCATGGTCTCCAGGGTCAGGGACTGATTATTTTTAAGGAAGAATACCAAATACGAGCTTAGGGGAAGGACTACCAACTAGTTTGGTGTTTGTGTGGACAATGTGTGTTGCTTAGTTTATCACTGGTTATGAATGGAACCATGTCTATTTATCAGGTGTATTATCATTAAAACAAGACACAGTGAAAGTGTTTTCTGAAATCATATTTTTATTGCAGACAGAAATAACACCAGCAGCAGCCATAAAACCACCATTAGCCACCCCCAGAGAGGTGGAATATCTGGTTTCATTTGTGTGTCACGGTTTTAGTCTTGGTTTCAAACCCTAACAGTTAACGTGCATTGGATGCAAACATCTTACATTAAAAAAACATCACTGACAAAAGTACTTTTGTGCATGTGCTGCAATTTATGTACATATTAAATTATTAGACTGTTAATACTGATGCTTCAGTGCATAAGCAGCGTGTTATGTTGGAGCAGTGTGCTAGTTTAGTCCAGTCCAGGGTCACAAGATAAATCTGTGTGAATAATATTTAAAAATATGTTTAAATATGAGGTTTAGACGAGAAGGTACCAACAGCTCAAACTAGAAACTGCTTTTTTGAAGGTTGTGCATTGTAATATATCGACTCGTCATATATATATCTATAGATATATAGATATAGATATAGGTCGATAGGTTCTGGACCCAGCTTTTCAAATGTAGTTGTTTCCTCCTTTTCTCTGTTTTTACATAATTGGAAATTGAATATTTTTGATGTTTAGTTGCAGATCTGTCCATATGAGTCATCTTGCAGATGGAACTCCAGCTCAGACCACTCTAGATGTGTCATTTAGGAAGGAAATTGACTATATGCAGTGTATTATGAGCCATACCCAGTCACTTGACTTGACTCCTAGGAAGGAAGGAAATAGTGAAGAATCATGAGTATTAAATTACAGTTCTTCCTTCTGCTTCCAGAAAGTCCATGCAAGGCAAGAAAGGAAGAAAAAGAGAGGAAGACATATCCATGTAAACGGGGAAACAAATTTTATCGGAGTTGTTCTAAATCTCCATATTGTGTGTTGCACATTGTTTATAGTGACGGAGCAGACAGAGGCAGAGAGCTGAGGGAGGGAGATAAAGAAGCAAAGCTGCTTTTAATACAGCAGCTGAATCATTGGCAAAACAATATCCAGAAAGTACTTCTTATATACTTTATCTTCAGTATGTGCAGTGCAGTGTTGAAGCAGGGGTGGTGTAGTTGTCATTAAGGACTCGGTGTTATTTATACAGTTTACTTCATAAGTAACTTTTGGGCTTTTAACACTATGCAAATTGGCAATTTGGGTTTTGCTGTTTATCTGGAGTCTAAATTGGGTGAGTTTTGTTTTTACCTCAGTGTATTGTTAATCTCTTCTGGGGGTGAGGGAAGAATTTCTGACTAACGATTGCAGCTCTACATTTTTGCAAGGTGCGTGCAAGTTCTTTAATCAAATTAAAAGATATTGGCTTCTTTGGTTATTTGAAAACTGGATAAGATGTTAGACTTTGTTTTGGTGTCGGCATTAAAACAACTTCTGTGGGCTTTGAGGGATTTGGCTAAGCTAGAGATCACCTGTGCATATTGCAGTGCCAAAACAAAAGGTCCGTCTGTTTGAAGGGACCCAACATGTATGTCACCCGGAGTGTGCAGGAGGAAACCAGAGTACTCGCTGGGAACTCACACAAAGTGACGAATATTTTTAGTAGTATTTTAGTTTTTTTTTTTACATTTTCACCCCAAATCTGTTAATTGGCAGATTATTCACATTCTCCACTATTTTTAATTGAGCCTTAGTAAAGTAAAGAAAGAAATTAATGCTTGTGGTTAAGTAAAATTCATCCATGTGTAGAAGTGAGCAGCTCATCCGTGTGTGACTGTATGGACCAGAACAGCACTCAGGCCGCAGCGTGTTATATGTTGATAGGACATGCTGGGATCAGTCTGTTACTTCAGTGTTTCACTGAAGTTAGAATCAAATCAAAGCTGGGAAAATGAAAAAGGGAAAAAATAGAACACTCATTAGCCTCTGTGAATTCTGCTGAAACATTTAGTTGTGTGTCAAGGAGGCTTCACACTGCAGTTTACACTGCACACACGTCTTTGTGCTTTTCCTGTAGAGTCACAGATTCACACAACCTACAATACAGTGTGTGTGATCTATTCGTAAGCGTCTTCCACCTGCCGGTCAGCGTTAAATCTTGTTTTTATAGTAGTGCAAATAAATGACATCAGTACATGAGCACATGCTGCATCACTGTAATCTGGCTTAATGATATGGTTCACATGTATAGTGTTAATATTTATCCTGTCAATGGGACAGACATCTTCTCTTTGCATTGTAGTGTGATCTATTCTTGTCTTTACTTATTTCCATCCTTTTGCAGTCACTTGTGTCTGATTGTCCACCCACTACCTCCTTTCTTTCAAGTCAAGTGCGCACACGGACATGACAACACAACCGGCCTGCTGTAATTGTTCCTTTTCTTCATGCTGACCTTTAAAAGACTTTAAAAGATGTTTATTCAAAACAGAGTGCCATGAAATGAAATTTTGTGGTTTCTTAAGTAAGTGCGAGATACGGGAGAGATTTTTTTTTTTCTTTCTAAGTGCATAAGACGATGTAGAGCTTTGAACCTGAGGTGGGCAGCAACTGGAAGCCAGTGCAGAGATTTAAACAGGCGTTTAATGTGATTGGCTGATTAAAAAGGAGACATGCTGCTGCATTTCAGACCATCTGGAGAAGTTTGAGTGCACATGGTGGTAGCCCTGTCAACAGGGCATCGCAGGTGTCATGATGAGTGTCTGCACAAGGAGCAGAGGTAGGGTCTAATATTTCTGATGGTGTGTCGGGAAAATCTGCATGTCTGAGAAATGGAAATGTGGTCAGTAAAGCTTAGTTAGTCGTGAGAACAAAGCCCTGTGGCACACCTGTGGAGAGGCAATGAGAGTGGAATACAATGTTGAAGGTATTTTATTTATCTCAAGAATTTCTGACCGGTGATATTGCCCATGTGGTAAAAGTAGGTACAGATGTCAGCGACCTGCTTGCAAGTTGTAAGAAATACTTTTATTCAGGTAAAAGTACCATTACGACATTCTGCATTCAAAATTCTACACAAGTACGGAATTATTATCATTAAAATGTATTTAAGTATGAAAAGTAAAAGTACGGTGTGACTAATAAATGATCAGACGGTGCTGATTAGATTAATAATTCATCACGTACCTAATGAAGCTGCAGCTGGTGTTAACTGTTTTATAAACTACTGGTTCCCAACACAGGGATTAAACGTAAATGTAAGGAAAAAAAACCCGTCTACAATATAATTTGTCCTCACAAGGACAGAAGAACAAGACTACATGTGCCGTATCTCTTCCATGGGTCTTGTTTGTCCCCTAGTGGAAACAAAGAGCGGTTACCTTCTGTATCTGTATCAGTGTGTTTGTGTGGCTCTAAATTCTGCTTCTCGAATAATTTAGTAATTTCATGATCTGCTAATTAACTTGAATACTCCTGATTACACAGAGGGGATCTGTGAATCTGCAATCACCAATGTGCTTTGTGTATTTTAGTACATTAATGGTACTTCACTGTGGTATTTCACTTCTGCAGAGGAGAAGTATTTGCTGCAGTTTTTCCTGCACTATATTCAGTTAATGATCAAACTAGTGATATTAGCATGTTCAAAACCAGCAGGATACATGGAGTTGGTGATAGTATTATTAGTTGAGGTGGTAGTAGTAGAGGTAGTGGTAGTAACAGTGGCAGTACTAGTAGTAATATTATTAGCAACAGTATTTAATAGTGGAGGTGATAGTATTATCAGTACAGGTGGCTTTAGTAGTAGTATTAGTGGAGGCCATGGTACTTGAATTAGGAGTAGTAGTATTAGTAGCAGTACTATTTAGTAGTGCAGGTGGTACTACTAGTATTATCATTAGTAGTAGTAGTGGGGATGGCAGTAGTACTAATAATGACAGTGATATTAGCACCAGTATCAGCATCTGTCTGACTGACCTGTAATCCTGGTGGACTGACACTAGAGGGCGCCACAGAATCAGTGATGATGAGGGACGTTGGACACTGTGACAGTAGTTTTACACTTTGTGCTGCAACTGTAATTTTCAGTGGATAAAATGTTACTTCCTTAACCCTCACGGCTGTGGACTGTAGAAGGCACAATCTGCCTCATAATTTTTTAAGATACTCTAAAATGTACTTTCAGTATAAACGTACAGGTGCTTCAGTAGAAAATAAAGTATCACATATTTGCATTAAATTTAATATAAATATCTAATGCTGTTGATAAAGTACAGATTTGTTCTACCTGTGCCTCAGAATTATGGTTTCTGCAGAAATCTGACATGTTGAGAGAGTTTTAACGTGTCACAGGCTCCAGCATCGCAAATCAAAGTTAGTTTTTCATAGTCTCCTGTGATGTTAAACAGAGTTTCTTTGGGTTATTCAATGACATTTGGGCAAAACAGATTATTTAAAGACACCTTGCGCTTTTTGAAATTACAATCAACTTTTAAATTTAACAATTAATCAAATTAATGTATGTTAAAGATTAATGAAAATTATAAGATTTACCAAATGATACTGTATTAGAATAGCTAGAAGTTACCCAGATATATTTCTAAAAACATGCTCATATTTAAATGTAATTCTCTGTTCTGGTGTTAACTTGGTTTGTTATCATCTTTAACTATTGGCTTTTTTTTAACACAGTGAAAATCAGCACAAGCATCACAGTTTGATAATTCTTTTTATTTTCAATATACTCGTCATTTGAAAAATATAAATTCTAAAATAAACAATTTCACCTGTTCTAAAAAGTCACAAAAAGTTAATCCAAAAACCAAAAGTATAAGTCTTCCATTTGCTAAAAGTTTTCATTTAGTGTTGTAGATTTTTGTTCGACATGCTGACAGAGTATCACACACTTCAACAACCCCCCACATTATATGTTCCACACGTTAAGTCACACTTTCCATTTTCTGCTGTTGATGGCTAAAAACACTGACGTGCAGTAAAAATTATCTCGTCACTTCGGCTCATGAGCTGAAAAAAATGGACAAAATCAAATGAAAGTATCTTTGTGCATTTTGGTTTGAGCCAGCATGCTTTTTTTTTTTTAACATATGTACACGATATACAGAGGAAGAATGAGGCTCGTCTATCACACAGTTTAACATAGTTTAGTTCGGTGGCGGCGCTGAAGACACTAGAGGACGTCCGCTTTCAAATCAAACCTGTGATTTAGTCAGATTTTAAAATCAAAGTGAGAAAGTGCTCAGTGTGCCCTTGAGATACATGCAGTGGGGATATGAGTGACCAACAGTGATACCAGTGATACTGGCCATTTAAGAGTCAAGTTGTCAGATCTGAGAAGCTTAGTTCTGTCTGTACCAGTGTGGACTAAACTGTAGGAAAGATGGGAATTACAACCACCTGCCTCATTCCAGCAGAATTATTCAGAAAAACAATGCCAGTGTTCACGTGCTTTATGTACATTGTGAGTAAGTCAGGGTCTCTGTGGCCTCGTCACAGTCTTTCTTTGTAAGAGACAGAAAATTCATCTGTTTGAGTTCATTTGAACCTGTGCTAAACAAACAAAGTAGGTATCGTCTGGAGTTTGTTTGGCGTGAGTTCGAATTTCTGGTTTTTATGATAACTTGTGATCCTGAATTAGTCGAGCTTAAATAACTGAATCCACATCCCCACTTGGTTTATCTAACAAGACAGCTGCATACTTATGAGCTGTGGCTGTGGCACAGATAATAATAGTAATAAGCTGTTTAACTACTTTGGCTCTAATGTGAATTTCTCCTACACTGACCAGTGACCCGCTCAATGTACATAATTAGCATGTGAGTTTTGTATTTTATTGTAAGATGAACATGGAAAATCTAAATCTGCCCTTTAATGCTGCTGCGACAAAGACAAATAAACCTGCTTTGGGCTGAAACTGTCCCTCTACATGGGTCCGATTCTCTTCTTCCTCTATCGTTGCCATAAGAACTTCAGTCTGGATCGATGTCTTATAAGCCACTTAGGTAAAGTAGTTTGTGCAGCACATGCAATTAAATGATATGCATTCCTAGTTTAGAGTTTGGCTGAGGAAACATCGGATGATTATTTATGTCTGAACTGTTTTCTAAAGACACAAAAAGGGTTACCAACATATACACATATAAACAATCATTATAAAAAGATAAATGTATTATTTAATTTAAACAAGTAACAAAAGCTTTGAAGTGAACGTGAACGATTCAGAGAATTAGAGGTGAAGCAATCAAAACGGCATCAAAAGTGATAAAAAATATTTACCTCATCTGCACATACAAATGTTAATCATCCGTTAATTAACTTAAAATATCTATTTTCACACATTTCTTTCACGAGCTATGATACAGTGAATCTCTTGAATCATTTCGACGTGATAAGAGGACAAAGGGAAAATATCAAAACCCCATGCTGCGTCAAAAATCAACATTTGTTCATAAGCACTGAATCTAAAACAAGAGGTAGAGCTATAAAACATAATTTTCCTGCTACAGGAAAATGTTATTAGAGAATTTCAGTTTATATAAAAAGTATATATATTTATATAAAAAGAGCAAGGAGTGCTTTCCATGCATGGTCAGAAAGAGCTGCGGCATTAACTGTTGATCGGTGATGTGTGGGATGAGTTGCATAGAAGAGAGAGAAGCCAGGAGTTACATTTATCAGTGAGTGAGTCACAAACAAGACGAGTGCAAGGAAAGAAATACTTTAAAACAGATTCATTAATAGTATAAAAAATGTCTTTACCGTCTTTCACACTTTCTTACTTGGCTTGTTTGCTTTTTTTTCTGTTACAGTTATTAAAAACTAAGACTGAAAGTCAAATGTTTTAAGTTTAAAAAAAGAGAGAGAGAGGATGTCACAGGTTGTTCAGTGCGGGTTCAGTTCTCTAAAGGGACGTTTCAGATCCTCTGCTCTTCCAGTAGAATGAATTATCCTCTTCTGGGTCCATGTCTATTCTAATCTGAGGCACAGGCTTCAGCGGACTCATCTCAGGGCTGGAAAACAAAAAGATCTATCGTCGGGAGATGTAGGAAAGATTCGGGGGCAAAACAGCAGGTGATCAAAACTGCAAAGAAAAACTTTTACATTTCTGACTGCAGAATAAGATGAAGATGCAGGTTGTGCTGAAATTTGCATACTGGTGATAAATCTGGTTTATACCGTTTACAGGAAGTGGCATTAATAAATACTGAGTGACATTTACAAACACATTAATTAATCATTAATCACTATTGATTAATCTGCCTGTTATTTTCTCAGCCAAACTGCTCAAAGGAACAAATAACCTGTTGTCAAAAATGAAGAATGAATCAATAGCTGATCAGTTTCTTTAGATTACCTGTGCTCACTGGACATAATACAACATGTGTTCTGATCTCGAGTCAAAGCAGAAATCCAGTGATCACTGAAGGATGGTTCCTGAGGTCATCTGAGCTCAAAGCAATTTGGCTTCAGTCTTAGTGGGACAAGATTAGTTTTTAAAGGGGGGGGGGGGGGTGCAGCGTAATGTCATCCTTACCAAATCATCACAGCGATTCATGTCCCGATCTTTAAAGTAACCTGCATTTAAAACTATTTAAAATGAGATTTCACTGCAGGCGTTTAGCATCCTTTAGCATGGAGCCACTCAAAGCTATCACCCTGCCGTTATTAGTCAAATGTTTACCTGAAACATAGTGAACTTAGACACTTTAAGTTGTTGCTAATCTAAGTCTTTAGTCGCCAGACTTATGAACAGAAGCCATTTTGAAGACAAAAAAAACCCATATAAAACAAAATCGCATAAGCTGTGTGTTGACATCACACATCACATGTCCTGTGATCGAAGCTGCTTTTCACACATTGTACCAAACGTTAATCCTCTTTCATCTGCGCCGTTATGACAATCGTAGAGCAGATGGAACAAAATGTGACCCTGTGCATATGACCCATGGATCCTGGGCATCGTGAGAGGTTCTGTGCATGACTGAGAAACATAATCTCTTCTTCGGCATCATAATCATTGCTCTAAATATTTGCCCAAAAAAAAAGTGTTTGTTCAGTCTCTTTAAGACTTACTGTCTCCTGAAGCTCATATCAGTGAAGCACAGTGTGTATTTATCGCAGAACATACACTCGCCTTGATCTAGTTACGGTGACGAGGTCAATATGGACGCAGACTGATAGTCTTAGGTTATTACTGCTCTAAATGCTCCTAATTGCTCCTTTCGTCTGAATGAATCTACATTAATGTACACAAATCTACAATCAATCTAACTTTTTCTGGTCTGTAAGATGAAGATGAGATGAGTGCAGCTGGAGTTGGTGAGATTGTTATAACTAAAGAAAAACTACATCGATTATTTCGATCACTGAATTCACAGTATTTTAATTGCACCTTCTTCATCTTTTGATCAAGTTAAACCTCACTTTATGGAGAAAAATTTAAATTTTATAATAACTTTTCTGGCTGAGTAACATTCAGGTCCAGAGAGAGAAGCAGGACAGAAGAGAAGATATCAGAGCTGAAATATTGTGCCTGTGTTAGCCACCATAAAATGCAGTTTAGCGATAGCTAAGCTAATTAGCCTGGCTGAACTTTAAAGGTCAGACAAGCATATTGTGTTAGCTATGAGCTCTCCTCCTGACATTTCACTACCTTTCATGCTCTGGTCATGAACAAATATAAAATGAAAATCAATGCCAATTATATTTAGTCTCTTTCTCACTGCACGCTCACCTGGACAGGTAGTTGGCCTGGTAGAAGCGCAGCTGCTCAGCACGATGTGTGTCGTTCAAGGAATGATGGGGACTTCTCTCCTGTGGAAGGAAAGACACGTGTAGCTGAGCGGATCTGTGGTGTCGAGCTCATTTCACTGACAGTTTCAACCAGAGAGAAGGAGGTAGCCAGTGGAAATAAACAAGTTGCATAAAAGGTTAATCAGGATGCAAAAGTGCGGCAGAAATCGGAAGTTCGCGTGAGGAGAAAAGCAAAAAATATAGTAATAGTGTTTGTTTCATGCAAGGAAGAGAGAAGCAAAGGAGAGAAACATCGCTGTCGAGCAGCGAGAGTGAAATTAATTCACAAAAATGACTCTTTAGTGACAGAAGAAGTCGTCGGGCTGAATGAAGGAGCAGAGCAGAGTTAGGCAGGACGAAGAGGTGCTTTCCCTCAGGCTCTGTCTACTCACTGTCAGAGGCCTTATCACCTAAGAAGGGCTGCTGCTCCATTATGTCCATGGGGATTTTAATGCTGGGAACTTTCTCTTTGTAAGGATAGTCAGACTGTTGAAGAGAGGAAACACATGTCCTCAAACTGAACCTCTGATGTTCAGAGTTACAAGCAGCAGCAGCAGCAGCAGCATGAAAACACAAATCACATGAATCCCTCCGTTTACTGTTTTTCAAAAACAAAATATTTCACGTCTGGTGCGACTAGAATCATGATTTGGAAGCTCAGATATTTGATCGACTGTTCTGCTAGTCTGTAAGAATCGAGAGCAGGACGAGGAGTTCCTGTCAAGAGCAGCATACTTAAATTTAACACACATAAAGCTACTTCACTGACTTTTCTGGCTTAATGATCTTTGGTCGATTGTCCTAAAATACAGTTAAAACTAAAATATTTAAAATGCTAAATTAGAACAAACCTACAAACTCGTGACCTTTCATCTTCACACCAACTGAAGATCAGAGAAATCAGACTCAGCTGCATGAAAAAAACTGACGTGCAGAGATTTGTGGAAACCCACAAACGGTGCATGCTGATTCATGCTGTGAGCTCAAAGCAAGACTGAACATTGTTGGTGAGGTCACAGACTTGGGAGTGGGCAATAAAATAAGGCATTTCCGTCTTTCTGTGACTTGAGGAAAGATACTAGCTTGTTGCATGTTCCCACTGGGGATTAAAATCAAATCCCTTACGTCTTCAGCATCGCTGTCTATGCTGCTGCGCTTTTTCTTTTTCTTCTCGTCCTCCTTCTTCTTCTTGTCCTTCTCGGGGATGACGTCGTCCAGGAAGCTGAGGTCATGCTGGGAAAACATGTAGTCCATCGCTTTTCTGACGGCGACCAGAGCGAGGATCTTAAAGCAGAACGAGAGGAGTAGAGACAACCGTGAGTCGATTTTAGTGTCACAGTACTGGAATATGTAACGTTACAACTCAATCGTAAAGTTTTAGCGATATACTATTTACACTTTGCTACAAATACCTCTTTCACAAATGTTATACTGGCATAATCTGTACATAAATGTGTCCTACCATGACGGGGAATATGATGGCAGCCACGGTCGACTTGAGGATCCAGAGAAGAGCCAAGCAAATGATTTGCATAAAGGTGAAGAGGTGTACTTTTCTGAGGGGAACGTGTCGCAGGTAAACCAGGTCGGGCTGGTGCTTCGCTGGCATGAGAAGCAGTTTGAGACGATCCATAAACTGCAGACACATCACCACGTCAGTACCAGCTAGACAGTAATCTGCATTGTCATCAGTGCCTTCACATAAAGAATATTTATGTCTGTCTCAAAATACAGTCTGCAGCTTTTCTCCATGTAGGTAAACTCTAGAACAAACCACATCTTTAATTCTCACTCTCAAGTTTCTAAGTTTGTTTTGTTCCCACTTCTTAGATCAATTCTGTGGTAAGACGCTGCGCTTACCTGCACACCATTCAGTGAGGCGACTCCCATGTAAAGGAAAACTCCGTACAGCACAGGCATAGGGATGAACTGAAACAGCAGAATAATGCTCATTAATGTAAACTTTGAACACATAACACAAGTGATTCACATTAAAGACGGTGATTTCTCTCCTGTTCTATATGTAAGACTCAGTAAAAAGCTACTTATGAATATTTATTTTTAGGTGTAAAGAGCACATCACAGGATTTTTACATCTTCTTTGTGATTCAACATTTCAGTACTTAACAGTAGGAGGAGGCCATCTACCTTATTTTTCTTTAAGTAAGTTTTACAGTAGCTTCTCTTTGATTTGTCTGTTGATTTAGCTTTAACTTTGAGAAATATTTCTGTGGTTGACAGATTCAACTCAGTTTAAACAGCCTGATAGTTTGCAGTCAGTACATCTTTATGTAAACCACTACAGCTCAAATGTCCTAGTGTAATTTACAACATCACTGATAGTATTACCTTTAAAATAGGAGCCATAAATACAGACAGTCCTGTGAGTATGAACACAACAACACCAGTGACCCTCTGCTCTCTGCAAAAGAAAAAAGATAAAAAAGGTAAATTACAAAAACACGTTTTGCCCATTTTACCTACAGTAATTGTAAAAACTTCCTTAAATATTTAGCCAAATCAAAAACAACATTTCTAAGGAGTTCAGACTTGTTGTAGATGTTTCAGTGTCTTTCAAAACAAGAGTGTGTTGGTTCAGCTTACAGCTGACACATCAGGAGGCTCTGGAGGATGTCACCAAACAAAGAGGAAAACAAAACAAAAGACATCTCTAAAAAGCAGAAAGAAAATCTAAGTCTGCACCAACTGTTAATGAACACAAAAGACACAAAAAGCATTTTGGAATTCTCTGCCATCCACATGTAAAATGGAGTATTTGTTGCTGTGGATCCAGATGCACAAAGACCAGTTCATGTTATAAACATACGACATACAAACTGTACCTCACACCCAGGAACTTCGGCTGCTCTCCGGGAGCCGACGTTTCCGTTTCCATCTTCAGACTGTCGATGTGCGCGATAGAGATGACTGTAGCGGCCACGTACCACGGCAGACCCATGAAGGAGCAAACCACCAGCAGAACAGCCACCCAGAACAGATCTAAGTGGTAACCTGCCCCTTTCTGTTACACACGTCAAACAAAAGGCCAGAGATCAGGCTCATGTAGGTGTCGAACATGGCAGTAGACACACAGGCACAGTTAAATCAGTTAAGTCTTTTAATATGACAGGCCCTGGCCCTGTTTGAGCTGACCACACAGACATCAGACCACTGGAATCAGCATCACTGCCCAACTTTAGTGGGCATTTAAAGTAGTCAACTGAACCATGTTCAGTTACTGCCGGGAAATATTTCTCTCTCCAGTGAGATCAATTACTCATCACTCAACTGCAGTGTGACAGTAGCCAGTGTTGTACATACTGTAGTACAGTAAACGGTTCTGTTCACATACAGTAAATCAGGTCAGACAAACTCTTAACTCATTAAAGTTTAATTGCAGTAGAACAATCGCTTTGAGAAAAGGGAACTGTCGTGCCAGCCCGGCTTGTAGTCCACATTCTGTTACCAGTGTTTCCTTTGTACCTTCAGCTTGTGCTCCTTCCTGTTGACGATCACAGCAGTAATCTGTTGGTCCATGAACACCAGGATGGTGACAAGCAGGGCAGGAAGAGCTGACGCCAGGTAAACCCACCAGGGGTTTCCTCCAAACGGGGGCACAAACCAGCCGCGGTGAGGACTCGTTGGCTACGATGAAGTGATGACACGTTTCCATTATTATTCTTTTAATAAACTCGCTTTTCACTGCTTCACATTTCTGCTGCTGATTCTCCAAACCTGGTCGACTGAAGCACATTAGCCAGATGTATGCGGGAGGGGGGGGGCGACTCACCTTGAATTCACTTGGCACAATGAGTTTAGGAGTATCGACTCCAACGAGCATGTCGACGCCGCAGAAGATGAGGATGGCCAGGATGATGGCAAAGTCGCTGATGAGTTTACGCACCTGCGATAAAGCAAACACAAAGACTTCCTGTAATTTTCCACAACATTTGGGAACCTAATTAATTTTCTTTCCAGGTGACTTGATGGGTTAAGTAATCTCAGCGTGTTGTTGTCACTGGAGGGGACTCACAGTAGTGGGGAAGAACGGGCTGGTCTTGAATTTCTTCAGACACATGGAGCAGGTGTAAGTGCCAAAGAACAGGATGAAGGACATGAGGGTGATGTCTGGGACGAATTCGCAGGCCTTCCCCACCAGCTCTCCTTCGTACTTCAAGCACTCCGTTTTGGAGAGAGACGACCAGGTGGCGTTCACTGGCTGCTCAGAGAAAACAAACAGCATGGTGAGGAGAAAGATTAACAGCTATTCATACATTATAAAGCAGTCGAACAGTCTACTGACTGGCATCTCTCAGATTTCATTGTTTTGAAGTAAAGGGAGATAAAGACAAACAGACTTCCAGTGTCACAGTAACCTTACAATCTTATCACACTCACTGATCCACTTTTCCTTGGGACATTGTCAAACACAACACAACTGTCTGTTTTTCAATCCTTATCTCACCACTTGTGGCTGTTAACCAATACCAAGGAACCCTTTTTCAAGATTGTCAAAGAATTCCTGGAGCATTCAGACCAAAGTCCTTCTGTCCGAAGTAAACTGGTTAACTATATATAGTGCACAGCAGTCAGAGTTACGGGTAGTAATGTGTCGCAGTTGTCATGAATGAATTTTCTTCAGTAAATAAAATCAAACATTTACCAGATCAGTGTTGTTCCACAACCAGACAGATGTGTCTTCCAAAGGATCGCCAATAACGGTTGTACTGTTCTCTGGAAGAGGAAAAAAAAAATAAGGGCATCAGTGCAAGTTTAACACAGAAGAGATTTTAGTTTTTCAGCTGACGAGTGTGATACTAATTTACACATCTGACTGGTATGACCAAGATTATTTGTGTTAGTGCTACACCAGTCTGTTGCAGTGATGTGTCAGCTGTCCACTTGCACTAAATAAGCATGTTCCCTGGTATGTACTACACTCTGTAGAACAACGTGGGGAATATCATGTTTGTGTGTCTGTGTGTGTGCATGTTTGCACATAACAGAAAAATATATTTTTGAAAGCAGCAGATGGCCAGTATTTCAGGGCTGCTCCACTTCCTCCGCCATCCTCCACCAGAGAAGAAAATAATCGACTTGTGCCAAAAACAAGATCAATATTAGACCCATGAAGCTGTAATTATGAGTGATACTGAGTGATCACCTCAGGAACTGGATTAAAAACCAACAACAGAAAATGAATTAACTGTAATTTGTTTTACTGGCATCCACGGATAAAACGGATTCTCTCAATGGCAAATCAATGTCGGCTAACTCTCAAACATCTCACCTAGAACAGCGGGGGCCATACAGAGGCAGTCATACTGCGTGACATAGTTGATCTTAAAGTCAGAGTTGATGGGGTAGTGGTGAGCTAACTTGAGCATCTTCTTAATGGCATCATAGATGAAGATGAAGCTAATGAGACTGGAGAAACCCTCCTCAGTGAACCGGGTAAAGTACTGAACCAAGAAGCTGGCGTCAGTGGCCACAAGCACCAGGCAGAAGAACGCCGACCACAGGCCAATCCATAACCGGAACTCCATGTAGTCTAGTTCATTATCTCTGTATAAAAAATAAAACAACTCTTAATAAAATAGTCTGAATATATATATCTTATATTCCACAGCGAATTATGACCCCTGCTCTCACTTTATTATTGCATCTAAGTATTAAAACCACAAATGTGTTTTCAGAGTATTCCAGCTTCAAATATATTTTAAAAAAACACACTGAGTGTATTTCACACACTAAATAATCTATTATTTGCATCTGGTTGTCCGACAGACTGAGGAAGTGTAGACAGTACCTGCTAAAGTTGAAGAGCAGCCGTTCAAACACCAGAACTGGACCAGTACTGCTGAGGATGATGAGCGGCTGGCCAGCCAGCAAACAGAAGACCCCACCGGTGATGGCTGTTCCCAGAAAACTCTCCAACACACCCTGCAGCAGTGCGACAATAATCCAGAACAGTAATGACAATATACAGTAAATAAACACTGTGCAAACTCTCCGAATGTTCAAATCTCTGTCTGACCTGCATATTTTCTGTGGCATCGCCCAGCAGACCACCGAAGGTGATGGCGTTTGTCACAGTTCCCAGGTAAATGAACAAAATGGCCGACAGGGCCTGAATGTGAATTGCGTCGGTGAAGTCACTGACAAAGAAAGGCGCTTTTCTTTTGATGTCAAGTAGGAGACCTCCACAAAACCTGAGAACAGAAACAAACGCAAACGTAAATTTCATTTACAGTGTTAGTACATATACTCCGAGAACTACCAGTTTTCACTTTTTCAAAACATGATCTGTGCAACACCGAATCACAAGCTCGGTGTTGCAAATGTTTCAAGATATGAGCAACAACACAACGTCCTGTGCAATCGGGCACAAAGTTCCTTTACCTGTTTGCACTGTTTACATTTTTTCTGGATATCTGTAGAGCTTCTGAGTTACGCTGCCCCTCGGTTCATTGTACAGTATTTTAAACTTTTATTTAGCCGTTGAGTCTTGTGCAGTTTTAAATATCTGTATTCACACTGCAGGTTCTTTAAAGTTGATATTCTATTTTTCGGTTGTTAGGTAACTAAATGTCACTGTTAATCGTCTCCCTTTCATCTAAAGAATCTTCTTCTTTCTTTTCATACCTTCCTGTCTTCTTCAGCTCTTCCCCTACAGCGTGTCCCCCTCCTCCGTGACCTCCATCATGAGGCATGTCTCCGTTCATCTGTGAGTCTCCTCCTGCGTACATGTTTTTCCTAAAGTACACAACACGGTTAGATTCAGACCCACAAAATAATCTGATGTGATTAAACAGCCTGATTGACCAGGTGAAGCATTCCTGCTCCACTGAGTAAAACTCACTGCTGCTCTTTTGTTATTCAACACCCAGACACATTTGATTTGGCAACTACTGCGTTTTTACAACATAATGTAGCTACTGCACACGCAGCATCCAGAACAGATACATGATTAATGCAAGAAACTCTTACACTCTCCATCACGCTCCTGCAGCTTTACACTGATCCACCTACAGTGTCACTGGTTATGCCTCTTATAACACATACATGCACCTGTTCCGTCACAGCTTGTGTCAGCTAATGCACGTGTGTCCAACCTTTTGTCAGAGGAGGGGAGAGTTTTCGGAGGCTCTATTCTGATGGCGGGGTCCCACTCTCCAGGGGGAAGCACGATCACCTCATCGAGGAATTCATCAATACCAGCCAGCAGGTCTTGTCTGTCCTTGGCCTTGTAAGCAATGTCATGGAAGACCTGAACGCAGACGGACAGGGACAAGGTATTCAAGTGTGAAAGGTCTGAGAAAGCATGAAGTGATGCAGCATCAGCAGGCAGAGAGCTGTGATAACAGATCTGAAAGGAAGTGAGATTCTTCACACACTAAACATCTAAAACACCAATTATGTAGATCTGAACCAAAAACCATGTCGCATCAGTTCATATATGTATGTATCATATATGTACAGCTCTGGTACTTCAGAGCTTACAGACAGCTGCTGCTCACATCTAAGTATTAATCTCAAGTCATAGCTTGAAATATTTCATCTTGAAGAGTTAACTTACTTAAAAAATAGAAAAGGTGCAAAAAATTATCAACTCAAAAATAAACTTGGAAAAACATTTTTGAGTATTGATCCCAGCTTTATTCATTTTGGTTATTAAATGCCTAGAATGATCTTTACAATTTGTTTTCCAATAAATCTGAGCTCCAAGTGAAATATCAGACAGCTCAAACTTTGAACATACTGTTACGCCTTACACCATATTTCATTTGAACACAACAGCAGCGTAATCTACAGTCACAAATCAAGTTTAAACAGTGTGTCAGTGCAAAACCAAAGCAAACAGCAAAAGCGTAAATGACGTGTTTCATCACATGAAAAACAAAATGCGCTTATGGCGGTCTAACCTCATCGGACATCAGAGTGGCGATCGCTCTGCCAATCTCATGGTATGACTTGGCTTTGCCTTTAGGTCCAAGCAAGATGAATAAAAATCTGCAAATGAAGAAAAGTCATTTTTATTTAAGCAATTTGTTTTGTCTTATATGAAATGTTTAGTTAAAGAAAGGTATAAATCCACACTAACATAATATAACATGATTTTTTTAGATTTCTGGTCTGGTAATGACACGTTAGTTAGTGAGGAGTTGGTGATTGTGTCAACTCATCGCATATTTTCTGACTTACAATAACTCTGATACTCTGATCTTCCTACATTAAACATCTGATCCTTATTATAACCCCCTTGAATCTCAGCCACCTTGTGGGAACAGGAACCTCCGTTAAGGCTCCCAGCATCACAGCTTGCTGCAGGCGAACAAATGCCACAAACGGCGCGTCCAGGAAGTCCACCTCACCCACCAGCACGTTGGAGGCCTCAGCGTCTCTCGGCAACTTCTTCATGAACTTGTTCTTGAGCTAAAAGCACAAAAGACACAAGTAGGCGGAGACATTAAATGTTATGTTCACGCCGGCAAGAAACTCTGAATCACTGAACTTATCAGACCACCCCATTCAGCTGAAATACCAAACCAGGAGGCTCCCGTGGTATCATGGGAGGTGTCATGGTGATGGGGAGATGTATGAAGATGGACGACAGATACCCGCTGGGCTCCAAAGGTTCAACACTTTAACTTGATACGACCATAAAATCCAACAGTACATCGGTATTTCTGAGTAACTGTCAGACACATTCTGATATCTGCCTTAACAGTTTGAAGTGTTGCTGTTTTAAGACAAGTAAAAAGTAGATCCATCTAAATCAATCTAAATCCATCAAAGATCAAAACATTAAAGGAAAATAATGTTTGAACTGACATGAAATGTTATCCTGTGATTCAGACTCTGTCTGCAGAAGGACGTTTACAGGTAATTACTGTGGAAGGATTAAGTGGGCAGTTTTTGATTCCACGAGTATGTGGCTTAATTGGTCTTTATTTCTCTTACAAGTTTAACTGAGAAAACAGAAGCACATGGACAATTTCACTGTGTAAATGAGCAACAAAACTGCACTGAATTAAACTGTATAAACAAAACCTAAATCCTGAGTCAACAAAGCAGATGAGGTTCAAAGTCAGGTGCTAGTTCATGTCCTTTCATAAACCTGTGCCCATTTCATGGTGGTTATACTATAGAAACAGCTATAACGTTAAATCACATTATATTTTGTGCCATAATCATATTTACAGCGTAAGAAGTTGCTTATGATTTTAAAAAGTGGTCCGTTTATGAGCAGACGGAAACAATTAATACATAAAACCTCAAAGATAACACTATATAGATAATATTATAATGGAGAGCTGCTGTTATACATTAACTTCAACACCGTAAAGAGCAGGCAGGAAACATTTACTGAGACATTCACAGGACCTCTGTTCTGCATGGTCACCTGGAAAAGTCTGGTTAAACCTCCAGATAATTTTAATCACATCTTTCACTTCCACAGTGCTTAAATTTCAAAATATAAAATGTTCAGTTTTCTGAACTGATTAATAAAATCCAAACCATAAATTAGGTGCGACAGTGTCGGTCCATTTTATGAGACTTGAGTATTACAAACGTTTAACAAATTAACCCTTTACTACAAGATACAAGATCACCACTTAAGTAACTGTTCAGAAAGACAAAGTTTAAGTTCTGAAAAGTGCAAAATAAGATATCTGTAAATTGATTTTCTGGATTTAGCAGAACTTTCTCAGTGTGAAATCTGATTCTGCAAAGTGACAACTGCAATAACCAGCAGAGTAAAACTGTTGTTTTTCTTTCTTGTATATAACAAACCAAGTGCAATCCAGCTCTTTTCATTCACTCTGAGGACAATCTGAACAGCTCTAACTAACAAAATCAAGCAGAATCAGGAGAAGACTTGAGGTTTCTTCTGTGTCGTACAGTTATGTGGAATCTCGTGCTTAGAAAAACCAGATTCCAGATGCCGAATGGAGGTAAAGTCTCAGATGATGTGAAATGTGACTTTAAAGCTTTGCCAGGGTTTTAACAGGATTAGATCACAAACAACACTGACATTTCATCCAATCAGACCGAGGCTGTTGGTAAACAACACGTCTCCTCCTGTAACAACAGACTAAAGAATAGAGGGCACTAGAGTCTCACATACAATGACGTGATCATTTAAATGTAGAAGAAAAAGAGAACTGTCCTGTTTTCTCATCCTCTTTTTGTATCTACAGACAACCCCTGTTCATAATACCCGCCATACTCGAATGAGGCACTGGCAGGATCGCTGCCATCAACCTCTGAGAACTAAAATCCCATAAACCTGTGACCTTCTCCTGGCGAGATCCAAACAGATCCAATCAGAGGCTGTTGAGCCCTCTTGGCAAAGAGTTTGTCTGTAAATGATTGAGTCTAGAGGTAACTGCACACCCTGACCTGTGTCCAACCACTCCTAATCCGCACCACACTGGCCTTGAAAACCACAGGTACCTGAATCAGTTCCTGTCCCAACTGATTCTGTACCGACATGAACCACAAATTACCCATTGTTATGATTTTCATAATCTAGAGAGGTATCCAAGCAGGAAGGAAGGACCACACACCCAAAAGCTTACAGTATCTTCATGTGGTGAGGTGCTGTCAAAGCCTCCTATGACAGACCCACATGCTAGTTAGTGCAGAGATATCCTCTTCTATAGGTAATTAAGCTAAGACCACTGCAGTGTGGAGAGAACAAATGTGCATAATTCTTCCATTTCTAACAATCTTACTCCAGTCTTTGAATTTAAATCTGGATCTGATTACCAAGTCATACTTCTGACTGGTATTAACAGGTTGAGCTGGTGTGGAACAGCGTCCGTTTGGGACACATCCTTCCTGTCCAGTTGTCTCTTTTCTACTCTCCATGTCCTGGGGCCGATCTAATGACGGGGGTGACCTAATTCTCTTCTCCCAGAGACCTGATCTGGAATAACAGAGCCTGCTGTAAACTGAGAATCTCACTACAACAGCATCTCTCCTCAAAACAACGTGATCTAGTAAGTTAAATAGTCTCGCAGCCAATCCAGATCTCTAAACTCAATCGATTTTCTTTCTGACCCCCTTAGACTGAAATGGAAAATACTGTGAGCTAAAGTATTTCATCAGCGGCACCTGTCATTTAACAAGAAAACCAGTTAATGTTGCCCTATGCTCCCACATATAAGGTTTATAAGTAGGACAGATAAGACAGTGTGACTGATATACTAGTACCAAAGTATGTTGCAAATATTCTTGGTCTAAGCATCTGTAGTCACGTCTTAAGGAAAAATGTAATCTACAGACATTACAGCAACAGGAGTATAGTACTGAGATGTTCAGAGCAGCTGCAACGGGCAGACTGATTTTTAAAAAAGTCCTATAGAGCATATTATCTCTGCCCTGAACAAGCAACCACAGTCTGCTTTGACAGTCTTCTTCAGCTGCACTCATCCAGACAACAACTGCTATAGACAAAGTTATTTCACTTTAAGTACTGTAGGCCGTTAAATGATTAACACACCTTTACTGCCCTTTTCTGCACGACTGGTCCAATGTTCCACTTTGTTTTTGATTTTTCAGTATGAGAAAACATTCCAGATGTGCTGAAATTAAAAAGAATTTAATGGCCGTTTACAGATTTGGATCATAATTGGGTGTAAACAGCTTAAATTACACACAATTTTGGGATCTTCAGGGGCAAGATCCCAAGTGTCCTCTCCCGCAGAAATCTTTCCGAAAACACATGATGTCTGTTTCGTTGTGCATTGTAAATTTCCAGCAAAAAAATAGAGAAACCCAACTTCATGCATAACAGATGATCTGCAATGTTACAAACTGTGACAAAAAAACCTGTAGCAGATAAAAAACCAGGACGATAACGCTAGTTTTCCACTTATAAAGACCAGGTTGACTCACCTGATCTTTTTCCGGTTTGTCCGAAATGTCGTTGAGGCTGCTGGACGTCAGGTTCCTGTGAGTCGTGGTGGGACTATCTGTTAAAACAAAGTAACTCTGAACAGTTAGACCGGCTTCACCTCCACCTGGATGTAGTCTGTTGTTAGAACGGAGTGGAAAAAGGGGATGGCAGAGACCCAGGAAGAGACAGTGGCCCAGATAGTTTGATTTCCATGCATGAGTAACAAAAGGAAGCAGCAGCATTCATGCAAACTGTAAACAGAAGCATAACAAATTTCACATTTCATATCACTGCTGATTACTGTACAGGATAGATTCTGGAGCACACCAGAGGACGAAATCATTCAGCGCATAATTCTTCCATCCTAAATATAGTATAAGCAAGATGTACACATTTCAACATACAATATTAATATTGTATATTGTATAAGTGTCCATCTCCTCCACTGAGTGCTTCTTCTCTGAAGCCGGTGAACACCTGACTCTGATTGATGCTCTGCTGACTTTTAGTTTCAGCTCATCAACCCCAGCGTCTGCGTTTTGACAGCAGAACGTGACCTTACGTCTGTCCTGGAGCTGTCAAAGATACAGTAAGAGGTATCCAGAGAGGGACAAATCTGATGCCACTGCCTTTCATACATCTCTCATCCAAACAGTACAGGTAATAACATGCTTGTCAGAATGATGCAGTCACTATAAAAACATTTTTTTATTGGGTCAAATAAAGCTCGAAAAAAATATCTTTTTTTTAATACTCTAAACATTAAATTAATGGAAATTAATGGAAAAGTAACTGATACTACTCTATAGGACAGAAGACATTTAACATTAATATACCACTGTTGGCTCTGCAGATTGTCTCTAGTAATGAAAGTAATTAAGTAAGTAATGAAATAAACATTAAATTGACTGAAAGGCACAAATATAGTTTCTCTGTTAATGTGTTTTGTGCCTGCGAGGGAGATATTATTCAACCAGAACTGGTCTGCGGTGTGAGCACGGACTGGGTCCAGGGAACTTACTAAGCCAGTCCATGCTGGTACTCCTCTGGGTCTGCAAGTCCTCCATTGAGATGCGACTCGACAGGCAAGTCACAGAGTTTTCAAGAGGACCACGAGCTTTTAGAAGCAGCAGCAGCAGCAGCAGGTTATTAAGCCCAATCCGATGAAGAGAGGAGGAAGGAAAACAATGGTGGCAGAGAGAAATGATAGAGAAAAGATAGTTGATAGAAAAAGTTAATGAGGCAAAGCAAGAGATTTGTTAGGAGAACAAAATCAAGTGTTAGAAGATCTGTAAAGGCTGAAAGTGATTTATGTGTTTGTACAAGCTGTGCAGAAAATGAAGTGATGGGGTGTCATTACAAAAGGAGACCATGGGCCTTTGGACAGAAGAACTTGGTTCAAATTGTATTTTAATACATCAGATGCACTTTATCCTTTTAAAGTTGAAATCAATTAATGATTATAGTATGTGAACACTTGATCTCTGTACTGTGATGTTGATAAGAGGCTCAGGCTTTTATGAGCCACATTTGATCCCGTGACAGCAGATCAGAGGGAGCATTTCATTTGATAGTCATATACCTGTTTCATAAATCTGATGGCAGGTAATAAGTAACTTCACTTTCCAACGACCCATGACTGGTAACAGATTAATGCCAATGTCAATACAGTGAAACATGTAGTTACTCAGTGTTACAATAAAAGCAGTCACACACGTGTTATCAACAGCTGGACTGACGTTTGCTATGATGCTCACTTTCCTTATGTTTGCAGCAAATGTATATCTCACAACTTTAAATATGGATTTTAACAAAATAAAAAGTTAATAATATAATAAAGTTACACCTCCTTTAAATAATCATCGCTAATGAAGTTCTCTTACTAGTCACATACTATGAAAACAGTTCAGTTTAACGATTTTACCATAGCCTTGGACTTTTCTCACCAGTGTCATAAAATCTGGGACACAGCTCTTGAGTTTTAAAACTTACAACTTGAGTTTGAAATTATCTCCAGCAGCTCAGCTCAGGTTTGACTCTCTGAAAGCAGTTAGTGGCCTACAGTTGGTTTAGCGTCATGAAGGTGACAAACGTTTTAAAATATAGTGTTGTGGCCAAAGTACTGCAGTATCCAATACGTGCTTTCAGTTTCTGCTAAGAAGAAGCTGGTACTGATCTACAGCTATTTAGTGCCACATTTGCAGGTTCATGCAGAGGAGGGCAGTAGTGTGTTATCACCCTGTTACAATCCTTGCTGCCCTTACAACTCACTTTACACCTCAGTTGAGTTCATTAAATCTGTAACGCAGGTATGAAAAGCTAAATTTATTCTGAAGGGTTCAGCTTTATTTTCTTTAAATTGATAAATAAATAAAAAAAGACTGCACCAAACTGGCATCAGTATTACCGTTTTCCGGGTTGGAAAACAGCCTACTTGCACTGGAGACTGTCTTGCCAATGTCAGCCAGAGAGCGCAGGTTGGACTTCTTCGTCTGGTGGCGATGTTTCCGCAGCAGTGTGTACATCACCTTGTCCTTCAGGTCTGCTTTCAGCTGGCCGATCTCTATCTGGTTGTCAG
Source organism: Ctenopoma multispine (assembly GCA_034779795.1). Lineage (NCBI taxonomy): Eukaryota > Metazoa > Chordata > Actinopteri > Anabantiformes > Anabantidae > Ctenopoma > Ctenopoma multispine. The sequence continues at coordinate 21,333,239 of JAUYWH010000027.1, forward strand.
CGATCAGCTCTGAAGGTGAAGAGAGGACGAAGAAGAAGATACAGTTACTGTCAACCTAGTTCAGGATAAAATTTATCACATCATTATACTCAGCAACACACATTTAATCAATTACTGTAAATATCTGATCTGTAGCTAAGTTGACTCTTTGAGTTGCTTCAAACGTCAGAAACCCAAAGAGATATGAAATGAGAATGAAAGGTCAGCAGCCTCAACATCAACAAACCACAATTCAGTACGTAAATGTTTGGCATTCTAACTTTCTGCCATCAGTATTGTTGATTTAGTTTCTGATCAACGTACGAGACCTAAATGGCCTAAAAGTTCGTAAGAGCATCAATAAATAAATAAAAATGTAATTAAATGAGAAACTAAGTTGCATAAAGTCAATGTTCTCATTTTCAGTCTATTTGTCTCTCCATGCAGGACTTTATCCAACTGTCTTCGCTTAGTAACGGCTTCAAAACAAATAACCACATCAGCATAAAAAGTCTCCTCATACTTAATTGAAGACTATTAATGCCTCCTACTCTGTGATGCTCCTGTAAGCGAGGCATGAAATGCCTCAATCACAAGGTCTGGCCTATTTTTAAAAAGAATGTCAGAAGCCTGAATGCTGACAGATAGCGGCCTCGGGGAGTTTCTCTTCTTGTGGAGGGTTAGTGCTGTTAATGGCCCATCAGTCAAGTTGGCTGGCCTCAAAGTAAGAGGCCCAGCTCCTCTTGGCCTGTACAGCCTATGCAGCGCAGTCAATTACTTCACATTAATCACTGCAAGTGGTAGCTCTTCCTCCTGCTCCCTCATGCAGACAAAAAACTTTCGGGTTGGTGGTACGAGCCAGCAGGGAATGGACACATAATCAACTCGGAGCAACGTGAGATGCTTGACTGTCCTCAAATTAGGAAGTTTTTTTGTGGTTGTTAAACAACTACTTGAGCCATTCAGACTTCTAATAAACAACACGCCACAGACTGGACATCAACTCTGGCCTCTTGCTACTCTTAGAAGAAGAAAAGAAAGCCAGAGGGAGGAAGAAAACTTCTGAGTCTAGTGTGTAACATGCATCAATTCAGAATCCTGCACGCGAAACTGCAGACCAGCTCCGCACATACTGTGCATCACAGAGCAGACACAAATCAACCTGGCAGACGGTTGATCTTGTATCACAGGCAGGGAAACGCTGACCTTCGTCAGGATCATCGTATGTCGGTAATAAGAAAAATAAAATAGCCTAAAAATACTTTTTTGGAAATTTTGGATCTATCAAACCTATCTAGATCTATCATGTAATCTTAATTTTAAACTAAATTAATATATTTAGGGTTGAGTCGTAATCGCTGCACATATTTTTAAACCAATAAGACAAAGTGACCTGAGACCAACTTACCAACAACCTGAGGCAGAGTGGAAGCTTCCATGTCCAGCATGATGGTGCCTTTCTCTATGCACGTCCGCAGTTCAAAAAGACTATGTAAGGACAGCGTTGCTACGTGGGGTTTACTCCAGCGTTCACCACCTTTCTCCACCTTCTCCTCAAACTTGATCCACCTGGAAGAGAGAATCGACTGCGAGCTCAAATTATTTGAAGAAGAAATGTTATGAAACAAGTGGCACATTTTAAAATGTACTGAAACATTCAAAAACAGTTAATTAATAAATGTAAATATCAAATTAACAAATCTCTCCATCTAATGCAGTAGAGCGGTGCACCTGATGATATGATATATTTTATTTTGTATATCATTAAGATCATGAGTTTTTAAGTGCATAAGCAGTATTGTCATTTCTATTTTAATCATGATCTCCTTCCCAGAATCACAAGCAGAACTTTTACTGGGCAGCTGATTCTATAACCCGGCTTTATTTGGTCAGTTTGGCTGCTAAAGTTGCACTTGGCGTACAGCCAGCTCGACCCAGCACTTGTGAGATCTTTTATTCATTTTGAGCCTCTGGGAGCACTTGGTGAAACACTGCACCACTTCATCTGTTCCGTTCATTTGTAGAAGAATACATTTAACTGCACAGGACTGATTCGCCCTTTGTAAGTGATAATCATTTGAAATGATCTAAAGTCTAATTTTACATATAGTGCAGAACTGAAAATTCACTTCATTCTACTACCTACTGAATCTTGATTTTGATTATTAGTCGTTTTTGTTGCCATGACTTGATCAGAAATGCAGTTTGTTTTACCACACTAGCACCAGCTTTTGAATTTTGTATGTTTTGATTGTATACCAATCTAATTTCAGGAATCTATGCATCTGGGAGAAGATGAATACGTGATGCTGGAAAAGTCAGTTTAAGATAGAGAAAACTAGAGTAAACCTTACAAAAACGACATTGTTGTACTTTTAAAGTGCACTGAAAGACTCAGACAGCAGAGTCCCTCTGAAAATCATTCAACCAACAGAGAAGTAAGATGAGTAACTTCTATCTGCAGCACAGTTGGTCAGAGGTTAGGACAGCAAATCAACTCATTTAGAGCCTCAAACAGCAGCCCAGGGATCCAGTTTCCCCCTGAGAGAGCTTCACTCATCCAGTGCTAATGATGTATCAACAATCATCCCATCTTTATCCCATTCCATCCCACTAGTGGGCCACACAGCAGAAACCTCTGAGTCCCTTTGTGTTCACTTTTCACGTTGCTCATAATGCAGTGAACCTACAAAACCTTTTTTATAATGACGGAGAAGGTTTTTAAACATCATTACATCATTGAGGGGAAGCTCCGAGCCTAAGACTGACATCCATACCTGGCCGTCTCCTTCCACTCCATCTCCTGTCCATCCACCGACAGCAGCTCATCCAGCTCAGTGAAGAGTTGTGGAGGCGCGGGGCCATCATCTTCCTCTCCGAGGATGAAACGAATCCTCTCAGCTGCTGGAGAGACTGCGGAAAGAGGAAAAATACTGCGATTCATAGGCTGGCAATGTTGCCCGTTGGGCACGGGTTTGGGCACCAGCTTCCCCTCCTCAGCTGGGCTCTTCCCATTGACCTCAGGAGGAGGTGGAGGTGGTGGGATTTTCACCATGACCTCTTCTCCTTTCTCCTCACTGTCCTCTTCCTTTTCTTCCTTCTCCTCTTGGTTATTGTTATTGTTGGACATCTCTAGGAATGCAGTAACCCACTTTACTCTTCAAATCAGCTGACTCAGGATTTGCTCCTCAGATAGCAGCCGGCGAGCAACACAAGATGACCACAGTCCCAAAGCAGCAGCTAGACCCTCATTAAAGTCCTGTGTGGAAGTGACAGCCGCTCAGCTGCCTGCTACAGCACTTTGTGAACCCAGGAGGGAGCTGATGGGGTGTAGGGGTCCCCTCAGTGACGGTGTCCCCACAGCTAGCCCCTTCTCCCTCTCTGCCTCCCCCCTTCACTGTTCAAACAGGTCTTTACCAATGGGCCCCCCCTACAGCCTTGGCAAGCTAGCCTGGAGCCCCTCATTAACAATTAGGAAATGGTTCACAAACTGGTCTATTCTCTAGCAGAGGCTTTGGCTTTCCTTCCCCTTGTCTTTTCATTTGAATATTTATCGAGCAACACAAAACACAGCCGAACAGAATTTCAACAGGACTGATAATTAAATGACACTTTTCATCGCTGTGCAAACATGTTGCCAGTGGTCAACGCCATCATAGCTTGTTCTTACAAGTGGAAACAATATATGAACTCTGAAAGGGAGCCATTAAATAATCCCTCCCCACTTCATGACGGAAAGCCACACACACACACAAGACGAGTGCACGGTGCATCAAAGCTACAGTTTATTTATGGAAAAGAGCACATGAATGAAAGAATGGCACCACTGCAACTGTGTGAAAGCTGCTCATCTTACCTGCAACTGCTACACGGATAATAATTAAATAAAGTATGCATAGAATAACTTAATATTTTTTATTGCAGCTTCAACTGCTCACACCAAATTTAGACAAAATATCCCGTAAAATCTGATTTTTCTTGTTGTAAGAGGGGCTTTGTGTGCAGGCTAAGAAAGTAGCACTGTGTCCAGCAGGAATACCACTGTGGTGTTCAGCCCTCATTTTAATCAGGGGTTTTCAAGGGTTAAGACTTAGTTTTGCTAAGATCAGGGTGAGACCAAGGTCTAGGTAAGCTGTAGGACTGTGGTCCGGTGTGGTTAGGGAAAGCATTACACGTATGAAGTACTGTGAATGTGTCTGTAGGTGAGTGAAATAAAATACAGTTAAGCAGTGTCTCCTTTGGGCTTTCAACAGCTTACAAAAACAAACAAACACATTATTGTTATTGTCTGAACTTCTTTTTTTTATATAGGTGTGGAAGTAAAAACAACTTGCACCATAGAGGACAACTATAATCCAGGCAAAGCTAAGAGCTGAATCTGCAATTAGACATTTTTCTTTCCAGGTGAAATTAAAATTTTTACATCGACACTGCTTAACATGATATCAATACAGTGATTTTAGTCATTCAGTAAATGAGGTGAAGACCTGAAGTTTCGCCTCGTTGTGTTTTTCTGCAGCACTATCACAACAACAACAGCAGCAGCAGCAGGAGGTACGAGCCAGACAAGCAGGTGTGAGATTACTAGGTGGGGGCTAAACTGTCTGCTGGCGCACACCCACACACCTGCACACAAACACAAGTCTCACTATACTTGTGAGGCAAAGTTACCTCATTGACATATTGCGTTTAGTGGCCTACATCAACATTAACCTTCATCCTAATTCTAACTCTGACCCCAACTAGAGAGGATCAGCTAAAATGGCAATGTTGAATAGTATTTGAATAAACGCTGTCCACACAAGTATATAAAGACATGTGCCCCCGCACACACACACACACACACTTCAAGCTGAAACTAGCTTAAGTCAGTGCAGCACCTCTAATAGCACCTTAGGTGGAATAATTTACATGTGCCCTCACATTCAGCTGACTCTCATAAATGGAGAGATTTACACTGATTACAGTAAACAGTTAAAACAAGCTTTAAATAGCAATCAGTGTTAAACGAGGGATGTTCACACAGACCACCGACTGCTGTATTCCTTAAATGTTAATAAAGCTATAGCTAATTAAAAAACAAGTGGTAGTGGGATACAGGAGGAGAGGGCAGTGAAGTTGCGACATGCAATGACAAATGTACAACTTTTGTTGATTAGTATGTAATCAATTAGTGATAGTTGTCAGCATTCAGGCTTCTGACCTTCTTTTTAAAAATAGGCCAGACCTTGTGATTGAGACATTTCATGCCTCGCTTACAGGAGCATCATAGAGTAGGAGGCATTAATAGTCTTCAATTAAGTATGAGGAGACTTTTTATGCTGATGTGGTTATTTATTTTGAAGCCGTAGTAATAATCTAGTGCTGGGTGTGAGAACATTTTATAAATAGACTAACTACAATAAAACAATTCACGAAAAATGAGCTGTGAAGAAACACTGGAGAAAACACTACGTATGTAAAAAAATACCAAAAGGTGAAAAAAGGTTTCTGACACCCTGAGTTTAAACCTTTAGCCTTTATAATCCAATTCAGCTCATTACAAATTGCTTTCAACAAATCAAATCATAGGCATCCACAAGATATTCCTTCATGAGAAACTGATGCTGCCTATCCATGCTACCCAGCACAGACCCAAGCTGATAACAAGCACAGTATTGGTGCAATACTGTGCCACTCGAGCAGTTGCTAAGAGAAAGGTGGAAGTGTGGGTGAGGATGGGTTGGGAGGGGGTGAGGATCAGTGCAGAGTGAAAGCAAAGAGGGGTGAGAGCAAGCATGAAAAGGAGGGGTAGAAATGAAAATCCCATCGTTCAAACACAATTTCAAAGCTCTGTGTGCTCTAGCCAAGAGCCATGGGCATACAAAGACTACTTTGTCCCAGCAGCAGAGGCTCATGGGATAGGGGATGGAGGAAGAATGCCCACTGCCCTGCAGAAAGCTTAGTGTGACTGCTACGAATGTCTGTTTAGTCCCATTCTTGACATGCATCCTACACAAATACCTCCACTGACCTTTCATGAAAAGCTACATGGGATCTTATATCACATGCACCGTTTGCGACTGTACGTGCATCGATGATGTAACTCTGCATCACCTCATTCAAGGAGATGAGAAGATCAGAGAGTACAGGAGTTGTTTTCCATGCCAAATGTCTGACATTCAGTATGCAGGGCAGCTAGCACACAGGGAGCAAACAGGGACTGGGTTGAATGCAGAGTGACACCCTGAGGGTGATTCATTGAGAGCACAGTATTTCATCAAGCTCTGGTATTTTGTTGTGATAGCTAAGGTGGGCAAGTTCTGATGAGAATGTAACAAATGCCATCTGAAATGAAACGGCCAGTGTGCTGTCTGCAGGTGTACTGAAGGCACAACCACATTGGCTCTGTGCTTTTTATGTAAACAGTACAAAGCCACCCATAACATCAGGGTCAAGCTGCGAGTTTGATTCTTGGTTTGTCTACAAAAGGACTTAATGCACCCCTTTGTCCGGGACAGTTCAGCAACAGTACCAGTATTTCTTGACTCATTTAAGCCTCTGGCAGTAAGGGTAAAAACACACTGAGGTCTTAATTCATCACATTCATCTTCGCATGTTTGTAATTTTTACTCTCACATCACCACTTTACACAATATCACAAAAAAAAACAAAAAGTTGCTCAACATCGTTCCTGATTATGTTCCTCATATGTTTGTAATGTATAATGCATCATTCTGTTTGTCCAGTCTGTCTGATTATCTACTTTGTTGATCTGTGATGTACACACAACATTTATTGCACATCTGTCTTTGCTGGAAGAGTAATCCCTCCTTGTTGCTTCACCTGAGGCTTTACTCGTTTTTTAAATATTTCTAGTAAAATGTTTTTTTGGGGTAGTTTTTTTCTTGTCAGATTTGTGAGTCAAAGGACAAAGGGGCGTAAAGTTTACTTAGATATCACAAAGTGCTTCACATTAATAGATAAAAACGTCTAATGTATACAGGTGCCTGACAATGAAGAGCTCTTAAAACAATTAAAGGTATCCTGAACTGAAATCTAAATTTAGTAGCACTGTAGTTTACAGCTGGGTAATAATACGGTAATACATGGTAATAACAGGTAAGACATGGGGTAATGTTTGGTAATAAGGGGGTAATATTTACATAATAACAAAATAACTGGGTAATTATGTAATAAATCTTTAATGAAGTAATATCATGTAATTATCACGTAACAACCAGGGGACAGGTTGGTATGAGCAATGGGTATATTAGTGCAACACTAAATTTAATTGGGAACCAATGTAAAGCGATCAGCATTCGTGTTACATGTTCTCTCTTTGAGGACCATCTCAAGAGCATTCTAGTGAAAGAGAGATACGGTTATCTAGACAGGATGCAATAAATACACAGATAATCAGTAATAAATCATTTATGGATGAACCCGTCACTAAATAAGTTGATTAAACTCAACTCGTCACTCAATTCAACGTCTTTACTGGGTATTTTTCAGACATTTACAGACCAAGGTTTGAAAGCACTTGTGGTATAACGGATAATGCAATTGATATATACTTTACTTTACTCGGCAGACGCTTTTATCCAAAGCGACTTACAAGGAGAAATGTTTCAATGTATTGAAGTCATTTGAAGAATATGACGTCAATTACAGCAGAACAAGTAGACCTTAACAGTTGTAGATTAAAACACAAATAGGTCTCTGAATATCTATTAATTGGAAAACTGCTGATGAAGGAAATAATGGGATGAACTTTGTGTCAGGTCATTTGCCTCTTGGACCACTTTCTCTTATGGAGGACAGATTTAGTTTTGCTGTTAAGTTTTATTGCCTTTGATAGCGACTGAGAGTCTTCACAGACACTTTGATAGTGATCCACCTATCAGATGAAAGAATTGTTTATCTCAGTGTACATCTTATTTCTATTACGTAAACAATAGAAACAGTGTTGAGTCTAAGAAAAGGTATTTATGGATACAAAATCAAAGCATTCCCGAACTGAAGAGGGTCTGATAAATGAAAAAGTGTTGATTGATTATGTCTGATTTCTTACTACCTGATGAAGGGACGAGAAGGTTTAACCATAAGAGAGTCCAAGTGCCAAAAGACTACACGCTGTTTTTCACAGTTCTTCTAAAATGTTCCAGAAATATTGAAGTGTGAGAGTTGAACAAAAGAAAATAATTCAGTGATCTGAAAAAAATCTTCTTGAGGCAGTCCTCAATACTGAAAGAACAAGGACGCATGAATATCATATATTCTAATCTCTCCATGGGCCACAGTATCTTTTAGGTATACCGTGATAAGCCACAGCATAAATTTTAACTCACTGTCCAGAATGAGAAATAATACCTCCTTGTCTTTGTATTACACCCCTATGATGCTCTATCTTGTTTGCTAAGAGAATCAAATAAAGCAAGATTACTTATTGCACATCCAGACAGAAGAACAGAGAAAAGAGGAAGACACAATGTCAAACAAATAGCATGGCATTTAAAACATTTAAGTAATTTGTCCATCAATATCCAGAAACCTTTTCTACTGACACTGAGAAAAAAATCCTCTCAATTTGTCATTCTGTGGGGAGTATAGTGTCACAATGCTCAACCCATTTCTGCAGTTTCAGTCTGCATGGCAGTGATGCAAATATGTTTTTAACATCTTCCATCCAGGGTATCCTGAAACTGTCTGTCTGTCATTTAAACTGTCTTTGGCCCCATCCTAGTAACTTTAAGCAAATACATTTGGCACAGAGTACACCCAGTTTTGTATCATTGCATTCAAAGGGAAACATTTATGTTTGGGACATAACACATTCTTTCTGGCCATGTGATAACTGGATAGCTCCAAAATGTCAACTTTTCAAAAACCACAAGAAAAACTGCCACTTGTCCAACTCAACCTTTACATTTATCTAATCTAAATCTTTCTAAATCTAAGGACTGTGTTTTAATTTTGAGAATAGCAGGTATCTTCCCAGTGAAGTATGAATATAAAATTGAAGATGCGTTCGCAAACAAGTGAATATACAGCACTCGCGACTTACTCTCCATGACTTTGGGAAATTAAACCCATTTGTATAAGAACCAAGTTTCTAAGTAATCTTTGTAATCCACTTTGAACGAACATTTGATCCTGGTTGGAAAAGGGGAAAAAAAACATGCTCATTGAAATGAGCAGGGGTCAAATGACTCTGCAGTGGACACGCATGTAACCAGGAGGATGTACTCTCCATCCCTGCAGCGCCCATCTGACCAAACAAGAGGATTTAAGTCCAGACGACAGACATGGGCCTTCCCCTGGGGGCTAGCCATGTTTCCCAGAGAAAGTAACACTGAGGAGGGCAGGGAATAACAGTAGAACATACTGGTACTGTATACCACATGCCCAGCCAGATGCCTGCAGAGCCAAGTTTTAGTTATACAAACATTTTTTAAAGGCTGAACTGCTCCAGAGTCAAAAATAGGAAAGGATTCAACAAACATTTCAAGCTGTTTGTATTTTGTAGCACTGGAAAGTACAGACAATATCCCTTCTGCTGAGGATTTGCAGCTTCCAGCCACTGTGTTACGTGATGTGTTCATTCATCACAGTACTTTTACCTATTCATGTTTCTGAAGTTTAATTCAATGCATGCAGCATGCTGGACAGCTTTTAGTCTTGAGACACTTTTTTCCTTAGATTGTGTATGCATACCTGCATGTTAATCTTCACGGCACAATAAGTGCTGACCCATGAATTTATTAAAATGACTATAAAAGGCACTTGTAGCAACAGTGTACTTGATGGTTCAAATCATATGAAAAACAAAATCGACAAAGCTCTGTTTACATACAATAAAGTAAATGAACCATTGAGTTTATTGTACCACTATATTCTTTTTAAATCTACATATCAGTTGTTATCCCATTTCACTGTGCATGAATTGAATTGTTTTACACTTGTTTCTATGGAGACTGAAATATGAAAATTACGGGGAGCAGTTAAAAAAAAAAAAAAACAGGCTAATCTTGTTAAATCAAGTGTGAACAAATAAAGAGTCACCAAAGAGCAACTTCACAGCGGTTTACGCACAAGCTCGATACCGACTGTATCCTTCCACCAAATTACTTTAAAGACTTAATGACCAGACAATCTGATTTAGGGTTAGTGGTTAAACAAATACAAAATCTATTTAGAGATTCTCGTGAATAGGAAACATAGACAAACCTCTTAATCTACCAGCTGGAAGGAACCATCTTTAGGGTCACTTGGACAGACTGCCATGTGTGACATGGGGTGGAAATTGGGCACTGCTGGGGCACGATCCAAAAAGGAGTCAACTGTATTAATCAGTGACTCAGGGCTTGGACACACATGTAGCCTGATTGATAAGATATAAAAGCTCTGATTACACTGCGTCCTGTCATAAATAACTAGCAACATCACATAATCATGTCTCCGCCCACTTTGAAAAGATAATGACAGATCCCCAAGTGGCTTAATTCTTCTGATAGTAATAAAGGAACATGGACAAAAAGCTATGAGACTCACTCTTTTCTGCTAAATATGCATAACCACAGTCGGAACCAACAACCAGATGGGCTGGCTGTAATCTATTCTCTGATTGGATTTGTGTCCTGAAGAAAATCCACCACATCAAGTGATGTGGACACGTTACAAAATTCACTTCTGGCATATTTTGGTCCCCTTGTCACATCATGTGAAAGCAAGCATGTGTAAAATTACATCATTTTCTAGAAATGACAGTGGCCTGCCTCATTATTGGATTTGGGAGAGAGCAAGAACATATTAAGCCTTATTCCCAGAGGACTGGTGTTACACATGAAGCTCATGTAATCAGAGTATTACCCCCGTCCTGTTTGTCTCCCGCATTATCATAGGCTGATGTGACAATGATGTCCATAACATCATAAATCCATAGACGCTACACATTTTATTAATAATACTAAAAGGTCTTCAATCTTGCATTGACAGATTGGTACATTAGTAACAGGTGGGCTTAGACTTTAACTCACATCTTAATTACCGATAATCCAATACGACTTTTCTCTCCTCCCTTTATTCCAGTTTCCATCAAACTGGTCGAAGCTCTTTGTCCGAGCATCTGCAGATTTATACAGCTGCACCAGAGGGTACATCGCACTTTATGCTGTACGGGACAGAAGCAGCACCATCCAACCAAGAACATCAGAAAACGTACAGATCCTAACACACTCATGCAGACAAAGGCAAATACACATACTGTATGTCTACAACTAAGACAAAGACATGCACTTGCACACTGCACTGAGCATCATTGCAGCACTAGTGCAATTGTATACGAGTAGCAATTACTTCCAATGAGAATTTTCTCTGCTCTGTTGAAACAGACTCATCAGTCAGCAGGACATGCACAGCTATTTATGGCCACTAAGTGGACTCAGCAACTTTGTTGGGGTCACTGGGAACGACAGAAGCTTTTTTCTAGAAAAGAGAGCAGCCTTCAGTGAGGACAGACACGGACTCTAATCAGTCTTGACATGAAGTCCATCAGAACTTACTGAGAGGTTTGAGGATGCTGTTGCTGGCCTCATCGTTGTTTTCTGTGTCCGACTTGTCAGAGGTGTTTTCCATCAACCTCTCCTTTCTGTCCTTGTGGCCGGTTCTCCGGCGGTGACGTCTCCGCCGTCGATAGCTCTTGGGGACACGGACACCGATGTAAATGGTGTGGTGACCTGCAAAAATCAAAAAAAAAATCTGCATTCATTTGTGTGTGATGGCAGTTTAGTAGGCGCATCAAGTATAAATATTTGTTTTAAATTTACAATATGTGTTTTCAGTATCACTTTAATGTTACGTTTTCAGCTTAACAGTTCTGTACGTATATGCCAGTGCAGAACTCACCATCCAACACTTTGGGTAATATGATAAATAATTTGTAAGATAACTAAAGCAAGCCAGAGGTTATCGGTTCAATCCCCAGAGCAACAGGATAACTGGTCAGCTTCCAGGTGTGAATGTGTGATCAGTGTTTCTGCAGCTGTCCCCTTAACTAAACTCTCCTGAATACACAAAGGATAAAAAAATACATTGACATCATTTTAGATACCATCAGTTTGTTTCATAGTAGGTTGAAGACTATAGAAAGCAACCTTCCTGAGTAAACATCAAAAGTAGTCCTGGAACAATAGGCTATATGTGACCCGTGTCAAACATTGCCTTTTGGAGGAGGTCGGGTAACGCTGAGCCAAGCACTGCTTATAACCCAACTAGGAAGTGGCTGAACCCCTCAGCAGAACAATGCTCTCTCTTAAAGCACAACAGCATTCATTATTCACTCGCACTACAACGCTTTGTGTTTTTTTTTTTTCTTTTTTTAGAGGTTCATCTAAATTCACTGACACCGACAGTTCAGCACAGCAAACAAATACTGGACATCAGAGATGTGAGGGGATTCTGTGAGTCACACATTAATCCAAAACACTGAGCAAACATTGGCCATACTGGATTTATGCACACACACACACACACACACACACACACACACCTCCTTCAGCCTGTTTTGGTAACTTTCCACATCACTTCTATGGAAATGAGAAGGTAAAAACAGAGACAAAGACACTCTGCAGAAGGAAACAGACAGAACCAGCATCACCCACACCAGAGCTGCAGCACAATACACTTTATATTCAACAACGACAGCACCTGTCCTATGTGTTATGTGATTACATAAAACACAAGATCAATCGCACACGGTTAACGGCGTCTTATGCTACAAATGAAAAAAAAAAAAAGAGAATTCTCTTACTCTAGTAAACAAACCTCTGAGTTCCTGTGAGATCACAACATCAGGTGTTAAAGCTCCAACCTGTGAATGCTGTACTTGTCACCTTTTTACTTACATACATCAACAGACAATTAAAAAAACATTTTTCTCGTATGCATACTAACTTTTAACTTAAGTTTATTTTGCTGTATTCTGTTTTCCCAATAGTCTAGTTCATATGTGGCATCAACAAAATCGATCAGCAAATCCGGTACAAAGTAAATATCAGAATCGTTATAATGACATGATTTTATCCTGCTCATTATTCTAGATTTTTGGTTTACACTTTTATAGAGTTATACAAGTTATGAGCCAAACAAGAAGTCCCAAAGACACTAGAAAGTCTTGTGCTTCTTGTAGCTATATGTAGATTAGCCTCAGCTTATGCCAACTCTCCAGTTACCTGAGAAAGCAGAACATGCGAACAGTTTCTGACTCACAGAGCTGTTTTTACAACATGCCCAACATTATCTAATTTCTGAAAGTATTTCCTGAATCCTCATAAACTCTTCTAAGTGGTCAGAGTAAACAATAATCTGTCCAATAATCTGTCTGATGACCAATTTGTTCTGGGATATCCATGACTCCAATGTACTTAATACAGGAGAGTCACAAGCTGGACCTGTAGTTAAGCTAATAAAACGTCTCCTTCTCTTTCACTTGAAAGACAAAATCTTAATTTAAGATCTATGGAACATAAATAGGTTTATCAGAACACGTTAGCATCAACCAAAGAAGCCATCAGATTCTCCAAACAACAAGTGGACGTTACAACAAGACCCAGAAGCAAATGGCTGCACTGCAACAATGAAAGAGAACAGGGACATGGACAGACAGAAAGAAAGACAGACCACAGTGCCATTAGGCTGATAGATGACCAATAAAGCAGAGTGCGAAGACGTTTGCACAGGCCGAACAGCAACAAGAAAAGAGGTGAGAGAATGAGAGGAGAGTGATGGAGAAGAAGAAATAAAAACAGCTCTGTAAAGAAGCTGGAAAGGAAGATTTGCACATTGCCAGAGCAGCTTTGTGAAACGACTTCCTCCTCTTTTTGGGTGTTGGAAGAAGAACTTCTTTTGGAGCTGCCATAAACGCACAGTGAATGAAATGAAATCGCTGTGTTCGCCGAGAGGTTTGTTTAGCTCACTAGATTTCTGAGGAGAGGCAACGCCACCGCCAGTTTCCCCAGTAACCGCACTGTTTGGACCTGCCCAGACCAGTAGGGAGGATGGCACCATGCCACACAGCACTGTGAGCATGCTAATACTGAACAGTCAGAAAAATATACTGCTGGACTAGACGTAAGGGATGTTGACAGTTGGATTATCTGTCAGAATTAATATTATTGTTTCACCGCATTTTCCTCAAAAGAACAGTGCAGATGTGTGGGTGAGTGTTTGGGTCCATCAGAGCCTCCGTATGTATTACAAGACATAAATTAACATGCACATAGTACTTGTTTTGACCTCATATGACGAGTCAGGTCAAATGATGTAAAACAGATCACAAACTGGGACTTGAGTGGCATAACACATTGTCTATGTTAGCGAAGCAGGCAGTGCTGCAGTGAAAACAAACTAATCAATGTTGGATAAAGATAATTTGGCCTCCTTATTTCTTGTTGTTCGTTTCATCAGTCAGTCGGTCTTTGCATCAGGCTGTCTCTGAGCAAAGAGAGGGGAGCACACTGGGTTCGGTGCAGATTCCAAAGAGAGACTGAGCCAGCAGACGAGGACACATGCAGACAACAGCTGAGGCGCTGGTTATGCACAGGAAGTGAGAGAGATTGAAGCAGGGTTCAAGTCGGGGTGACACCTGAAAAAATGTTGACCTCCAGAATGAGGGACATTACTATGTAAGCTCAAATACTGAATGCAACTAAGTTACTGTGCCTAAAAGACTTTAGCTTTTACTTTACATGATGGTTACTACGGGTGTTCTATACCAATGAAGAACTTCAGAGCTGTGTTAAATGCACAGACAATACAAACTTCAAAACGTTCATTGATTACATAGTTTAAATACATAAATCAATCAATCTCATTGTGAAAATGTAAAACAGATATGTCCATTTAATCAAGCAACATTTTCTCTACTCTTCTGGACCAGAACCGAGGAACCTGTGATGGAGGCTAATGTCATTACCGTGTAAACCTAACCCTGCTCCTTTGCAACAAGAAGCATCAAGAACAACAAGGAGAGTCAAAGGTTTCAAAAAATGTAAAAAGGCCACTGAATAAATTAGGTGACTCTATGGCAACTCGGTCTGAACTGAGAAGAATGCAGCACATATATGAAAGGGGTTTGCAAGAAAAAGCTACAGTAAAGTACAGCAACAGCAGAGAAAACATTACTCTACGTCTTCTTGTATTATTAACATGTAAAGGAATCTAGAATTAACTTGTCCCAAATTTCACTGTGATCTAAAAATTCAAATGTCTGAAGTCTCACTACATTACCTGAGAGCAATTATCCATTTAAAAACATATCTATGTTGCATTTTGCATTTCTGCATACTGAAGTTTCTTTTTTTTACTCTGTTGTCCTGTGGCTCTTTGAGGAGATTAGTGAGGTACTGTAAACACAGGATCACATGCTCCCATGTTCTACATCTTTCACGTGCCACCTTGCTAAGCAGGTGAGCGGCACAGTGTACAGGCAGGAAGTGCATTTGGCAGCCTCTAAAAGGCTAAATGACGCCTTTCCTGTTTCTCAATGAGCTTTAAACCCATGCTTAAAAAAATAAAGGAGATCCAAGTATTTCAAAAGAAAGAATCTGATGTCTGAAAAATATATCGTTGTTGTAATGTTTTGATTTCACAGCACAAAATTATTTTACACTTTAACGTGTGAAATCTTCAAAAAGCACAGTTTTTAAATGGTGAAGGTGAAAAAAAGACAAGTTAACTTACCCTCGACCTCTTCTTCGTCACATTTGTGCTTGAGTAAGGACGCCCCCCGGTCCAGCACCGCCTCATCCTCCATCCTGTAGTAGTAAAAGAGGAAAAAGGACTGCTCACACTTTTCCTCCAGTGACAACGTGGAGCCATAGCGCTTTGGCTCGTTCACCTGCAGTAAGTTGGGACTGGGGCTCAGTCTGGTGCTGCTGGTGGCACTCATCTCCGTCCCATTAAAGAATCACTTAAAGACACTATTCAGCTACGTCAAATCAAATTTTTAGGTAGTAAACTACCCTCGAGTGGGAGAACGTGTCTCGTCCTTGAGTAGGGCAAAGTGTGCAATCAATAGGTACAACGTAATAGATTTAATCTTGTGGAGGGGGATGAGGGAGAGGACAGGAAGTCTGCTAATTAACTATGATGCCCTGAGTGAGTAGTGATGGTCACGCACAAAAAGCACCCGACTGACAGAGACTTGAACCCATCACAATCTGGATCTGCCGCTGTCTCCACTTCATCAATAAGACAGTGAATCAAGGTGTTGTATCTTATTCTTGAAGAAAAAATATACTAAAAAAGTATCGGTGTTGTGTCTAATCAGTCACACACCCACACACACCCACCCACACACACACAAAGCCTCTCCATCTGCTCTGTAATGCCTGACAGCCCCCCTTTTCACCACCCTCCAACTAAGAAACAAGTGGGGCATCACATGTCTGTCTACTCATCCGCCCTTACAGGATTAAGCCGGCTTTGCTTAAGTGACAACAACACACACACAAGACCGTAACAGGCCAACGCACCGGAGCCTACACACCCCCACACATTCATCCTCACCTTGAAACAGCCATACAGTCTCCCAGCACACAGTAATAATAAAAAAGGGTGAACGAAGGTTCATTCAGGCCCAATAAAAATAACGGTTGTTTGAAATGCTATTTTCAATATAAACTTCTGATTTGATCATTTAAAAAAAAAAAAAAAAACACTAATGGCTTATTTAGAACCCCCACCCCACCCCAGTCACACATACAAACTACATAAATACACACCCTGGATAGAACTGCTTAAGCCCCAGGTTTTACCCGAATGGGATCACAGACAAATTTCTTTTGTGAAACAATTTCAGCAACATTTTTTTGTTGTTTTGTGTATTTATTTTTTGTCAATATAAAATTGGACACAGAGAAGCAGAGTGTGTTCATTAATAATAATATTAACGACTATTATTAGTAGTAGGTAGATGATTTGAAATAAGAGTCATTGCATTATTATGTCTACACCATCAACTGAGGATATTTAAATTCGTTAAAATATTTCCATATCATTTCAGAAACTTGCGTCATTCTAGGTCAATCTACTGTACTGGACAGTGTGTGACGACGATATCTTGAACTCAAGAGGTTCAGGGGTCAAAGCTACAGAACAATATTCTTCCAGCTGGCCGGGATTCAATGTCTTACTCAGACATGTCAGCGTGAAGAGAGTGAGTGGGAGACTCTCTCTGTTCTCTGCATCACAATGCAAAGATTCAATTAATCTGTGTGTTTTTTCAGAAAAGAAAGGAACAATATGAGCTCTGAGTGGATAAACAGCTTCCCAGTCAACACATGTGAAACACAAAATAAACCTCTAAACCTAAAACATTTCCTGTGTTTAAGGTAAAAAATAAAAGTTATTTTATTATAGAAACAAAGATGAATTAATCTGTAGGCTGTTTTTGACGTGGTTTTTCTCGGAAAATATTGATATTAAAGATTTGTTCTATGGTTGAAAGTCTTTTTTTTTTTCCTCCTCTGAAACTAAACTATTTAAATAAAATGCCCACTTTAAAATGTCGGTTAAATGTTCTTAAACAAATATGAAAAAACATTATACAGCTGAGTGATTATTGAAGAATCTTCCATGCTTATGCTTTGATGAGTAACTGTGTCTGCCCTGGATAAACTTGTAAAGAGCTTTAAAACAACACCATGACTCAGCCACAGCCAATTAAAAGCTAAGGTCTTTTATCTCGGGACTTCACCAGTTTTCCTACTTCCTCCAATGCCACCTATGGAACAATCACGGACATAACAGGCCAAACTCCACTCAGCCACACACACACACACACACACGCGCGCACACGAGTCAGTGCCTAAGTTCAGTGTAGAAACACAGTGAACATGTTATCAGAGGAGACGACAAAAAAAATGTCCAGTTCTTCAGCAAGAAAAAAAAAAGTTGAAACTTTAAATATATAAACTATACATTCAGTCATTGTTGCTCATAAAAATATATGATTCTACATGAATTCCAAACATGATTGTGATTTTTTAAAAATTATTTGATTTGTCTTGTCCCTCTTTTTCTGCTTTATCTGTTTCCTAGATTTCCCACAATGCTTTTCACACTTAATAAAAACAATGCACAGCATACACCTTTTCCTGAACTTTCTTTTTTTCTTATTTCTCCTATAAGAAATATTATTTTTTTCTTTTTTCTCCTATTTCAGCAGCAGAACGAAAATGAGGCTTACATGCAACCAAAATGATAAGCTTTGATTATGAAGGTTATGTTGTAATCAACAAAAAGGATATCAGTTAGTGATGTAACAGCGGATTTTAAAAGTTCATAATAAATCATAAGTTACTATAGATGATTAATTAATCCACTGATTACTCATGTTTTAATAACCTGTCTGTGCAATGACCTTCACACAAAGACAGATGGTTAAGCAACAGCAGAAGAAACTCGTGCTGCAATATTCTGTCTTTGAACACTTGTGTACCGTGTGGCTGACATTTGCTGTGGTTCGTTTTTACAATCACTTACAGTAAAATACCACTGAGCCACATCCACTAGGATTAATTCCCTTTTGTTGCATCGCACAGTTAAGCTAAGTGCACCAGCGTGCTGTCGATCACACTAGTGGAAAGTAACTGCACTAAGAATCTTTAATTCTTTAAGGAATAGTGGATGTTATTTAAGGAAGATATGTGTTTATCCAGCCACATTTCCTGCTTGTCAGATAAAAATGAAACAGCTGAACAAAACACCACACAATGCTACAGTCCTCTTTCACATGAGATATGAAGTTCTCTAACCTTTTTAACTGTGTTCATGAACTTCATGTACCACTTACTCAACCTGATTATGGTTAAGTAAGTGGCAGCGTAATAGTGATAACCATAATCAGCCCAATGACAAGTCGTCTTGTCTCTGGGTTTGACTGCTCAGATGACTGAAAAGATTCTCAGCTTTTAAACTGTGTTACAGCTGCACAGGAACAATGTCATCTCTGCGACATGGTGATCAATAGATAAAACACAGAACAACCTTATTACAAGCTACAAATGCGGGATGTTACTCATCACTGTATATTAGGTGCCATCTGTCCGTCACTTCACAGATAACATATCAGTCTCTCTGTCCTTGTGGGCCCTACAGAAGTTGCATGTAGCCTACACTCAGTGTTAGTTTTTTTTCTTTTTTAAAGGGAGCGTGTTCTCTGCACCCATGCTGCACCCACACTGATGCAGTTGTTGACTGTGTCAAAACTATGGAAACATCAAACATCCTGAAGGCATCCAGACTGTGTTTCAGTACAGTATCTGCTGTAGACGTCATACACAAGGTGAACAAATGTGTGCACATCATGTATCTAGCTCCCCCTCTTGCAATCAAATTAGCAGTGAAAGAAAAATGTCATCAAAGAGTTTACCACACGAAGGATACCTACAGTGCTGGTACATTGACTGTACTTTTCAGCCGAAATTCAGAGTTTCATTTCCTGGTAATTGTCTGAAAAGTCACGCCAACCTTTCAACTACTCACTCTAAATTAAAGGCTTGGTTGAACTGGGATTTAAAACCCAGAAACATGGTTTAAACACAGTGGTTTAAAGGCTTGGGGTGATTAGCAATACTGGAATAACAACAGATCTATCATTTTAAACAGCCGCCAACACAGCAGAAAAACAAAATGAGCAAACTACACAGGATCCAGGTGACTAAAGAAATTCAAACATTTCTTTTGCATCAACAGAGGAAAATGTTTGGAGCCATCTTCAACACTGTAATGATATGTGACATCAGCTACTGATTGACCTCAACTTAAAAGATCCATCCAACAACTTATTAGTTTACCTATTTAAAGAGAAATAATTTAGTCTGTTTATTTTAAAGGGCTATGGTATAATTCAGCATTAGAGAAACAAAGATTTTGTGTTAAGGGAAGCCCTAATTTAGTCATATTTGTACTGAAGGCATGTTTTTCTATGGGGGTAAGGACATTCAAACTAATTACGTTGTTGTTCCTGTCTTGACTCTTACACTTTAACATGTTCAATCTGAGCAGTTTGTTAACCCAGTTCTGTGTAGTTTGCTCGCTCACTCCACAGAGTAAGTCAAGCTGAGATCAGATATAATGATTTACTTTTTGAAAGAAGCTGAAATGCAGCAAAGTCACCTACGGCCACCGCAGCTCCAGCACTGACCGAGCACTAAATGCACTAAAATGCTTCTTACTGAAAGTACAACTGAACTATAACATTTATATGCTTCTCATCATATAACACCGGCTGCTGTTTGTCATTGTGCCTTATTATATTCATTCTTTAAGGTCAAGTAGTTCTGCTTACTGAAAATGACTCCTGTAAAGCTGGTTAAAATCACTTACTTCTTATTGCCACTCATCTCTTCAGGTTGCCCCTGACGAATCTCTGTGCTGAGTGTGCTGAGCAGAGCGGATCACTGGAGCGGCTGCTGATGTTTGACCTGAGAAAGTAACGCAGGGAAAGGGTCATTTCTTCAGATTCAATGAGGACTCAGAGTCTTTCGCAAATAAAGAGTCTGACTGTAAGGAAGGTCCCTTAGGTTGCAGGAAAACTACAGGAAGATTCAGGCACTTCCTACTTGTCCAAAGACATATGAAAACACACCAAAGAAAATGTGATCACAGCAGTATGGCAGACACATTTAAAAAGGAAATATATAGAGAGAGTGCATCAATGCAAGAACAGAACTAATCCCGTGATCACTTTATAAAACTCAAAAGACCCTTTTGTAACTTGATATGATGCTGCTGTTTTGGTACCCACATTTAATAACAAACAGCAGGAGTTCGACACTGAACAATAAATCACGCTAAACTGTAGCTGTATAAGTTTTAAAAATGGTTCGAATAACCGACTGGCCAATACACAACACGCTCCAGCTGCGCATTTACGCACAAGCCACGCGTAAATGGTGTGATCAGCAATCAGCCAAACCTCACACCACGCAGACAGCAATAATCGAAATGTATTCACAGCAACAAAAAGACACACGATACGGTCGATAAAGTGAAGAAAGCAGCAGTGACACGCTGCTGGATAAATTAACATAAGTAATATGGCGATTTATCAAGACGCCTCTTAACGCACGCACACAAAGCCTCAAGAAATACACTTGAGTTGTTAAGTTGCATGAGGACTTACCCTGTACTTTTGATCTTTGGCTCTGTATGTTTGGCTCCTGTTGTCAACCGTGTAGTAAGAAGTCTATTTCCACTGCTCGTTTAAGTTTGCATGTGGCATTGTGTAGCGGCTGCGCTCAGCATGCTGCCGCCTCTATCTGCTGGACCATCCTTCTGTCAACGCCACTCCTCCGGTGGGAGGTCAAAGTGCTGCACTTCTGCACCATCATCCCTATATCACAACTGTTTTAGGTGTTGTTCTTGTTGTTTGTGATTGAGACCAATCACTTCTCATCTGTATTCCACGGTTAATACTGGAACAGACTTTAAGTTCGAATCAATCCTATTGAGATTATTAAGATGAGAGAAAAAACACATATTTACATAAACGTGGTCACATAAGTAGATCAAAACTCATTAAAAAACAAAACTGCTGAAAAATGTGTGAAACATTTACATATTATCAAATGGAGGAAGCACGTGTGCTGCACTAGTAATCATTAAAGTTTTTTATCATATAAATAATTTTTATTTTATTTTACTGCAGTATCTTCATGTGGGACACTTGCTGCGACTGTTTATTTATGTTTGCTGTGAATCGTGTAGTTTGAGTCCACAGCGCCATCTGTCGGAAACAACGCGACACCTTCATCCCATAATTACATCTACAGTACAGTAGAGGCATGTAGCATCACATAGACTGGATGTTATTGCTGTCTAGTGTTGTGACATTACACAAAATGCATTTCATTAAATAAAGAATAGGTACTGTTTAGCATGCAGTAAGTGACAGTTGTCGTTATATCTCAGTTGCATCTTGTCTTATTTATAACACTACACATACTTCAGTGATCTTGTGTTTGAAGAATTAAAAATTACAGGTGTCATTAGACATAACCCAATAAAATTTTGAATATGTTTAATCAGACAGTTTCTAACCCTGATAATTGAGCTAAAATCTGTTGTTCTACTCATTTTTCTATTAACTATTATATGAACTATTCCCAATTGAGTTTTCCACCATACTACATGCAAAATTGTCTCAAAATACCGTAATGATTAGTAAAAATGTCTCAACTCATAGCACATCAGGGAAATCCACTGGATGAGCAGATTAACGCTGTTTCATGAAGTGTACCAGTACCTGTGACACACACACACACATTTCCTGTTTATTTATAGGCAAGGAAGATGATTGCCAGGAGAAGTTAAAAGTTTACCATCCTGGTAATGAAGCACTGATACCTGATGATCGTCTCTCACCCTGACTTGGCGTAAATAAACATCTTTTAAGTTCAAACACAGCTGCTGCCTCTTATCTCCCACAAAATGTGTGGCAACACAGTTTATAATACATAATAATATATAAGTTATAATAATATATGTAACATTCAAAATACAATATGAAAGTACATTGATGCACAAAATGTTTTTACCTTTCAGAAAAGCAAAGGTGGAATAACTTTAATATAGAATAGATTTGGGGTTTTACGTTAGCATTAGCAATGCTATAACTATCTTAAGCTAGCTGGGTTAACCAGAAAAATAAAAATATAAAATTACTTCTAGCTGCTTTCCCTTCATCGACTGACTGTGTGAAAATAAAATCAATTAAGACAGACAACTTTAAAAAAATAAATAACTCACATAGAAACTGGCGGCATCAATGTTCACAGTTTGTTTCTGGAAAATCTGTCTGCAAAATGGCGGCGGTTAGTAAGATTCCTCTTACTGCACAGGTGCGATTTCACGTGTGTACATTTGGCAAAGAAACGTTTTTATAAATTGATTTTAGAAAAGAATGCCCAATCCGGCGTGGATGCCACTCAGATTTGGCAATTTTCTGTCAAATGGCAATGTTAGAAAATACATTTCTTCTTCTTCTTCTTCTTCTTCGTTTTCTTCTTCTTCTTCTTCTTCGTTTTCTTCTTCTTCTTCTTCTTCGTTTTCTTCTTCTTCTTCTTCTTCTTCTTATTCTTATTCTTTTCAAAGTTTCTTGGCCAAATGTACAGATGTGAAATGACTTCACAACAAATACCTTCTCTGTTTTTGTGGATGTTTCTGTGGAGCTGTTGGACTTGATCCTTCATGAATGTAGCGTACACACTGCTAAACTGAATGACTAAGAGAATAATAGATCATCTCCTTTTAATTCACTGTTTCCCCATCAGCATATTAATTAGAAAATAGTAGTTTGAGGTAGTTATACTGAATTTCTCCCCAAACGTGTATTGACCTCTTTTATCCATCTTTTTATTTGTGTTGGTGTGGTTCTTTTCTTTCCTTTTCTACAAAGAGACTCCATTTGTACCATTAGGATGGTCTCCACCTACAAAAAGTTGTATTGCAGAGATTTCAAGCGTAACAAATGCAAGGAGAGTGAAGCAAAGACACTGGACGAGGATTAGAGAAAGTCAAGTGTTTTAAAAACAACAGGAAGTTAATTATTAGTCTGTCCCGCGTACCAACATCATCACCGTTTTGAGCAGCAGAAGTGGCACTGACACAGCCCATGGAGCACATCACGTGCTGCAGAGGACATTTGCACTTTGAATTCTAAGCTCGCAGCCTCCAAAGTGACTTGTAGTTAAAGAGTTGAAGGTGAACCACGCGTTGTCATTAAGAGACTGTAGATGCTTTGGTGGAGTAAAGGTAAAGAAGATACTTCAGTAAAACACAAAAAGAATCTGTTAGATCTGAACACTCATATAGCTCAATAAAGAAACGTTTTTAGATTTCATGTGACTGCCAGTTTCTACTATGCAGATGCAGTTATGCACTAGATGAGGTCAAGATCTTTAATAAGAACAATAAAGTTTGGTTTTGTGAGTATAAATATCACTTTTCACAACATGTGATCTTGGTTAGCTAACAAAATTACTTTTGAAATTAGATTTACACATGTCTAAACTGAGATGAAAATTGTTACTAGTTGTTGCTAAGTACTTGTTGTATAATACCATTTCTATTTTTAACCTTTTTATCTAAACATGCCATTATCACAATGCTCTTTTGCATTTAACTTCACCACTTAAAATTAACCGCAAGTTGAAATTTGTTCTCAAAACAATATGTTTTTACGTACGTGTTTAAACAATGTTTTTATCCGTAACACAAAATATTGTGGAGTCTAACAGCAGGAAGGCATCTGAGACGAATCACAGCGAGCAGGTATCATCCCACATGATAATGCCACACCGATGCCATTTTACACATCTACATCCTCAAGCGTGTCAGCATTTTCATGTTTTCCCCCGATATAAGACAGATTTTGTTTGTAGACAACAGAGAGCAAAGTTGAAAGAGACTGAAAGATAGAAAAACAGATAGACAAGCTGTGCCTCCATCTCACAATTCCTCCAGCTTTACTTCAAATTAAACTTCAAAAGCACAACATATTTGACTTGGTTTTCCATTTAAAGGAGGCTCTGAGGGGTATTTGCATCGGCATTTGCCGCTTTGAAATGTGTTCTACAGTATGTGGGTATCTGATGCTGCTGTTTTGATCCCTGTTGTCTGTCCACAAGGTTTTATTTTGTGCCAGCTCATGTCTTTGATGTAAAATTGTACCAGGAAATGTAGATCCACCTCCCCCTTTTCTCTGAAAATTTTCAAACCACATGATGTCATTAAAACAGGAAAAATACAAAAATGCAATGTGATGTTCTAAAAAAAGCAAGTTATTAAATATTGTCTGTCTGTACCCGGTGGTTATGTTGGCATGTTCTCTGTGTGTCTGCGTGGGTTTTCTTCAGGTACCCCGGCTTCCTAAAGACACGCAGTTGGGTTAATTGGTGACTCTAAATTTCCAGTGATAGTGAATGGTTATCTGTTTCTGCAAGTCAGCCCTGTGGCTGTCAACCTGTCAAGTGTGTACTCCGCCTCTCACCCAGTGACAGCTGGGAAAGACTCCAGCACTCCCATGACCCTTAATGACAAAAAAGTTGTTGAGTCAGGCCTGGTACATATAAACAGATTTTTTTCTAAATGTGAATTATCCCCAGACATTATATTTAACAAATATAATAAAGGATTAACCCAAAACAATATTCTAGTTCTTGTTTGTGGAAATATTGGATTGAAATTTGTATTCTTCATCTACTAGTTTTTCCCAAAACTTTCATGCATTTAGTTGAGCTGTCTCTATGACACCTAAGCAAAATCCAGCAGCTGCTTATTGTAGCTCAACTAACAAATGAGGAAAAAAACATTATTAGTAGCTGTGTGTGCTGTAAAAATGCCAGAAAGACATACTATAAATAGATATTTTATAGTTATATTAATGTGTTAGAGTCATTTGCAAGTTGCTGCCTTATTGTCATGACTGTGTGTTAGCACAAGAGGTTATTCGAGCTACATAGACTCACATGCAAAAAGTGGTGGAATTCCTCAAGATCTATCGACCGACTAACTGAGTCAGTGTTGAGGCTTTCGTGTGACTAATAATCAGTGACAGAGAAATCCTCCATTGGGTGGCAACCTTAAAGGTTCACTCTTATCTTATGTATGTTATACATCTAAATGCTGAGGGTAGCTCAGCTGCACAGTGCGTAAGGTGAATTTATTGTGTTAACACTGGAGATAATGGAGACACTGTATTTCACAGGGGACTCCTGCAAGAACAAAACCTTCAGTGTCTTGTCTTATTCTGTGTGAACTAAATCAAGTTGTTTTCTGCATATAAACATTGTCAACACATTTCAAACATTTAAGTAGTGACTTCATGTAGTATTTCACATTTATGTGTGTTAATCACTATAAGTTCTCCACACAAAAGAAAATACATATGTCTGATAACTCTGGTTATTTAAGTCTACATTATTAGTCTAGTTTCTCCTCCTGTTGTCCACTTATGGTTATTACATGTTTGGCAGAGTTATTCATAGCACTCTTCATATTTAGATTAATAAGAGGAGAAAATGTGGCCACAGTATTAATATTAAATAGGTGCAAGTGGTGGAACTTGTGGTACCAAATTTAATTACTGGTACAAACACAATTTACAAAGACGATTTTGTACTATGTATTATGGTACAAAAAATACTTCCTTAAAGGTGAATAAAAATATCCCTTGTTATTATACATACACGTTTACAATTTAATCACCTGTTTAACATTTATTAGCAGCATATAAACATTTATGACACGCTGTAATGTAGCTAAGAGATTTACATAACACAAAGAGGAAAAAAATATTAATTTATTAATTAATAAATAATTAAATATTTAATACTGCATCCTATGGGGGGGTCCGTGACAGTAAATGCACAATTATAACTTTTCCCATTAAAACATATTTTATGTTATTACAACTGTGCCCACTGGATTAGTTATAGTCATTGACGTATGTGTTAATAAACCCTTACACAAATATATTATTGTAGATATGTATAATACATTGTACTATAAACCGTTTATTATATGTTTTTATGTCTTATAAAGGATGAATATGGGTTAAGTGTTATCCATAAATCCAAATAGCATACTCTAAAACATATGGGCCATCAGTATATGGAAATAATTCTAGGCAGCACAATAAATCGTGGAAAATCTCCTGTAAACTCAGAAATCGCAAATACTTCATCAGAGACTCTGTAAAAACAGAAGAGGCACAACAGCATTCGCGTAAATCGCAATGACTCATGGGAGAGTCAGTCTGGGTCATGGATCTACTACCAGTGACTCATCTCCATTTCCGTGCACGATCTCTGGTGGTGTGAACGCGTCGCTGTACCGCTGACACAGCGCACAAACTCTCGCGAAATTAGCATCAAATTGGACCAAAATGCCATCGCATGGCTGTTTCCGGGTCGGGAGGAGACTGTGGAGGACGGGGTAAAAGGCGGAGCGATTACCGGACAGATTTTGAGGTAAAATTAACTGGCGTTTGGACTGTTTTGCTAACTACGGCGGCGGCGCGCAGCTGCAGTTTAACATCTAAGTGCACCGAGCTAGCTGACGTTAGCTGCCCGCCGACTGACAGTCCGCCCGCTGGTCACATGAAGTGACTTTATCCGGAGGGAGGATGGCAGAGCGGGATATGCCGCTGGGAGATCTACCTCTTCAGTCATCTTCAGAGGCTTCGGAAAGTTCTGGGATACAAAATTCCTCGGATGAAAACGGACACGTTGACAGTCCGGACGAGACTCTCTCTCCGACTTCGGTGATTTACTTCAAGGAGGCTTTAAACTCGTCAAACTTGCGGTTCGGGAAGGTTGGGTCGCTGTCACCCGCCCCGCTTCGGCAGTATGACTTCAGGATTGAAAGAATCGAGTCGAAAGGCAGAAGTAAGTGCTAAAGAAAAGTCCACTTTCGAAAAGCTAGCTAACACAGTCCTCTTAAATGACCTACTTTACCACCAGCACTGCATACAGTTAGCTTAGCTGCGTTGTTACTGAGAGTGTGTTAGCTAACTTTTCTCAGTCTCCAAACAAACAACTTTCCACCTATTTGTGACTTAAGGAAACTGTCAGCTATAAATCAGCAAACGTTAGTATAGGAATAACCAATAACTCTCTTATTATTCCGGTAAAGATGAGTAATTTTGAATAAATAACCCAGGTGCGGTGTCAAACTGAGAACCTAGCTAATGTCAACAAGGAGTGTGGTGTGTAGACATCATGCTGTCGCCCTGTGAGCACTCCTCAGTGTTTGTCTGAGGATTTCCTGTGTCTGACATGTTGTTGTCACAGGCACGACACACGCTGCTGTTTGCTGGGGTATAGATTTAAAGGTGGACTGGTTATAGCTAGATTTTTACTGTGTCTGTGATCATTTCGACTGTCATCCATTGATTTCACATGTTCTGCACTGCATCAGGACATATTCATCGACTGTTGCCATTTCTCTTAGAAAAAACTAATTCTTATTATAAGTAGTCAGTAATGTGGGTTTTCTTGTAGAAATTTCAATCATTTTTGGACAAATTATTAAGACTGTTTGGACTGTTGGTCTGGACGAAGACAGACTTTAGTTAGATGGCATTAAAAAGGACTCTTTATTTCCTGACATTTAATAATGAAGACAATGGCCTGCAGACTATTAAAAGGGGGAGAAGTCATTAGTTGCAGCTCATATTCCCCTCCTGTCAGCCGCTGTCATTGTTAAACCAAAGCACAGAAGACTGTCCATGGTGCTGCTTTATGTAACCACGTAAAGTCTGACATTAAGGTCAAACTACAGTTGCTTCCTCTTTTAGCCAGTTGGTTGTTTGGTTACTCGTAGAAATACTTTGCTGGTGCTTTAAATGTGAGGACCACTCAATCAGTGTTTTTAGATCAGTAATAATACTATTAATCATCTATGGAGCTGCTATAGATGTTTGGGAATTAACACAATTTGATAATTACTTATAGGTAGTTTTTAGTATTTGCTAAATAATACTAATAAAAAAGCTGTGATATGATAATGACAAATGCTGCGTGGGACATTTGATTGTGTAAAACTAAACTTATTAATGTTATAAAATCTAAGCAATGGTTACAAAGTTTTTACATTTCACCTCAAATGTTTGTTTCACACTTTAGTGACAAAATCAGCCAATCGGCTAAAATTGTCCTGTTCAATTTCAAGAAAGTTAGCAATCATGAAATTGTCACCAAGAGATACAGGGAAAATTGACAACATGGTCACTACCACAGTGAGTCTTTTGCAAGCAACTGGACACGATGTGATGATGAAGCTTGACTGTGGACTTTTTCTAGTTCTTAAGATGCTGAGCTGTGATAACTTCTGAATCCTCTGAAATGATGTCATTGTTGTAGTCGAGTTAAGTGAGCCCTGAATGCTCTTTGTCCCACAGTTACCAATATAATGTGTATTTTTACTTCTTTCTTTGTTTAAGTATCATCGGTATCAAGTGTGGACAGATACAAATGTTAGTTTTTTGAGTGACTGTATAAGCGGAGCATCACCTGGTTTTCTGATAAAGGTTTACGTGCAGGATCTTTGGCCTTATTAGCCTTCTTGCTAACTGCTGTGCTGTTTTGCTTGTGCGGTTGCAGCCAGCTCAGCTATCTACTTGCTCTGTCATACAACAGGCCTCTGTTTCAGGTCAGGGGACACTGTTGATACTTGAGAGACAGATGAGTCCTCTGCTGCATCATTAGCATTGCCTGAGTACTCTGGGGCCCCCACCCCCCCTTTTTTTTTTTACGCATGCACCATCTGCTCACGTGACAGTGTGTTGCTGTACCCAGCACTAGCTGTCAGCCATCTTGGTCAACACCCACCCAGTGCATTCACTGCGGTGCACAGGCAGTCCAATCAGAGCGAGCCGTTGCTAAGCCGACCGGAGGAGGGCTGTGATTTTCAGCACGGTGCTTTCTTGCATTTTAAATTCCCGGTCTGCACAAAAGGGATCACAGGAGGTTGACGAGGAGGTGGAGGAGGAGAAGGCAGAGCAGCTATTCTCAAGACAGCAGCGTGTTTCTTTTCAGTTGTATGAAAGAGGACAGAAGGATGCAGGCATAAAGAGTAAGGAGAGCACCCCCCCTCTTAACACCTGCTGAAAGCTGCTCTGGGCCTTCCCTGTCTTGGCCTTTTCTGTCTTTTGTTTGGATGCTCTTTTCATCCTCTCTGATTTTCTCTTTTTTCTGACCTGTTATTTTACTGGGGCCTTCACTGGCTTCTGGAACAAAAGCTACTCCGTCTTTTTCCATCGGTGGTGTTTGGTTTTGCCTCACATCCGCTGAGTCATCATGTCTGATCTGACGCCTCAGAGTGAAACTCCGACTCCCACCACCGACAAAATCACCCAGGCCGCCCGGGAGACCATTTATCTGTGCAACTTTCGCGTGTCTGTCGATGGCGAGTGGCTGTGCCTTCGTGAGCTCAACGACATCTCCCTCACCCCAGACCCAGAGCCAGCCCATGAAGGTAATTTGGCAGATTAGCTCAGCGCCAGAGGAGGCTTGTGGCCGCTGTGTGATCCCTGTTAGGGTGTGGTGCTGTACATGCTCCCCAGACACCACACATTTCACCTAGTGATCTGTGGTGATGTGTCCAGTTTGAGCTGTGTCATGATGGATTTCAGAAGAGCCTGTTTACTGTCCTTGAGAGTTACACAGCAGGATGACGTTGCTTGTAAATAAGCCAGGGCTGGGCAACAGAACAACCAGGAAGTGCAGGTTGTTTTGTCATGACAATGTTTGTTAGTGCGCACTTGATAAATAATACTTAGCACCTGTTTTCCTCAATCTTATACAACGTGAAACAGGTTTGCAAGTTGTTTATAAATGTTTTTTTTTTTTTACCCTAACAGAGACTAAACCAGACAGCATTCAGTAAAATGCAGATATTTCAATTTGGCAGTGAACACAGATCTTTGCTGCAGTATGCCCTGTAATTTTATGGTTTTACATTTGATGGAGAACACAGGATCTGTTTGACAACAAGTCTTCCACCTCTCTTGCCACGCCTTCTCTCAATACAGACAGGCTCACTTCAGACTTTTCTTCAGGCAGGTCGCAAATTCAACACTGCTGCTCTGAAGAAGGTCTATGACCTACTGTGATGACGCTGCAGGACAATTAACGCTTAAAGTTAAAGACGGTGGTGGAAGAAGTGCTCAAATCATTTACTTAAGTAAAAGTAGTAATGCAACAGTGTAGAAATACTCAGTTACAAGTATGAGTATGTTCTGCTAATTAAATAAAAGTAGAACAGCGTAATCTTAAAAACAGTCTGAATACAGAATGAACCATGAACCATCAGTCATTAGGATGTTCTTGGATCATAGTTATTGATTTAATTATGTATAAAAAAAATTTGCATCATAGGCTGATTAGCTGATTATATGTTGTATTAAAAATCAGCATCTGCAGAGTAACGTCTGTGAACTGTCAAATAAACACAGTGAAGTAAAAGTACAATATTTCCATCTGAACTGTTTAATTTCAAGTTTCAACTCAAATTTAAGTGGAATTCACTTCTCACACGTGTTGTTTCCGTTTTCTGTGTACAGTAGCAGGGGAATTCTTGAACGTTTCATTTTAAAGCTGGTGGTCTGAAGTTGAGTCTGTGGAAAGTGGAACTCTCATTTCCTTCGTCTGAGTTTTTGGCCATGCAGGAATCAGGCTGGTTGTTGTTCTGTGAAACAAAGCATTGATTTTTTTCTGTTCTTTCAGTGCTGTCAGATATCCTTGTTGTTTATGTACATTCGATACTTGGCACATACTGTATTATTAATATTGGTGCACATTTATTATTCAGTAGATACTTTTAGTCTCTCAGTCTGTCATGATGTTGCATTTCAAAGCTAAATAAAACAGAAAATACAGTGGTTCTCATCACCTACCTGGCTAGTTTTATTACACTATTTAATTGCTTGATTGTGTTGCTATTACAGATCTTATATCTTAATCATAAACCTGTTGCAGGTTTACAACATCTTAGCAACAACATAATACATTTATGTATGAATTAACATTTCCATTGTCATTTTATGTCGAAAGTCAGATCTTTATTTTCTATTCAAAACAAGTCCATGTAAATGCACACTACATCTCCGCCTTCTGAAGCCTCTTAGTGTCTGTTATCTACTGACATAGATAATGAATTAGGCACACACACATATAAAAGGATCATCAAGTCTTAAGTGCTAACTTTATTAGATTTGGCTAATTAAGCTTTATTTTAAAAATGGATAAAAGATTTTGCTGTTGTATCCTACATTAAGTCTTAGGTTTCGTATCGACACAGGAAACATTGAAGACATAGCTTTTTCCATCTAGCTAAAAAGCTTGTTTTGGTTGACTTGTTTTCTATTTCCATGTCCAAACCTTGTTATCTTAACTTCCTGGAAAACAATGGATCTGGATCCTAAATTGACAGCTGTTGATAAGTTTAGCCCTTGAGTCATTCCTGCTGTGACCACTGTCTATGACACTGCTGTGAGCACTATAAGGATGTTTTTATGTCTTTTCTCCATTTAGATCCCAAGGATCCCATTGCAATTGAAAGGCTTAACTTGATGAACATGGCCAAGCTGAGCATCAAGGGCCTGATCGAGTCTGCTCTCAACCTCGGGCGCACACTTGACTCTGACTATGCACCTCTGCAGCAGTTCTTTGTTGTCATGGAGCACTGTCTGAAACATGGGTTGAAAAGTACGTGTAGCACATTTCATACCTTCACATATACATATGACAATGTGCTGCATTAAGCATTATGTTAATTTGAAATGTGTGTGTGTTGCTCATTATTCTGTCTAATGTGATGACTCAGTGACCACTGTTCTTTCAATCTTCAGCTAAGAAGACCTTCCTGGGTCAGAACAAGTCTTTCTGGGGCGCGTTGGAACTGGTTGAGAAGCTGACCCCCGAGGCTGGAGAGATCACCGCCAGTGTAAAAGACCTGCCTGGCCTGAAGTAAGTCTGTGACGCCACTTCCTTGAAGAGGGTAGACAGATTTCTACAAGTCAGAACTTAATATTTAGTTTTAATTATTAGCCCACTTTAAAAAGTGTTGTGCACAAAACAATATCATAAACTAACTCAACACTGAATTACACCGCATGTTCTCTGCTGCTGTTTTTTAATGTTTCAGTTCTTAAGTTTCAAGTGTGTTTTAACACAACTTCCCTGATTACAGAACTCCTCTAGGAAGAGGACGTGCCTGGTTACGACTGGCCTTAATGCAGAAGAAACTCTCTGACTACATGAAGACCATCATCAACAGAAAGGACCTGCTCAGGTGTGTTTGTTTCACACCGTGTTGAGAAACATTGGTACTTTTTTCTAAAATGCAATAGATTGACCAACGTAAATGTATTTTCTTTAAGTATATGTAAATGTAGAGTTTTAGGTTTGGAGCACAATTAAAAAAAAGTTCTGCGTGTCCTCCATGTGACTGCAGACAGGCCAGTCAATCATACCTACTGTATGTATGAAGCCACACTCTGACTCCTGACTCCACGTGGCTGTAGTCATCATGACAGTTTCTCATGCAGCACTGGCTGAGAGCTCAAAGGTCGCGCAGACATTCAACAGTGATTCCCCAGAGTCACCAAATCTTATTATGTATCCTACATGGTGAAAAAACCTAAATTCTTTGCAATCTGCTCCCTCTGTAACACTTTTTATAACCTCTCTCCTGTCCGTAGTGAATTCTATGAGCCCAACGCATTGATGATGGAGGAGGAGGGAGCTGTCATCGCTGGGCTGCTCGTCGGACTAAATGTCATAG
This sequence comes from Ctenopoma multispine, assembly GCA_034779795.1. Classification (NCBI taxonomy): domain Eukaryota; kingdom Metazoa; phylum Chordata; class Actinopteri; order Anabantiformes; family Anabantidae; genus Ctenopoma; species Ctenopoma multispine. The sequence continues at coordinate 21,366,551 of JAUYWH010000027.1, forward strand.
ATGCCAATCTCTGTATGAAAGGAGAGGACTTGGACTCGCAGGTTATTCTATTCATATATTTCACTTCCTCCGCCACCGTTTCCAGCTGCAGTAACACAAGAAAGATCAAAATCAAATGAACAAGTGTTTGCAGCTGTTGTTTTTACCATTAGTGCCTATAATCATTTAGCAGTAGCACCAAACTACTGAAGAATATTTTGTTGTTTGTCAAACTGGGAGTGAGGCCAGAATTACTGGGAGGACTGGAGGGTTGCCATCAGCTTTCTAAATAACCACTAATGTAGATATAGTGAAGTGAAACCAGAAACAAACCTCTTGTTATTTTGAGGTTGTAGTGGCTGAATGAACCCAAACCAGGACAAAACTCAGACATCATTCTGTGAATTGTCTCATATTAAGCTGGAGTGCAGCTTCTGTCCTCACTGATTTTTTTTTCTTGTTTCTTATTAAATTACTCCCGCAGGTTGGGGTAATTGATTTCTCTATGTACCTGAAAGATGGTGGACACAGTAGTAAGAGCGCAGAAGGGTGAGTGCTGCGTCCTCTTCTTTAAAGTGATTTTCATTTCAGCCTGTTGTAGTCTCTGAATCTATCAACAGCTGTTACAGTCAGTCTGAGCCTGGAGTAGGACTGAATACGGGGAATGTCATTTGTTTTTATGCTTTAGTCGTTAGATCTAATGTTACCTTTGTTGTGTACTTTTATAGATGAACCATCGAGTTCACATTCGTCCTGTGATTCGTGTCAGTGATTTGTCCACTTTCTGTAGCAGACATGATGGACTAAAAACAAATAGATCCGCTTTTTTATTTGTTTTGCAAAATCTTGTGAGGTGTAGAGAAGTAAAAGAATAAAAATATCAGCACATCTCTTACCTAAAGTGCTTACTACTACTACTACTACTACTACTTTTTTCTCAAATGATTACGAATGATTGTTCAACATTAAAAACTCCCAACTATATTCAGTTTGCTAACATGTTTCAGGGAAAAGCATCAGTTGGAACAACTGGAACCATTAAAGGTTTTGCTTGAAAACTGACTTAATCTTACGCGTTTCATTTACGTGAGTTTTTATTATGTTTTAAAAAGTTTGCCGTAGTTTAAATGTGAGTTTTTATGAAAACCTTTTCTTCCCTCATAATTACGTGACTGGACATATTAGACTTTCTTCTGAGGGCTGCTTTATTGTTTAAGATTTCTGCATACTCGTTTAAATTGAGGTAGCTGACTGATAACTCTTCTTAATGACTCTTCTTCTGACTGTCTTGTTTTTTCGTTTCTTTTTCTTTATGCTGCTCTAGCGATGGTCAGATCACAGCGATTCTCGATCAGAAGAATTATGTGGAGGAGCTCAACAGACATTTAAGGTTTGTCAGAAAGAATTCCCGTCTTCACCTTGTTCAGCAGTTTGTTGAGCTTGATGACTACAAGTTGTTTTTTGTTTTTGTTTGTATCATCATCAGTGCATCAGTAAATAATCTCCAGGCCAAGGTGGACGCTCTGGAAAAGTCCAACACAAAGCTAACGGAAGAGGTGAGTTAAACTTCAAACAGGAAAACATTTCTCTTCTCTGAACATGCTAGCTAGCTTCTTTGCACGTTTACCGACTTGCTCTGGTGTCTTTCCTCCACAGCTTGCAGTGGCAAATAACAGGATCATCACTTTACAAGAAGATGCAGAGAGAGCAAAGGAGGAGAGCTCGTATCAGCTGGAGTCCAGGAAGGTGAAGGAGTTTCCTTTATACACTAATGTCATCCGCTGGGGATTCAGAAACATTTGTGCAGTGATGTGACACATGAGTGTTAGGACTGTAAAAATGTTGACTTGGTTAATTCAGGCATTAAGAAGCGATTCAGCAGCAGACGGACAAGCGCTGGGTGAGACGCGCAAGCAGCTCAAAGAGGAAACTCTGCTTCGACTGGTGAGTTTCAGCCTCACACAGACTTACAGTGTGCAACTCCAAATAAATCTTAATGTCAAGGAACTGTTAGTGCAGCTATAGGTTCATTGTTTTTGTATATGCTTTACTGATAGGCCTGGAAAACCTTACTGCCAGGAACCTGAACATACATGAATTTTAGTTTTGTTTGAGATTCATACATGATATATTCTGTGCACTAAAATTAAAGAAATATCCTGAAGAAGAAGTGTGCATCTGAAGTTAAAGCTCGTCTCTGTGCAGGACGTGGAGAGGGAGCTGGAGGTGCAGATCGGGATGAAGCAGGAGATGGAGTTGTCCATGAAGATGCTGGAGAAAGACATCTGCGAGAAACAGGACGCACTAGTGGAGCTCAGACAGCAGCTGGAAGACCTTCGTACCATCAACCAACAGCTCAGCCACAAGTCACAGGTGAGGCACCGTTTGTGTGTCTGTCCACGCTGCTGTTCAGATGTGCCTGTGTTTCGTCTGTGACTTCCAGTCACACACTGCACATTATACTTTATACAGTTCATACGTCTGTTCTATTGTCATATGCTACCTTTGTAATTGCTTCCTCTTTTTGTCAGTATTACTTTTCTACTTGCTTGTTACTCATCTTTTATGTGTGGATTTGTTACATTTCAGGTTCACTGTAAACAGCAAAGAAAGGATTTCATTGTACAGGGAAATGTGTTTCCTTACTGTGCACATGACAATAATCTTTGAATCTGAATCTTAAGTAGTTAACGAATAAAAATATCAGTTCTAGTAACTGAGCACAACGATTACGCTCTCACTGTCCTCTTATTGTAGTTGAAGCCTGCTGGAAGGCTCCAGTCTTTCTTCAGACAGTATTTACTGTGTTTTTGTTGCTGGGGAAGGACACTAATAAGAGCTGTGACACACGTATCAGTGAGCATATTTCGGCCTAGTTGGCTCTGTTTAGGCCCTAGTTGGCAGTTTTTCCGCTGATTCAGCATGCTGAATCAGTGGCAGATTAGAGATTCACTCTGATTGGCTGAGCGAGTTACTATACAAGAAAAGAAATGGACCCCTGCTCCATTTACCACCTCTAATCAGACATGTTCTCAATCAGTAGTACGGTGCTGTGAAAAAAGTATTGGCCTACTTTTATCCCTTAATAAATGACATCATTTAAAAAGTGCATCCTGTTGAGGTGACAGACGACGTGACAGACGTCAAGCTTTTCTTCTGCTTTCACATTCAACATGACTGATCTTCAGAGCACAGATGCCAGCTCGAAACAGAAGACTGAAGTCATTTCCCGCATGGAGGAGAAGATGAATCAGATGGGAGGGACAATAAAACAACTGGAGAACAGGTGACGACTATTTTTAATTATATTATTATTATCATAGCTTTATGATGGTGTCTACAAAAACCTGACTGTCCTGTTTCTCATTTTTCTCCTTCACTTTCATTATCATTATGTTTTCATGATTTATTTATCATATAAAAAACAAAAAAAACATAAATCAGTGACAAACATTTGGCGAAGCAGGCCAGAAACCTGAACTCAGCAGCAGGGAAGCTGCTCCAGCTGCAGCAGTAGCCCCCCCCGCCCGCCCCGCTTTCATACACCCGAAGACAAACATCCAACTCTGCCTAATATAGAAATAACCGAACTAGGATGTTATCTTTTCTGTACGATGCTCCTTTGTTGTTGAAAATAAAAACCATCTTCCCACAACCTCCTGCAGTGGCTCTCCAGCATCAGCTTTGAGTAGTGTGGACTGAATCCATCCTTTTAGCAGCTCTCGATCCTTGTGTTCAGAGTTTCTCTCTTTATTTGGTAGGCGTTTCTTAAAAATACCCCATTGATGCTTTTTTTTTTAGCAAAGGTGAGACGAGTAGATGGTCTGAAAGTCCACTGTGATTTATGTGCCAACGAACACGTCCTGGATATTTTGGTAGGTGGTGGACTTGCTGTAATGTTATTCCAAAGAATTCGACCACTACCAGAGACTGTGCTTGAACATTTTCAACCATCAGAGACTGACAGAGCTGAAAAAAAAAAAGGAGAGAGAGAGAGAGCTGATGTTATCCAGGGTTTGTTATCCAAGCAGTTTGTGTCGAAGCCCAGGACAGGAGCAAGACGAAGAGAAGGAGTAAAGGGCAAAATTAATTTATTAATTTTGAATAGTATGTGAACATAACATTGGTGTAAACTGTAGTAATCATTAGGCTAATAAAACAATAAACAAACACAGCCTGCTTCATCTTCTTTGGCTAAAGTTTCCCTCTTCTCCTCAGTACTTCAGCACTTGATCTTTCTGTTATTTCTTTATTTAAGTTTTAGTTGACATTTCTTTCCAACCACGTTTGTTTTCATCAGCTTTTCATTTTACCATACATTTATTTTAACCCGCTCACCCCAAACCAGATGCAAACATGCAGAGAGAGAGCGGGATCTGGCTTTAGAGGCAAACCGGCTCTTCAAGCAGGACTTTGGAGACAAAATAGAGAGTCTGCAGACGGAGGTGGAGCAGCTGAGGAAACACAGGTAAAGTCAGAGGGAATGAGACGAGCACGAACTTCAAATCTGTGCTTTTAATGGAGAAGACTGATGATACTTTAATTTTTCTTATTGTCAAAGAATCCTACTAACGGGGGTTTGTTATAATTGACCAACGTTCAACATCCTCAATGATTAGTTGATGAATTGAACTTTGTATTTATTTTACACTGCTTTGTTTCGAGGACCCGTTCATTGCATTTCCAGCCAGCATTTCCCTTGTCACATATGTAAACTGTAGAAGCTGCTTATTTTATTTTGTTAGTTTATCTTCGTGGAATCATGAATCATTTGACAGCTTTAGTCCATTTGCTTTGTTATCGTTTTGTCTGTTGGGTCTGGCAATTTGCGTTCTGCACCGCTGGAATATAAATCTGCGTTCTCTGGTTTATCTCGTTGTTTCAGGTTTAATCTGGAGCAGGAGCTGAGAAAAGAGCGAAGGAGTGAGCATCATCTCAGACAATCCGGCACTCCTCGAAAGGAGAGGAGGCACCCGGAGAGCATCCCAAAAGTAAGTCTGTGCTCACGTTTGTGCTCAAGTCAACAACAGTCAGGAGTTAAGCTAGAGCTGTCTGCTCTGTCCCTGTACATAATGGGAGTATTTTTACAACAGCATGTCCCAGATTCTCCATCAGTCAAAGGGGAGAGTGACCAGCTGCACAGTGAAGAGGACAAAACCAGTCTAAGCTCCAGTTTGTGAGTATTCAGCTTCTACAGCTTTAAAACATATAAATATGATGGGAAAATGTCGTTTTTTTATTCATCGTCCTGCTTTTCTCCACCTTTAAGATCTTTGTCACACCATGAAGATGAACAGGTGAGGTGGTGCATCAATTTAAATTTTTATAGATTTTTTACCACAATTAATTCCTGCAAAAACAATTAACGCAAATAAGAACCTTCAGCTGCTGAGGTCGTAATCAGCTACACTAGTCGGAGTAACATCTGCAATATACCATGAACATATCTAGTAACAGGTTTGATTCCCTGCAGGACGAGTCATTCGTGGAGATCAGTCCACCTTCACTCTGTACGATGTGTGAACAGGACGACTCCCTCCTGAAGACAAAGGTACAAGGGCAGAAACTGATTCTGAATGATCTTCTTGACTCTTGGTAAAAGTGTATTTGCTGAGTTTCTTCACTGCAGCTGTTTGGTTTTCACCTTATGTCAGAAATGGCAACATCTGCTGGCCAGGACCTTGTTACTACAATGTATTAGTTAGATCACAGTGTCAAACCATATTTCTGTGATATTTCTGCTTTAAAAATGTGACTCAGAAATTATTACAGATAACCGTCTAACCCTGATTTACTCATCGTCTTTTTTAGAAGCAGTGTAAGAACTGCAGCGGGCTTTTCTGTGAGAGCTGCGTGTCCAACGAGCTGCCGTTACCTTCCTCCATTCTCCCAGAGACTGTGTGCACCGCCTGCTACTCTCACTTACTCCAACAGTACGCTTCGACGCCAACATGAACAAACTCCCACTGCAAAAATGCACTTTTTGACCTCATGGCCTGACGCGTCATGAAAGATCTGACGGAGACTTTTTAAGTCATTTTAACTCGGTGATGTCCTGACAGGTGCCACAGAGAGCTGCGTGTGGGCAGGTGTGCTGCTGCAGTTAAGTGTGTGTTGAGCTGCTGTGGTGTTTTTCTAAGGGAAACCTGCACTTGCAAAGCTGAAAATGACGCCTGGTTGGATGTTGCTGATCTAAAAAAAAAAAAGACAGTAATCATCTCAGTCATTGAAAAACTGACTCTCAACAACGTCCTCTAAGTGGATTATTGATTAAAAGGTTAACTGACAATATTTTTAACCTCAGTTTTAAAAGACAAAAAGGAAAAACTGGATTTTTTTTGGTCATGATTCAGCCATCGACCTTCAAAACACACAGTGTATGTGACGAATGTGGTTCAGCGTTTGTCATCTCACTCAAGTGAAACATGAATTTTCACACTTTGTGCCTTTGTAAGGCATCAGTTCAGGAGAATACAGACAAACCAACAAAAAAAAAGATTTTTATGCAATATTGCAACCTACAACAAAAATGTTTATTTAATTCAGTTTGTTCAGAAATTTGTGTATAATTTAAGACCAGGAAAAAAAACTAATGTTTGAGTCAAATCAAAGTTGACAAATGACTTTACATCTAGTCTCTAATCAATATATTTGATGGACATATCAAATATAACTGTGTTGTTAAAGGAATAGTTTAACAGTGAGGAGAGGAACAAGCTCTTCTATCTGTACGCTAAATATGAAGCTACAGCCAGGCTAAGCTTAACTTAGCTTACCTTAGCTTAGCTTCACAAAGGTCAGAGCTGTTTCCAGTCCTGTAGGGATGTGAACTTTACCTAAAATATGAGACTATTCCTTTAAGTTTACAAAGCTGAATATGGGAGGGGTGGGGGGTGTCTTTGCTGTTGTGTTCTTCTATTATTTAGGAATCAACAATCATCTCATGAATCATAACAGCATTTTTAGCTTTTCTTCCTGACTGGTCTGACGGGGGGGATCAGTGCATCTGAAGTATATTACAGCTGTTTTTATGTTTTGTTGATTTGTATGAAGAACAGCGAAATCACTTAAACGTTTAGTCTTTTCTGATGAAGCTAATGTGTGAATGTGGAAATAAACTTTTAGCACATTTCATCGGTGTACGGCTGGATTTTTATTGTGGATTACATTTTTACACTTTATATACACTTAATTTAAATTCTGTTTTCTCATTTCTGCACTCACAAAGAGGAGCCGAGTTATAGAAAATTAATTGACCTAAATATGAACGAACTCCCTGCTGTTAAATGAAGACAATTCCTGTTTCTCTGACACCGGGAATGTTTATTGTTTCACATCGGGCTGGATAATAAATGACATTAGTCCTGTGCATGTGTTGGCTCCTGCGTGTGTGTCTGCAGCATTCACCTGCAGGACAAATGAAACGTAAAAAGTAAAGTTAGTGCAAGTAAATTCACATTTCTTCAGATTAAAACAATACAAATATCTTTAATTAGAGCAGCACAGACATTTAAGTGTTGTTCTTTGTTCCATGAGGAGCAGGAAATTCACAGCAGCTGGGTTTTAATTACAACTTCTGCATCTCAGTGATTCAGTTTCACATCAACTCCTCTGTAATTAACTAGCAAAATGCAAACTAATTGTGATCTTTCTAAGTCACAATTTCAGACTCTGGATCCCGTTCAGGGTTTCTCACCTTCCATCAGAGTGCGGTACAGAGTTCACGAATAACTCGATGTATCTTTCTCCTAGAAAAAAGAGAAACAGAGAGTTAAGCCCCATGTGAAGACCAGACCCCGGTGTGTTAACCTCCCCACCAGTCTCACCTATGCACTGTCTGTCTCTGGACATGGCGGACATGGCGTCCTGGTGGCTGCTGAAGTAAACGTCTGCCTCTCCGTTCGGCCTCCCTTCTGGGCCGCATTCGATCAGGATCTTGGACACAACCAGAGGAGAGAAGAACTGCAGGAGAGACGCAGACATAAAAATCACGTCCAGCTCTTCTCTAACTCGACATCACAAGCGTCTACATTCACATGTTCGTTATCTTCACTTGTACCTTCACAATGTCCTCTCCAGACACCTGGAAGGGAAGACCTCTCATATGGATGTAGTGCAGCGGCACAGAGGAGCTCTGAGGGGATCCTGGAGGAGCAGACACATCAGTTTAGTGACTGCAGCAACAAATATGTCCACAGGAAGTGTTGGGTGAGAAGTTAAAAAGTCGATATAATGAGGGGTAAAATCCTCTCACCAGTCTTGAGGTTTGCCTGTGAGGCAAAGACTGACTGTGCGGCCGCATGAGGAGAAGACGCTGGACTCGCTCTCTGCTTCCAACTGGAATAAATGTCATCGACCCTGCTGGGAAACACCTCGATGTATCTGCAAATATTCCAAACAGCAGTATTTCAACAGTAACATCTACTTTGTTGTGTTGTTCAGATAGGAGAGGATTTGTTCTGCCGCGTCCTTACCTGTTTCCTATCACCTCTCTGTCTCTCTGCAGAGCTTGATCAGCTGCTTCTTGAGAGGAGAACTGCACAAACGCTTCCCCTGATTTTCTTCCTCTGTGGTTTGTGACAATGGTGATCCCGTTTTCCACTACCTCCAAACCTGCACAACAAAACAAAGATCCTGAGTTTGCTGTGTCTGTCTCCACTGCGTCTGAAAGGTGGGAGAAACTCCGAGTTCACCTGAGAAGAACTGGACGATGTCGGCCTCCGTGCAGGTGAAGGGGAGACCTCTGAGCCGCACGACCCCAGTTTCAGCTGGAGCCTGGAAGGCTTTCTTTAGGATGGCTTCGGCGTCGCTGTTTGTCACTTCGTACACTGCAAACACACAAATCGCAGCACATTTGTTTGTGTTGGGAGATTGTTGGATTGGAGAGTTTCTTCCTGAAACAAAGACTAAAAGCTGATCGTCTTAAAGGTTCCCTCCAGTCGTACATTAAGACATTAAACGTTACTCTTACTCTAAAATAAACTGAGTAGTGGCGGTTTTCACCTGTTGTTGTAGTTCTGCACCACACTCGCTTGTAGTCTAGCACATAACAACGTAACGTGATGTGCTATTCTACACTGACTCATCGCTGATCGTAAGCCGCCTCCTTACAGGCTAAACAAGCAACAAACCTTCAACGTATCGCGGGCCGAGGTACTGTCTGTGCTTCTCCAGAGCTTTGCTGACGTCCTCCTCATGCTCCATCTCGACGAAGGCTCGGCCCGTCGGCCTCCCGAGTCCGTCCACAGTGAGGTGGATCCCGTTCACGCCGTCGCGGACCCTACACTCTGAAACACATCAGGAGAAGAGAGGAGCCTTAGAGACAACATCAGTATAAACGATTTGTCAGACACTAACATCATTAAGTCGTTCTGTGCCGCAGCCAGAGAAGAGAACTGCACGTCTGAGTTTTTGAGTTAGGTTAAGTTGTGGGGAAAATCATTTTACAGTAACACAATAACTGATGAATAAAGGTACAATCAAACGTGTGAGGACACGTTTTGATTAGTATGGTTATTTTTTGTAAACCTTCCACTACCATGAAGCTCTTGCAGAAAAGTTTTGATGTGTGTTTGGGGCTTACTTGAAGATGTCTGTGTTTTCGTACGGTATTAGTGAAATTATGATTATAGTGCTGCCAAACCTAAGGTCTCACCTGAGAAGAACTGCAGGAGATCCTGGGCCGTGCACGACCACGGGAAGCCTTTCACCTGCACGATGTACACATCCTTCTTCTCTGCTTCTCTGTCAGGTTGATAGGCCGGCAGTGGCGGGTATTCAGCTTCACAAGGTGCTCCTGTCTGAAGGACGGAGAGTGAAATACTGAAGCTCTAACGGGCTGAGTTGTACATAATCAATAACATGTCTACCTTAATGAATAGAGAGTGACATAAGAGTCAGCATACACTGGACTGTGTCTGTGTCTTGTACTGGTTTATGCAGTCATACAGTATTTTTGTGGATCACACGTCCTGATACACAAATATTTTGTTTACAAGAATGAAACGTTTTTTGATTATACTTATTATTTCATTATATAAATGTCACTAATGCTGCAGGTGATAAAGACTCAGATGAATTTAAATACTTTACGTACTGTTAGGTGATAATTAAATACATTCCTTCAGTATATTACTACGTTACTTTGCACCACTGCTGACACTAACCTTGGTGCAGAGGTTGTACCGGCTGGTCGTTACCGAGCACCGGAGCTGACCGACTCTCTGTAGACAGACCGCCGGGGTCGCTGATGTCCATGTCCGCTGCGGAACGAACCCACACCGGCCTCTTGATTTGATACCTACCGGTAACGTTAACTGTCTGACTGCGGCACACCGCTGCAGTAAAAACAACAGAGACTTACTGTTACCGGACATTGTAGCCGAGCCGAACCGGATGTCAGATTAGCAAAGGCATAAAAAAAGCAAAAATTTAGTCTGAAATTAATTAAAATCTGAGCGGTTTCAGTTACAGCTCAGGTTTAAGCCGGATCAACAACGAGGTTTGGAAGTGAACTGACTCACGTGGGTCAGTCAAGGGCAGCGCTGGTGTTTGACGTCACGGTTAAGTTTACGGAAGTGTGTTTTCGACATCCGGTTTCATTCTTCAAAATAAAAGTTTCAAAAGTTACAAAGCGAATCACAGCGACAAGACGCGTTTTCTGATGTTCCTAAAACCAAATATCTTACCATTATATAATAGCTACTCATTTTATTAAAATACAGAAAGAAAGAAAAATTATAAAGAAAAAAAAGGAAACCCAAATTATAATGACAAGTAGTATCAGTTTATCCAGACTGGACAAACTGATCAGGAGGGCCGGTTCTGTGGTCGGCATGAAGCTGGACACTCTGGTGACAGTGGCAG
>JAUYWH010000027.1:21377495-21422663 GCA_034779795.1 Ctenopoma multispine
TGGCTCTGGATCTTCACCCAGGTGTCATCCACATATCTGAACCAGTGGGTAGGTGTCGTCCCTGGGAAGGAGTTGAGCGCTTTCTCCTCCACTTCTTCCATCTACAGGTTGGCAAAAATAGGTGACACTGGAGAGCCCATGGCACAGCCATGTCTCTGTCTGTAGAAGTCGTCCTTGTAGGTGAAATAAGTGGTGTTTAAGCACAGGTCCAGGAGCAGGCAGATCTGATCTGGAAGAAGTTTATGACAGTCAAAAGAGGCAAGTAGAGAATGTGACTGAAGCCGACGAACCCTACTTAGTGCTTGGATTTAACGTGAACACGGTCGGAAATGAGGAAAATAGCAGTACTATTGTTAAAAATGTGAAATGTTAAAAAACTATATAAGAAAAAGAATAAGATGTGGAAGTGGACAACTAATGTTTACAGTTGATAACAAGTTCTGAATAAGTGAAACTGAATTTTGAAATAGTTTTGAACCACATACAGTGATATAGATGGAATTAATTTGTGCCCCCCCTTGATTGAAATCTTATATAGAACAAAATAATATTTAATTATCTGTACAAACCACTGTATGTGGTTTCTGGCACCACGAATCTGATTATCTAAACATATTAAGAAAATGAGACACAACAATTCAAAACTATTTCAAAGTTCAGTTTATCAACTGTACACATTAGTTGTTCACTTCAACTTCTTATTCTTTTTCTTATATCGTTTTTTAACATTTAACATTTTTAACAATAGTACTGCTATTATCCTCATTTCCAGCCGTATTCACGGTAAATCCAAGCTCTAAGTAGGCTTCGTCATATTTTCTGGTCCTTTTTTACCGTCACATTCTCTACTTGCCTCTTGCGTTCTTCTTTTGACTGTCATAAACTCCTCCATCAGCGCTCTCACTCTGCACACTGGGAGACCCGTGTGTGTGTGGGGTCGGTCTACTTCTGCTGGGTTAAACAGGCAGCCTGTGGATTAGTTTGAGCGCAGCTGCCACCTAGCGTGGGTGGCTTAACAAACCTATTCAAGGCAGGTGTGAGGTGAAACCAACCTGGAGGATAAATGGTCACAAGCCAACTTCCCTCAGATTGATAAAGTTCTGTGGATGCAGAATGAAACGTCTCTACCTTAAAGGAAGACGTCCAGTTACCATGACTCAATCTTCAGACACTTTGTAGCTGTTAGGCTGTTCTTCAGTTTTAGATTGTGTTTTAGTTTAATGTAGAGGAGGTGATCTACGACAACACTTACCTGCCACCAACAGTACAGTCCTGACGTCCCTCTCCGGACATTTTGACACCAGTTGACACCTTGATTCACATGCCACAGACGACACACATAATGTGACCCCAGCAACCCTGAAAGTGTTCTACGGAGGTGTTGTTGGTCAAATGTGTTGTTGGTCAAATGTGGAAACTTTGGCACCAGTCAGTCCAAACACCTTAAGTCCAGTTTCCAACAAATATCACTTTTGGAATTTTATTCTTAATTTAATTTTAAGTTTTAAATTTTATATTTCTTTAGATCTATAGATTTTAGATGTAGAGATCTGTAGATCTCCTCACTTTTAAAGGGAGAAAATCTTTTGCCGATATAACTCATATCAAACACTAACGTATTCATTGTGGACAAGACAGAACCAAAGGACACTGACTTTTCTTGGTTCTGACAGTGTTCAGTAGGGTCAAGGTTGGGCCGTAGTTTAGTTTGTCAACAGGTTTTAAGGTGCAGTAGACAAATAAAATTAAGGCACAGTATTGTCCACATTGTCGGAGACAGCAGCAGACAAGGAGGACTACAGCACAGTACAAAATAGATGCAAAGACTGAGAAGGAGCACGGTGGAGGACGATGTTTGAGGAGGCAACAACTTTCAGAATAACTGACCAGCTTGATAACTGGACATCAGCAGATCAGAGGAACACAAGATGTTGATGGAGAGGAGAAGACAACAAGGTGGGAACTGACCTCAACAACAGGTTTAACTGAGCAGTAGAAGACACATTTCAAACACTGACACGTTACAGAGCATAATATGTCAGAGCATAATACTTTACATTTTTAGGGGTGGAGAGGAGGACGACGTTGGAGGAGGCTAGTGTTAGTCAGAATAACTGACCAGGTTGATAACTAGTGTAATGCTACTGTAAAAATGCAGACAATTAAACATAAAACAAAATAAAACTGGGAATAAAAAATTTAAATACTCTTCATATTCAGTCCATTTGATTCATTTTTGCAAATAGCAACACAGTTCACTGTAGATTCACATTAAAAATAAAGTAAATTCTGCATTAAGTGCAATTAATCCACAGCAAACACAGTTTTAGGAGTAGAAGAGAGAATAAAAAAATGTAGATGTATAGCATTGTTACAAAGAAAGCACCTTTTCCTTATTAACAGACACTTTTTAATTTCTTTTGAATGTTTTATTTTTGTGTTTAAATTCATTTATATTTAAATATTTAGTTTTTTTGTGTCACATTTAGTAAAATACACATTAAATAATATAGTTTCCATACGAGATATAAAGTTAGTGCAGACGTTCACTAGTGCAAGAAGATTAAACTTTTCAGATAATGTGACATTTGCAAATAAAAGCAAAATCAAGTGATTTTGCAAACATGACACAGTAAAAGCTACGTTTATTAATGTTGTGCAAAGCAGAAGATGCCTTTTTGTGGCCAGGACCGAAGAAAATGACACATTTTACTTCCAAAATGTTCTAAAACTAACAAAACCTTAATCTGCATAAACATAAAGATTTTTTGTACTTTTGTGTCCTGATTAGAACAAAGCTTGGTTCATCTTTAGATTCTCCATATCCCTTAAAGGAGCTTTTACCCATCTATAGTCAAATTCACCTTCATGTCTTACTACTGCTGATTTGTGCACTCACCCAGATCTCTCCACTGTTTGCCCTCCTCACGCTTAAAGATGTTTTTTTCTGCACAGAAGAGGAGCAGGAGATGTCTTTTGTACATATGGCAAATTGTTTGATCATTGCTAATTGTTTAATTGTTACTATTGCTCATCTTGGATCATTTTAATAATTGTTTCTTTCTTTCTTTTCTTTCTAAACACTGACTGCATGCCAACCAATTAGGATGTATTTTATTACTTTATTTACTTACTTAAAGAACTGACACTGAAGTATTGTAGTTTTACTGAACCCAATTCTTAACCCTGTGATAATGTGCCACAGTATCTGTAGTTATAAAACACAGATTCATTTCTGAACATGGTGCAGTAAGAACACCTGGTGGTGCTAAGTACAGTTTTGAATGAGCTACGTTTTGCTTCGGTTTCTCTCACAAATGCTACAAAAAGGAAGTATTATTAAATGTTAGTACTACAAGCCGTGTGATCTACAGAGCTGTGTACATGTCTTAGTCACTTGTTATGTTAGATTCTTACCCATCATGCAATAGGATCGGGACGTGTATGATTTTAACCTACCTGTCAAATAGCAGTGCTGGAAAGATCTGAGTACATTTACTCAATTACTGTAGAAAAACAATATTGAAATACTTTATGTGACTATTTCCATCTGATGATGTTCTGTACTTTAACTGCAGTACATTTCAGAAGATACTCTTCATGGCACATTACTATTGAAAAGTGAGTAAAGTACATTAACTCAAGTACTGCACTTAAGTACAGTTTTCAGGTACTTGAACCTTACCTTTACTCCACTACAATTCACAGGGTTATGTTGTACTTTTACTTCACTACACTTATTTCACCTTTATTTCTCACCGATGGAGATTCTCCTGAAACAGATATAATCAGTCTAAATGATGATGTATTATTAATGATTAATCTCCTGCTGATCTCACAGTGGTTAAATCAGCTCCACCAATAGTTCCCCATTATTTTTTATTAAGTAAAGATTGTTTCCTTTGCCATATGTTTCCATCTTTTCTCAATGTCTCAAACAACCACAGGCTAGAATTGTAACTGTATCTATAGCATCAAATTCAATACTGTTTAAATACTTTGTTTGGTAGTGGATTACTTGCACTCTTAAGTATCCAGTTCATATAGTTAAATACACTTTTCTTCTACTTTAAGTGGATTTTTTATCATGTACTTCAGCTTGAGCAGTAACACTGGTGATGCTTACACATGAATGCACAAACCCAATAATATAATATCAATCTGCAGTCCTGTTACTTTGGGTACTTTAAGTATACTTTATGATCATCCTTTGCACTTTCACCTGAACATATTAGATTTCTGCAAGAATCATATTTTTGAGGCACTTGGGGAACACATCTGGACTTTATCATTTGTTTGGTAGTGGATTACTTGCATTTTTAAGTATATTTTAGAGAATGTAGGGTTAAAGTCGTGCTTCAAGTTTGAGTATTATAGTATTACTTTAGACAAGTAGGCTGCATACGCGTGTTGTGTACTGAGTTTGTGTACTCTGTACTCCTACCACTTATCTGATTCTGGTTTTAAATTGTAAATCCTTGAGAATCTTCACTGACTTTGTAAACGCTGTTTTTTCTATCTTGTGTTATTGCGTTGAAGCAGCACCTGAATGCAACACTGGTGTCATCCGAAAAGAAATCAATAAAACGGGAAAGGAAGAAAAGAAAAAAAGAAAACACCGGATCACATGACCGCATCCGTTCTTTTCCTGCAGCAGCTAAGTTACCTCTCCTCCGCTGCCTGCGACAGTTCAGCCGTGGTGTGGTCGCTGTGAGGAAAAACACTGAGCCGCAGTGAAGGCCTCTCAACACTCTGTTGCACTCTAAGCGACGACGGACATAAACACACAAACAGCCTTTTTCACATCTCTGTGGCTTTTTTTTTTATTCGAAAGCTTTGTAAGAAAAGATATTTTAACAAAAACTAAACAAATAGCAGTTCTCATAATGGCGACAGCTGCGGTGTCTGCCCCTGCTGGCTGCGGCCCCAGCCCCGGGCCGGGAACGGAGCTCGTCCGCGGGCAGGCTTTCGACGTCGGGCCTCGGTACAGCAATCTCTCCTACATCGGGGAGGGAGCCTACGGCATGGTGTGGTAAGTGTACCCGAAGACTCAGCCTAACTGTCACATTATGTAGAGTTTAAACACTTTATGTTTCGGTCGATATAACGTCAGCTAACGTACATATTTTTCCGTTAAACACAGAAACAGAATGTAATATTTTAGCTAGCAGCAGTCAAAGCGACGTTAGTTAACGTTAACTAGCAAGCTAACGCAACGGTTACCGTTAAACGAAGAAAAGTGTTTGTGGCGAATGAAGAAGATAATTTAACATGAAATCCCCACGTTTAGCAGATTGTCGTGCTCCTATGTGGAGATTTGTGCTGTTAATGATCACCTAACGTTAGCAGAGTCAGCGTAACGTTACTTCACTGGAAGTCTAACGTGTTCAGTTAATAACTTTAAGATTTATAAATAAAAACCCTATTAACATCACCTTTTCAATGATTACCTTTTAAATGTAATATGCAGGTACTAAAACGATAAAAGTCTGCTTTTTGTTTGTAGTTTTTCTGCATCAGAGACCTAAAAGGTTGCGAGTACCCCCCCCCCCCTCACACTTTAAATGCACGCGTATTTTACTTCACTTAAAAGTATTATTAATCTCCAGACTGATATAATATTCCTTTTTATACCTAACTATTGAACATATAAGTTTTTAACTGCAACCCCGACAGATTTCCATACTTGCCTGATACACCTACGTGCTTTTTTTCACTACATCATTACCATAGAATTTCCTTGTGTTTTCACCCATGGTACATTATGTTAAGTTTCGTGGGTGATATTTGCATAATATGCCTGGAAATTAATTTCAGGAGTACCTCAAGGGGTTTTCCTTGCATGTTTGTTTCAGTAGCTGATGCTGATGGCTGGTGGCATGCAGTATGTGAAGGAATTTGTAGGGGACATCCAACCTGGAAGCGGTATTTATATGACTTTATGTGCAGTATAAACTTAAATGAATACTTCATCATTTTAATCTTAGTTATTGCAAATTTTCTTCATGCATTCTGACAATTAACCCCAAAGATGATAAAGTTAATGTAACTTTAACAGCATCTCAGATTAGGTCAAATTTTTATGCCTTCACCAGCACTAAATCTTGCTGTTTCTCTGTCCTGTTATGTGGTTGACTTTAGATGTGCACACTGAACTGGATTACATAATAATATTGTCCTTGCAGTGTAGAGTAGAAACAACAATACATCTGAGCAAGTGTAAAGTGATTGTTATATAGAAGCTTGGTGACATAACTGCAATTCCAATTAAAATTCAGAAATTAACCCCAGATGATATAGATACTGAAACAATTAATCAAGCATTGTTATATTAACAGTTTTTACTGTGTACTGATACAATAAGTAATTTAAAAAGTAAACATATCAAATATCCTCCCTATCTGGATTCTAAAAAAATGAAATTGTGTTATTTTATTTCTGCTTTATATCACTAAAAACCTAATTAGCTTAGTTTTCTTTTTCAGTCTGTCAGACAAAATAAGCAATTTCAATGCAATATTTGCACTATGATGGATACTTGTCATATATTTAAAGTATAGCATCACATTGATGAGAGTTAGCTGATTTTATTTGTCTTTTTTGAAATTTATTTTCATCTTTGGAGTTACACTGTCTTACAAAGCAATTTGAAGCTGAGTTTGCAAAGTAGGACTATATTTTTGGCATTTTGTAACATGTTTCAAACAATTAATTGAAAAAGGTAATCAGTATTTTTTAATTAAAATAAACAAGTCTTCAGACAGTAATAAAAATTAATAAAGATATAAATTAAAAGTTGAAATGGTGCTATTCGGGGTTTCTCCTGATTACCTTCAAGGCTCTCAACCATCCTCAGGGAAGGTTTTTATTAACATTATCAGTAATAGGTTTCCAGCTCTCAGTGTCTGCAGTGCACAACCTGAAACTGTGCTCACAAAGAGCTGTTGTAGTTAAGTAACACTGGGCAGCAATTAATGTTGATTGTGATACAAGTCGTAACTTGTATTTGGTTTTTTTTCCCCACTGTTTATTCTCATAGTTGTGTTGTTTCTGCACTTTACCTGTCAGTCATACAGTGTGGGCACCACTGTGTCTTTTCTCTTTTCTTCCTTGAACTTTTTTTAAATTGAAGTTTCAGTTTCTGTAAGCCGAGCTCTGTTGTCTTTTTACCTGAGTTAGACATTATTGCTCACGATACTCAGAGCTTCCTTCTTTTAGTTATTCCATTAATGTGAAATCCACAACCAGAAGACCTTTTCAAATACAGTTTTGCATTGGACTTATCATCAGAGTCAATGTGGATCATTCCAGTGTAGACCTAATGGCAGGCGAGTTGTACTCACTAGAAAACTCTTAAATAATAATTTCAAAAAAAAAAATGCCATTGTTTTCTTTTATTAAAATTGAGTTGCTGAGTGGCAGACGGAAGACATGGGAAGACATTCAACAAATGTCCCTAGCTTGAACTGAAATGGCGACGTTGTGGTTTATGTTGCATGTGTTGTAACAACCATTCGGCTGCTGTGATGCTCCAACCAATTTATTTCTAGGGTGGAATGTTTTAATCCATTCGTAGGATTCATCTGGGCAGGTGTGAACAAAGCCTTTCTGGTCACACCAAAAACCTGAGCTTGTCTGGTTTTAAATATAAGTTCTGATAATCTTCCAAGGCAACAGTGAGACATTATATTACAGGTAAAGAAACACAATGACTGTGTGTAAAATAAAAATAAGGATAATAAAATAAAGGATATCTTATTTCCATAAATCAGAGATCATAAATTGCAGCAACAGTTACCTTAGAAAGTTTACAGAAACTGGAATTGTATTTGTTTCAGTCCCAGTGATGGCAGAATGATAATGACCGATACAAAAACTTTGTGTTGATTAAATTTGAAATTCTTTTAACTTGTAAGTCCTGTGAGGCTAAACAGACAACAACAAAAAAACTTTAAATATATCATTACATTTCATTTTGTGAGAGTCTAATTCGTATGGGCCTTAAATAACAGTATAACCACTTTAGACCAGCAGCAAAAACCATTTAAACAGTGAGTCATACTTTATGTTTTGCTGTAATCTTCTATCATGTTTATGTAAAAGCCCAGTTCTTTATTCTTATGATGTTTTTCTATTTTTGGTTGGCTCCAAGGCAATTGTAGCGGGTTGTGTGTCTTCCTCAGACTCCATGCACTTGCTGCGTTATTACATTTTCGTAGCATTTTCACCTAGAGACTCTGAAACTGCTGCAAAATAAACTGATGGTTTTATAAGAAAAGATGTCTCCAGAACAACAGAGAGACTCGGTCAACTCTGATTGTCCATAAGTGGAACAGAGTGATACCTGTTATCTCATATACAGTACAATCTATGGCTACCAGCAGTGATGTTATGTAAAGTATGGTACTCCACCAGCACAAAGACAACAACACAATTCAGTTGGCCTGTCATCAGTTTAAATCATGGAAGTAATGGTAGTGATCTAAGCTGATTGACTTTTTAACCAGCAACAGCGCTAAGTGACAAGAACAACGCAGAACAACATGCACACACAATAAAAGAGTTGCATAGAAATAGTTGAAAAGAAACATGAGTCTGCAGAAAGCTAATGTGACTGTTTTGTTAGTACAACTTGAGACTGGGTGAATGTCAAAATAAGATTTTTCTCACCACAAATGATTGTATGGGAAATGCTGCTTATTGTGAAAACACCGAGGGCTAAAATATATGGCAAGGAAGGAAATGGAGGGTTTGCTTCAGTTAGTTAGCATCTCACCTGATTCCCGGTGTCCCTGCCAGTCAGTGACTGTCCAGTCATCGTACCCAACATACTTTTTTTTTTTTTACTGGCCCTGGGCTATTGAGCCAGTGTTTTTGTCAAACCCTGGTAAAAATGTCTGGGCTCCACATATCACTCGTGAAATTTACAGAGGATGAGACACCTTCTTTAAGGAGACATTCGATGTGAGAGTATACTGTCTGGTGGAGCTCAGACAGGGCTACGTCTCTGAAATACTTACGTCCCTGTAACACATAGTGGGACTCCAAGTGAGAGATCAGTCGGCGGAACTTAGTATCTTCCACCACTGAGAAAGGCTGGTCATCTAGCCCAATGAATACAATTATTTTTCAGGCTATTTGCTTAGCCTTCTGACTGTCACGCTCATCGGCAATGAAAGGCATTGATTGGAATACGGTGATCGCATACTTGTGTATTGATCAGTGACTGATTGATCGGAACAACACTAATCCTAAGAATATTTTCATTTCTTCATTGTGTGATATCTTTAGAAATTTGTTTCTCACACAAAGTCTAAACTCAAAGATACTGAGTCTACTGTTAGACAAGAAGCAGAAAACCCGTTTAAATTGCAGTTTAAGAAACTGCAGCTTGGGAAAGTGTCAACTTTTCACTTTTTTATGCTTAGAAAATCACAATTAATGTCATGTGAACCAATAGTATGGTAACAATCTGATACCAAAATTTGAAAATGACAGAAAGCACCTCAGTAGCTGTCAAAGAATGTGATTTCATTGGCACTGACAAGCTCACCAAATAACCATACCACAAGTTAGAACTGGGTGGTATGACCAAAATTCTATATAAAGGTATTTTTAAAAATTATGATGGTTTCACCATATTCAGTGGTATTTTTCCCCATGTATGAGTTGGTGTTAATCATATTTTCTGCTGATTGAGAGAAGAGCACCAGATCACAACAGAAGTAATTTCAGGTTCCCTTTCCTGTAGAACAGGCCTATAGTTGTCCTTTTATTAAACAAACTAAACGGCCTTAATGTTATGTATCGTATTTACCAACGACATGTCATTTCTGTGTCTAAATGATCATGTGTTTACAATTCTCTTACAATGCTATACAGACACGTGCGAGCACACACAGGTGAGCACACTCTCATTAGAGGGCAGAGAGCGCATGTCGGAAAATATGTTGCGTCAAGTACCTGAAAAGCAACCAAAATATCTGCGTCTTTTAAATGCTCCCAGAAATGCTACAAAATCTGTTAATTAGTTATTAAATCAACAACGCTGTAAACCCAAGAGAAACACTAGCAAACGTGTCTGCAAGTGACGTCTGACTGGAAAAAGTGGAGCTTATTCAGTTTTACCTGACGGTGTAGAGGGTTCTGATCTTTGTTTCATACATTCCTGGTACTCCACAGTATGTATGTGGCTGAGGTTGTGCAGCAAATTGCAAGTGTTGCCACCTCTGGTGACAACCAACTACCACTTCTGGTCCATCAGGTGCAATGTCTTATACGGCCACAGAGTAAGATGGCTTATTTATATTTAGTAATCAGGGTTTCCATTGACTAGTTATTTCAGGATTTTGCCTGGTAGAATTTATTAAAAGAAAAGATAAAATGTTGATGGTCAGAATGTTATGGTAATAAGGCTCAAAACAACACTATGACTGAAAGACAACTGAATGAGCAGTCATGTCTTTTATCGATGCCAAATGAGCAAGAAGATGTGGAACACAAACTAACCCTGTTACTTCAGGGAATTTTCTCAACTCACACTACACAACTTATTTTTCTGACCCAGTGTGAAATATTGGACACTGTGTTTATGAAACACAGCACTAGTTTTCTAGTTGAGACACATGTCGAATAAACTGAATGTATAAGAAGGTCAGTCACCTGGAAAATAACTGATTGTTAAACATCAACTCCTTAAAAACTGAAATAGAATTTAGCTTCTTAGCGTTTAAAGTGGTGACATGCTGTAGAATCACAAAATTAAATCTGGAAAATTCTTGAGCTAGTTTTTGGTTTGTGCATTCCGTGCTGCTGTAGAAACATGCCAGCTCCACATGGTGGAAGCTATAACACACCAATGACAACATGATATTAAAAATAGCATCTGATTTCTCCTTATGGACCTTTGTAAATCTAACCAAATGCACCTTTAGGGCTCTTCATGTGATAAAGAGATACTGTGAATTTCAGAGATACTTAAGTATTACAACAATAAGCAAAACACAGTATAGACTGTTGAGTATTGTGTGTTGTAAAATCAGTTTGTGTTTGACTTTATGGTAAGACTGTGGTTGACTGTGAGGCATTCCTATGTCATTTTAAGAGTAGACCTATTTTTATTTTCAATAGCTTCTTGTTGACGGTAAAGCTGTTGCATGTCAGGGCTTTCCAGTGGCTGAGAGCTTCTCAGATTGACTGTACACTGAGCCTCTTAGCCTCAGTTCGTGCACACTGTTTGCTTACACAAGATACTGTATCACTCTCTGTGGTGATATTTAGAAGCTGCCGTGGCATACTCTGCCTTTCAGCCCGCCCACATGAACAGTTAGATCATGGGGGGATGCTGCTGAAGTCGCTCATGTTTATAGAAAGTTTTATAACAAATTTCCCTTTCTAGACACTGCAAATTTGAGGAAACAGAACAATGGAATGGAATATAATTGCCTGTAGTTAGAAAAAATACTTGCAGGTTGTTAAATTAAAATTTAAACAGTGCATCCCTAAAGTCAAATTGATTTAATGCTCTCTGTTTATCACATCCTAACGCGAGGTCAGAAATTGCTGCCTCAGTGAACACTGGCAGTCCTTGTTGAAGTACCAATATCCATGTCATTTTCACACTTTGCATGAAGGGATGCTCTTGCACACGGTAATGCACACCACTCTGTGCTATAACATGTGCAATAAAGCTACATGTAATCTGGCAATAATCATGTGTATGAGTCTTTCTATTTAAATTTAAATGGTTTTAACTAGTTAGTGATTCTCAACTCCTTGACCCTCCTGCTTCTCAGCCATTGACGATGCTTTGCTTCATACTGCCATGAGTTGTCCTCTTGAAATGCCACCGTGGCGCCCGTTTCCGTGGCAACCCCTCTGCCTCTGACATCAGTAGCTGCACTTCACAGCCAATGGGAGAGGGAGGGAGAGAATGAGAGCCTTGACACTCTGAAATCCTGTTGTGCAATTCAGAAGGAGATGTAATTTGTGTAATTTGGGTGATTACGCCTGCCAAGATAAGCAGGATGACTTCTACTTCAGCAAGCTCCTAAAACCTTCACGCACACTGCTTGTTGCAATGAAGCTGATATCGATGGTCGTTGCCAGGGGCCTGATACGAGCAATAGCTCAGTTGATAGCGCAGTTGTCTACAAACCCTAGTTTCAGTGGTTTAATTCTCAGTTCCTCCTGTCTTCATGTTCTTGGACTCGTGTCCCTGGACACCTGCTTTAGACACATACCTCTTTCCCTCCCTTAAAATGAGCACAAAGCCTTCTGCTCGAGTTACACTTTAAGAGGTGATGTTTGCAGAAGTGGTCAGACATAACTTTGATGTTATCTCTTCATCTCTTGGTCTCATTGGTGTGTCAGTATGCTTGCAGATGTTGCATAGAAATTAGTACACAGAAGCGTTATGAGTGCTACAGTTCTTGACTCATCATTCAAGTATAGTCAGGGCAAAGTAGGCACAAAGCAAAAATGATATAATTACATCACTGACAAACTCAGAGAGGACTTTCCTCCATACTCCAGCTTTCACATCTCACATGTTTGGATGCATTTTATTTTTCTGCAGCCTCAACTGTTGTGCAATGTTCAAGCACAGATGTGACAAGCCACATATTTGCATGTTAACCAAATATTGTTTACATCCTCTTTTGTAAATCTTCGTTGGTCTTTGAAGTATCATGTGTTGTTCCTTTCTTCAGAATGATGTTATAAATTTCCAGAAAAACTTTAGCAGTGTGATTTTTAGAACAGGTAGTCAGTGGAAAGTCAGCAAATATATTTGGATGCCTTTATTGTTTTATTCCCATGTAGATTAGGTGCATCAAGACAAAGGGCTGTACTTCTCCTGTCAGGATCTTGTTATAGTATTCAATATTTTGGTTATGTTTTTAAATCATTTTTGGGTGGATTAAATGATATTTGAGAAGCCAGTATTTGCATTTTTACCTACATAAACACGTGTCAGATAGGGTTGCATTTCCACAATAATTAATCAGTTCATCTTCTGTATATTTCCTTTATTAATCCGTTTTTCACTATTACATAAAAACGCAATGGGGTGTTTTAAGATGTCTTGACTTTCTCAAGTCAGCAGTCAGAAAAAGAAATGGAGCAAATCCCTGTAGTTGTTGCACTTGGATTTTGTGTATGTTAGACAGCTGTAATCACAAGCTGGCGTTGTAAAGAAAGATAAAACACAGGTCAAGGTGGCAGTTTGCCACCAATCCAGCACCAAGGATCTTGCATTGCTCAGATTAAGTCCTGATTTATGAAGAAATACAGCATGTTGCTTATTATACAATTCTTTCTTTAATACTCATCTGTGATAAAAATGAACTATTAGCAGAATTTTGATGTATTCAAAATAACACAGCTTGAATGTGGTTGAATCTAGAGACTCGACTGGTGGTGGAATCTGTGACCTTGCTGATAAGGAGCTCAAACAGAGATATCGGGGTCCAGTGTTTATTCAGTGACCGAGAGCTGGATGTTACATTGCAGTTACAGGTATCTAAAGTGTTTTTTTGAGCAGCCATACTTCAGTTTAGACGGTACAGTATTTACAGTGTTTTTGCCTGTGTGAGTTACACTGCTTTCACTGCAGTCTGTCAGCATCAATTCTAGGCATGCAGTTTACTTTGAATTTTTAGATAAACAAATTACATATATTTAACCTAATGCCATGCTACTTGTGTCTGTAGGGACAAGTAAAATATGGACAGAAGTGCACTGCAAAGTTCTTAAAGGGACCACTACACCCTGGTCAAATTTAATAGTTCACATGCACTGAAGAAATCGGGGTATACAAGCAGTAGATGTGTAATCTGATTTCTTCTCTAATTTGGGCTTCGTTTGGGAGAATGGTTCACATATTTTAAGAGCGACAGATTTTAACAGGCAGAAAAGACTGCTAGGTGTGTCGGAGGAGGTGACTGACAGCGATGTGAGAGAGACACAGAAGCAGTCACAGCATGCCTTTTCACAGCACAAACTGTCTAATTTCAAGAAAATACACAGCAAAACATGACTTATTTAGACATCTATGAGGCACTGTGTAAAAAAACAAGGCAGCATCTCTCTGTTTAATGATCTACCCTTTCATCCAGCCGGACTTTTCCGCTGAAAGAGTGGTAAGTGTCGGCACATGTGTGAAAGATAATGAACCCAGTTAAATCTACCTGGGGAAATCAGGTTTTGTTAGGTTTCCTGTTTACATGACAATTATGAAATCAGAAAGCCATTTACTTGAGTGCATGTAAATGCACTGTGTCTTGGCATCCACATCTGTCCATCCTCGTCATGTAAACACCACACACACACACACACACACACACACACACACACACACACACACACACACACACACACACACACACACACACACCAGAGATTTCCTCTGTGTCACAGCTTGTGGCCTGTGACAAAATGCTACATACCACAGAGCTGGTCCTTATGTGAGGCTCAGTGCACACAGTCTGCAGTGCAAGGAGGGGAAAGTTGCTTGCTTATAGTTGGTTGCTAGTAATGATTATTGATTTGTGTTTTTGCATTGCTATGTTCTGATAATTGTATAAATCTTGAGGCTATCTAAAGCTTTAGTGGAATAAAAGTTTTTAGTATGTTACATACATGTAAAGGACTTCCAGGATTTCTGTGTTGATGAATTTCCTTTGTTAAAACAGGAAAACAAGATGGATACAAGTCAGACCAACCAAAATTGGTTTCTGCTCCAATATATTCTTTAATTTCTAATTGTCCACTGTATTTTCTAGGTTGGTGTTGAAGCTTATCAAAGGATGCATTTTGCAGAATGCAGGGGAAACATGCCAGGTTTCCATTCGGTCACAGAGCATGTCACAGATCATATAGAGTTTATACAGCCATGCAAGCTTCAGTGAAGTTCTTTGAAATTCAAAAAGATAGCTGTGGTTAGTAGATACAGTGACAGGAAATGTTTTTTAGGGTAAGGATAAGGAAAAAAGCTGCTGAAGTTAAATTTATAATCATTCCCATGGGTAAAACCTAATGACCAAATTACCAAATGTGCAAAAATGAATTTATTGCATGGTTTGTGTATGTCTCTAATTTGTGATTTGACATGATGAAAAATTCCCATGCTAGAAATATTTACATGGCTTTAAAAAAAAATCAAAAAATCCATATTGTGTGAAGCCTGAAGCTTCTCAGAAACAACAAATGATGTCAGTTCTAAGAAGATTAAGCTGTACAGAAATAGCATACAGCAACACAAATCGGATATAAAACAAGTAACAAACAGTAAGTCAGTTTAGATAATAAAATTAATAGGTGCATAATTAGGTTAATGCATTTTGGTAGCAGTGCAGTCATAGTCAGTTGGTTATTGCTAAAGCAATGTGTGGGCGAAATAATGGGGCTGTAATAGTAAGGTTACATAATGCAGCTAGTAGCTTGCCTACAATTATTTGCATTGTAAATTGGTCTATGAAATATCAGAAAATAAAAAATTATGCGTCTGTCCATTTTTTTTTTTTAAGTACCAATGTTCAGGTCATGTTTAATGATTAATCATGGAATCATAAAAATTTTTTGTTTTGCTTATTGCTTCTGCTAGTTTTCATATATCTTTCATACTTTGCCCACAGTGTAACCATCCATGAAACGGGTACTAAATGGCATCAAACATGTTTCAATGTCGTAAATTTGAAGCCTTGTAATAGTGTAACGCAACCCCCCCCTAATCTTTCCGTACGACCACTTAATGCATAAAACTAACACCCTCTCTACACATGAGCCTGTGAGTGTTGGTTGTTTGAAGCCCATCCCTCCTGCCTGACACTGGGGTTTCTTTGGATAGCGTGTCTAGTTTGTGCATGGATGTTCATATCTGCACTTTCTCAATACGTGTGTATAGTGAGCTTTTCCCCTTCTTCCTTCAACCTTTCCCCTTGAACATTGTCATAGTAACAGTCCTATTGCATAACACAGCAGTGTAAAGCCTTGTATTCCTATCTCCTTGGAAACAAAGCCCCCCCGCACACAAAATCTTCACTAGCCCCTCCCCCCTCCATGCTGCTTCTTAGGCACTGAGCATGCTCTGAAAACAACAGAAGCTGAGGAAACAGGAAGGATATCTCATAGCAGATTTTCTACAAGTACTCTGTTGCATACAAGAGAGCACAGCTTACAGATAATACATTCATGAACGATGTGAATTTAACTTCTTATAGCTGCATATTTGCAATAATCTAATTTAACTATGCAAGCACACTTATATAAAGATACATAGATACATTCATCTAAACTGATCCAAGGATATAAAAAAGTCAATTTGAATCAAACTCGATCGTTTCCCCCTTGGTGCAGTTTGTTTGGTCTGGTGTGAACACAATAACTAGGGTGGATTCAAACCCATTTATCAAACTCTGGTGCAGTCCCCCTGGTAAGAAAGCTTACTGGACCATAACAGGACACTGCGACTCTCATTATCTGAGGGCATTTAATCTTGTGTGGACTTTAATTGATTTGTTAGAATGCCTAAAACATTCTGCAGGATGAATCGAAGACAAACATGATGTCGTGAGAAGGTGCAGTGTCTCACAGATATCTGGTTGGATGAATGTGCAAGTGATTTAGCGTAATTCATCGTGTAATCGTCTCCTATGTCATAGAAATATACATTGGTCCACGAGACAGGATATACTTCCTGTATTTACTTTTGTTGTTCCGGCGGCAGGCTCACCTGACCAATAAGCAGAGAGAAAGTTCTTGTGTGATTTTGAAGTGACACATTTTGGTTCGCTTGGATTTTTCCCTGTGGGAAAACAAACCAACCAAGAGGAAAATGATAAAAACTCACCAGCTGATTCGAACCAAAGCAAACATGCTAAGGTGTGAAAAGGACTTTCTAAGAAACAGCAACACTGGCAGATTCCAGTGTCTCAAATGTGAGAATTGTATTATATTGTACTATTTTTCAGTAACTCTGTACAAAAGACAAATAATAATTAATAATAATAAACCTAATAACTTATTGAAGCCTTAGAAGATGATTAATTTAGCAAGCGAGGACATGACAGGACTGTAGCGCTACACTTTACTGTAAACCTGTGCATATCAGATTAAATATTGATTTTTGGTATTTGATTTGATTTATCAAAGACACTTGGTTACAGTTAGCAGTGTTGTGTTGAAGCCTTGTTCCCCGACCAACTTACAGAAAGCACTCTCAACAGCACATTTTATTTGGGCCGTCATTAATCTTAAATCTTGAATTAACCACGGTTAGTGATAGCAGATCTGAACTTGCTGTTTGACATGTTAACCATCAGCAGCAACAATAAATGGTAAAAATTCAGACAAACATGAAGCTGCTCTGTGGACATTTTCTACACACAACCCAAAGGTGTTGAGACAGGTGACTGCTTCTGAAATGTTAAAATATATCCTCCTGTTTTGTTAATGTAGTGCAGATCAACATTATTAAAGCTAATTAAAGCTTTCATTTCACTCACGACAGCAGAACAAACAGGTACAGAAGCAATGGAACAAGACTACTTAATTGGTTGCAAAGGACATATTTTTTAAAATTGAGTGTACGACTATACTTGGGTGGCTGTTAATATAGCTGTGCAGACTGCCCATGTAAAGTCTGTTGCAAACACTGGCATGCCTTAAGCTAGGACTACAACGAGTTATTATTTTCTTACCACAATTTTTTGAAGACCAAGTTGACCTTTATACATTAAAGCCCAAAGATGTATAGCATCATATAAGACTTAAAAAAACAAAATATGTTCATATGTAAGAAGCTGGAACCAGTGAATTAAGGGGATTTCTACTTTAAAATGTCACGTAGCAAGTTTACGTTAGCAATAATCAATCAAAACCACAGGTAAATATATAGCTGTAAGTTGAAAGTCCTGAAACCACAATCCTCAAACTAAAGTCCACCCTGCAGTGATAAGGCTGAGCAAGTCAAGGCACTCTCATCTCAGTGTACTTTGTACTTCCTCAAAAAGTTCCTTCTGTTACACGCCTAGACAAACTGACAAAGAACTGAAGGGCTTGCCTCAGTAAACATGTTGAAATGTAGTGAACCAAGGTTGTCCTCACTTCTCTCTTGCAACTCCCCATGCAAGCATATCTAAAAATTGTATAGAATATGTACATTTTATTTATTTTAGTTTAGTTCATTGTGAATGTGTGGTCGAAAAGTTGCATTTTATGATGCTTTCAGGATCTCACAAAGAAGCATGGCTTGCAAGTTCCTTAACAGGCAAGCGTTTCTTAAAATTTTTAGACCATGGTAGCATGTGTTACATTACAATTAATACAGAACGAAGTTCAAACAAGGAAAAAATCTACTTATATTAAAGAACTGCAACACAAAATATTAAAATTGGAAAACATTTTATGTTGATTGACAAATTACTCGATTACAAAACTAAATGTAGCAATTCTTTGTGCAACTTATGAACAATCCTGCATATGCAGCTCAAATTAAGCACACAGTTTTATCTTTAATAATATTATGTTATGCAGGAATAAAACTAGCAGTTGGCATCATCAACTTTTTTTGTGATACTGTTGGAGATGACATAGTGTTGTATGTCCGAGTATTAGCGCCATGAGGAAGGTTTTGCTTTTTTAAGTATTTTCAACATAAAGTGGAAATATTGAGAATACATTTTGAATTTCAAGAATAAAGTTTAATTGTTAGCAGAATGAGAAATCAGACCCACTAGGAAGAGGTGACTGCTGTCGTGCAAACAGAAAAAATGGTGATGGACAGATGCACCTGGGGCACCTGTAAGAAGTGGTTGCATATAGATGAACATAGCAACAGATAAAATTAACATTATAATAAATACCACAGTAACACACACTTCTGGATCAGTCAAGTTATAGGTAATATGCACAGCTGTTTAAACTGGGCACTGAGTGTAAGTGCGATGTTCTGGTGAATAGTTGACATTTCTCCTGTTCTAACATCTTATGATACTTGCATTGTATCACAATATTTCAAAGTATATAAAGAATAAAACATGAGAGTAATCCCTATCTCTACTGTAATGGAGAATACAGAGTTAGCACAGAGCGGTGTGTGGCTATTGTGTAGCAGACTTCTGTCATTACGCATGATTTTATCAAGCTGAACTGGATTTGGTTGCACATAATGGCATTGTGCTCTTGCACAGAACATCTGGCTGTAGATTTATCAACATGGCCTGCTGCCCACAAATACTACCGACATTTAAGAACCAGAACAATCATTCGTGGGGGCTCGAGAACTACAGCCACCTTTTCCAAGTTTGTGTGGTTTCTTCTGTACAGATGCAATTAAACGCCTAATACTTATGTTCACATTGCATTTATGGGCTAAAAAATGTCCATGTTACTAAAATCAATTCTGAAGTATGATTTGACTTGCTCAGCTACAGAAGGCATTTTTTGAAGGGACTAGTTTGATTCATTCTGAAGTTCAACTTTAATCTCCAAATGCAGATTGAATTATCCACGTTTCAACTTAATTTCTAAAAATTTTGACTTTATTCTTGACAGATATTTTAACTTAATTATTTACATTTAATTTTTATTCTCTACATTTTTGACTTTATTCTCGAAATGCAAGCTTAAGACGTTTTTTGCCTCTGGCCCTCATATAGTGTCGTAGTATTATGAACACACCCTGCTCGGGAGTTTACATCATGCATGAGGAAATACTCCTGTGTGAAAAAGCTGATGGAGGCCGTATCATCGACTGTTTTTAAAACAATCTGAAGATACATTATGTCTGCTCTCTGTTTCTTTGTACACGAGGGTATCTGCTGGTGTAGAACAGTTACATGGAAAACAGTTTCCTCCCACACACTCACTCTTCTCACACAAGTGGAAAGGAAGGTCTCTCATATTTCCCTCGCAGAAGGCTGGCACACTTGTGTTTACATTTCAGTCCCTACACCCCCATCACTATAGCAACTCATTTTCTTATTTTTGTCATCCTGTGTGGGTGTTTTTCAGGCATTTCTGTTTGTAATGTGCAGAAATAAAACCACACTTGGCTACATATAAGTGATGAAGCTGGAGAATTTAAGGAAGTGATTAATATTTCAATTTTTCCAAAGCCTGAAGTACAACTCTACTGGGTGAGTTTGGTTCTGTGGTGGTACCAAATGGTGGAAAGTTGCAACAGTTTGGGATCAGATGACTTCCAGGAAATCTTGGAAGGTAGTCGGAATAATTAGCATTTCTTGGCAGTAGTTGATGAATTGGACTTGGATTTGATGTATCATTTCCTGTCCACTGAAACTGTCTGGCCAGTTTGCGTAACCACACCAGACTTTAAACTGTCATTTAAATTGTCATTCTTCATGACAGACTTAATAGGTGCCCTCAATTACTCATTACATTAAAATCCCCATGTGCTTCAAGGGTAATGAAAACCCAGTCATTTAATTTAATCCTACTGTACCTAAAGGCAACACCCATACATTTCTTTTAGTTTTATTATTAGATTTCAAGGTACGTACATGTTTTTTTTTTTTTTGTGCATTAAAGCTTGCCTGCAAGACAGCAGATTTAGTGTCTATTGTGTTAATTCGGAATATCTCAGGCTGAATAAGCGTGAGGAAGTTGAAGTAAACTGAAGAAAAGAGGCTGAAACTCAGCAGTGGACATGTCTGTACCTGGACTGGTTTCCTTGGTGTGCAGGACATGTCTCACCACAAGTAATGGAATTGAACAATAGGTCTACTGGGTGTAGACACAGTCAGACTGTCTGTGTGAAACAGTAACTCCTTTCATTAGTGATGTGGGTAGTTGGTAATTAGAACAACAGGATTTTTAAAATTAACACAATTACCTACCTATAGTGTGACCTACTCCCAAAACACACCTGAACGTGCCAGCTGCAAAAAAACGCTATTCCAGCACATAGAAAATAATTAAAAACCTCCAGAGTATTTCAAAATCCAGTACTCTAGGAATTTTAGGTGTAAGTGGACATGTTATTACCTGAGGCTGAAAGTTAGTGAATGATGGGCACCATCGCTAGGCAGAAACATGGCTCAGTTTACAAAGTTTCTCCTCTTATCTCTTTATGCTAAAGGACTTGTTGATATCATACACAGGAGTGCTGTAGTGATGTGTTTTTTTCCTTGATGTTCTTGCTTGATACTAGTGTTGTTTTTGGCCACATGTTTTAATTTTAGTTTTAGTCTAGTCTAGTCTTAAAATTGACAGCTATATATATATAACCTCTTTGCATTCTCTGACTACTCTCTTACTTTAATGTAATGCAAACATACGTTATCATTTCCTGTATATTTTAAACTTTTCTTCTGGATTTCAGATTGTTAATATTGCACAATACACTTTAGCTTCCTGCTAACATCTGTACCCCCTCCATCATATAAATTGTTACATTTTGAGCATTGTTGAAAGTAAATCTGGTGTTTGATATGTTGTCACACACGGTTGTAAACCTGTAGTTTTATGCAAGACTGCGACTTATATTGACATTTCAGAATTTCAGTTTAAGTTTTAAGCTAGTTGATGTCAGATTATATGAAATAAAATAACAAATTTTACTTCAGTTGAGCTGTGCCATGGTGTGATCGTGGTACAGGGCATAATTGTGCTGACCTGCAATGTTGTGGAATTGCTTTCTGAACTCAGCTGAGCTGTGACATGCAGGTTGTTAGAGAAACCTGTGTGTATATAAAATGTTAGCTTGTTCTTACTTTTTATCATACTGCAGCAGCCTCACTGCTTTTGACTCCACTCGTTATCAGACGTCTTCTGCATTTGCTGTGTTAAGATAGTGCTAATTCAAACTGAGCATTTCCTGCTGTTACTACTTCACATTAAAAGCCTTCCACTGGTTAACCACAGGAAGGAAACAGCATTTGTCACCAAGGTTAATGCCTGACTGCTAGTATCCAATAAAGCTTGGTCTGCACAGCAAGATATGATTTGATTTTTCAGTATCTGTTCTGCTTAGTGTGGTAACTCCATTTTATGGAAAAGTATAAGCTGTCTAGTTCATCCAACTTAAGCTATATCTAGCATGGGACCATAAAATCAATCCAGTATGCTCTTGCCAGCCCACTTTCTCCCTCCTCTTCTGTGCTCTTCTACCGTCAGCTACGCTTTGCCACGCTTAACCCATCATCCTGAGATTAATAATTTTCTTTTCAAATTACAATAAATAAGAAGCTGCAAAACGTAATAATCATAATAATAAATTGTTTACATTCTCTGATTGGTTAGAAGGGTGAGTCTTGCTCCAAAACATTTAGAAGCAACTGTCTCTTTGTCTGTCAGTGCTGTTCTGTGAGTCTGAGTTTAACACCAACCAATCTGGCTCAAATTCAGCTCAATGTGACCAATTCAAGTCTAAAATTTTATGAAATCCACTTAGCATATGACTTACTCTTGCCATCCCATTCTTTTATATGACATAGTGTGTGGGTATAGTAGTTTGTGCTTAATGTGCTGAACAAGAAAGTAAAACGTGAGTATCAGTATTTCTGGTTTATAGGTGGTGACCCAAGTTTCAATGGGTAAAAATGTGTTTTTGAAGTGTCACACTCACACTGACTGGCTTTAAACTCTTGTGAGTTTCCCTCTGAAAGTTTTGGAACAAGGTTAATTTGTTTGTTTTTCCTGTCCACGTGAGACATTTTGGTTTATGATTAAAAGGTTAACATAGGGTTGAAAGTTCAGAATTTCAGCCTTAGTTTGATAGTGTGTACAACGTAGTATGTTAAACAATACAGACAATAGCAGCTTTTATCAGATGACTGGCATTTTAGGTTATCACAAAAGTCTTGTCGCTGATAGGTGTTTCTTGTTACCTAGGGATGTCCTGTGAAATTTATTCTTAGAAAATAAACCTAAATGACTGCCGTATTTTAGATTTGGATTTTACCTGTGATGACTGTAAATTCTTGTTAAAGGATAAATCGAAACCCTAACCCTAATCTGACAACTGTCCTTGGGAGAGATATAAGCAAATTTGGAATTCCCTGAAAAAGAAAGAAACCACTGGTGTGCTGAGCAACATACACAGAGCAGACTAGGGCGAAGGAAAACAACACAAGTGTTGTGAGAGCTATGATTAAAAACTCAAAAACAACAATCAGTGCCATCACCAACAACCTCCAGAGCTATCACATTCAGTCATTCATTCATTCATTCAAACTAGACTTCATGAGCCATCTTTTGATTTCAGTGTGTTCAAAAACAAAGAAATTATCCTTGTTCTTTCAATACCTGCGGAGTATGTATGTGCCTTAACAATGGTATTTAATTGTTATCTTTCATGTTTGTCTTTTTTAAAATCCAGCTCTGCTTACGATCGAGAGAACAAGATACGTGTGGCCATTAAGAAGATCAGTCCTTTTGAGCACCAGACTTACTGCCAACGCACTCTGAGAGAGATTAAAATTCTTCTTCGCTTCAAGCATGAGAACATCATTGGAATCAACGATATTATCCGCACACCCACTATTGACCAGATGAAGGACGTGTATCCTTTAGCCAACACCTTTTTTTTTTTTACTGACTGAAAGGTTGTTAGATATTTAATGTGTCTGTAGATAGATGTAGCCCTCATTATTGGCATTAATAATACATTTTTCTAGCATTTGAAGCTGTTGACAGAATATAAAAATATTCATATTTAATGTTTTTTCTGCAGATATTTGTGCTTTTATTCTAATACAGGTTTTGAGGTGGTTATCTCATGTAACTAGTGCAGTTGGTCTCACACTCCAGCATTTGTAGTTGAATGGTTTTCAGTTGTATTTTATTACATAATAGCCACCTGTCACCATAGATTTGGCAGAGGCCCTCTTCACTGTAGCCCAGCAGCAGTAGTAACAAACTGGTTGGGTCCACAGTCACTGCCAGCCTCATAAGGCAGTGTGTGTCATTTACGTTCAGCCTTACCTAGAAGAAGGCTGTGACCGAAGCCTGCAGCTACTCCGCTCACTGCTTCATGCTAGACCAGATAACATCATCATTCACCCTATATATAATCAAAATTTCCTCTGGGATTAACAAAGTATTTCTGATTCTGATAACAGCGAACCTTTCAAAATAAAATATCTTTGCTCCACATAAATGAGCATTTCTCGAACAGATGTTATCTAAGGCAGCTCCACACTGGTCAGAATGTTAGCTAGAAAAGAACCACCTCATTATAACTTCATCACACCTCAGGCATTGGGGGATTTGACTAAATTGAGAAGTTGCCCAAAATACTTACTTATTTTTAACATTAACATCTGAATAGTTGTCTTTGAAACTAATGATTATTTGCATTATATGATTAATCTGATGAATATTTTCTATAAAATCAATTAGTCATTGAGTCTATAAAATGCTGAAGGTAAAATTATGCTAATTTCTTCATCAAAGAAGACTTGTTGATGAACTGCACAGCCCTGCTGGATACTATTGGATAATATCAACTACTTGGTTTAGATGGAAATAAAAATGACTTCAGTTAGTTTTAGTTATTTAGATTGCTCATATGTTCTGTACATAAACACAAAGAGCAAATATAGGTTCTTTAACCTGCAACTATGTAGATATATTGTCCAGGATCTTATGGAGACAGACCTGTACAAGCTCCTGAAGACTCAACACCTGAGCAACGATCACATCTGCTACTTCCTCTACCAGATCCTACGAGGGCTCAAGTACATCCACTCTGCCAACGTCCTGCACCGCGACCTGAAGCCTTCCAATCTTCTGCTCAACACCACCTGTGATCTGAAGGTAGTGTCTCAAGAGTGGGCTGATTTTAAAGGCTTATTGTCAGATGTAGATTGTGTCAGTGTGTAAAAGCCTGTCAAGCCAATATGTAATTGACAGTATGTTTCATTTGTGTCCAATGATGGGTTAATTGTTGTCCCTGTCATACACTTTTATATTCTTATTATTCATTAACAAAGAAGACTCACTTATCCTACTAAATGTACAACCAAATATGTCATACTGTGCATTTTATTGACCTTTTATCATGTTTGAGGAGTACACAGCATGCAAACCAAAATCACTGAATATCCCAGACAAGTTAAACCATGGTCTTGCATCTTCTAATGTTGCAGCTGTGTTTTTTCCAAATTGTCTTTCTGCAGATCTGCGATTTTGGTTTGGCTCGCGTGGCTGACCCCGACCATGACCACACTGGTTTCCTAACAGAGTACGTAGCTACGCGTTGGTATCGAGCACCTGAGATCATGCTGAACTCCAAGGTGAGTACCCTCATCAGCTGTAGGATATTGACATGTCAACAGCCAGTTTGTTTTGCCACTTGAATGTTTTAACATATGGCCTAAATGTCTGATGTGCTTTTGATTGAAATGTCATTCCTGCATTTTATTTTAAGGTGCTGCAAGCATTTTTACTATGCAGGTTCATTTTTGTTTGTATTGTTTTAACATTAACCATATGATGATTTAAAGTTAAATCAGAGTGCTGTGAAATGTTTAGCTCTTATTTTTGCTTTCTGAATCCTGCAGATAATCTAATATAGTGCCAACACTACAGGGATTAAGGCCTTTATTATAAGTCTGGGTGCAACTAGATTTAACTTCATGTTGTTGCATTCATACCATGTAGCAAAGTCACCACAAATAGTAATCCTGACTGTGCATTTGTGCTGCTCATTCACAGGGCTACACCAAGTCCATAGACATCTGGTCAGTGGGTTGCATCCTGGCTGAGATGTTGTCCAACAGACCAATCTTTCCTGGAAAGCACTATTTGGATCAGCTCAACCATATTTTGGGTAATTATTCTGTTGGTATTAATCTTTTTTAGGTTGACTTGTATAAGTATTGTCACTTAAATAATTGGTGATCCTAGCACATCTACAGCAGAATCTTCGATTTTTAGCGTCCCCCCAACTTCACCACCCGCCCCACAAAGATGTAATTACATTCTTTGTACAATGCCAGATCACATTAGAAGTTATTTCAGGTTCCATTTCGTATAGAACAGGTCCGTATGCTGTTCTTTTATAAAACTAACTAAACAGCCTCATGTTATTTATCATATTTACATGATGGCGTCATTTCTGTCTCTCTGTATCGCGCGCGACAGAGCTCTGCTGCAATGTACACAGAACACAAAATCTCCACAGTGAGAAAATTGTGTGTGTTGTGCGCATTTGCTTTTGTGTAAATTTGTGTCTCTGATTAAGTTAGATTTTATGGACATGAGGGTCGTCCTAGTCAAATTCTCAGTGTTAAAATATTACTAATAATAATAGGTGATATTGTTTTTATGTGGCATTACAGTAAAATCTGTTAATTCTGGTGGAATATGTAGATGGATATGGATGATTACATAATTGTTAGGTAATAACTTCATATTTTCTCTTTGATTTGAGGCAAATGTTATGTCAGTTTAGTTTCCATAAAAGATTTGATAACTTTAGACTTGGACGAAATGTTCACATTCGCTATCGGAAGCAGCAGCTTCCTGCTGCCAGTCCATAGATACTGTAGCTGTTAACATGTATTTATCACATTGTACTTTTTGTGTCTTGGTGCTAGACCACATATTGCTTCGCCCATCTGTCACTTTTTTGTTTTTTTTGCCCAAGAAAACTTCTCCACATAACTGAAAACTTTAAACTGTGAATAAGTGGATCACGATTTTCATTTAGAGACCAAACTTAGTTTCATGTGCGGAATCAGAAAGTAATACTGCTTTGTAATTTTCTGTGCCCCCTAGGGATCCTGGGTTCTCCCTCTCAGGAGGATCTTAACTGCATTATCAACATTAAGGCCAGGAACTATCTCTTGTCACTTCCTTTGCGCTGCAAGGTGCCATGGAACCGCCTCTTCCCGAATGCTGATCCAAAAGGTCAGAGACTGGACCAGCTCTTCATTCACAAAAATAATTCCTACTCATAATTTCTAGAATATACAAATTACAAAGTAATGGAACAATCCTAATTTAGGAGAAATGGAGTTAAAAGAGGGATAATAATCTGAATTTTATGGTAGTTTGCATGTAGTTTGTCCATTTCAGCTTTCAGTTAATGGTATAGGGTTAGGGAAATATAATGTTTTATCATTTCATTTAGAAAAAAAAAATGTATTTGTCCCCTCATGCAAACCAATATGGAAACAACTTCAGTTTAAGCATTACAAAGAATGAACATACATATTCAAACAGACATGCATACATTTAAAGAAAAAAACACAGTAGTGCATCAAATAATTAAAGGTAAGTAACAAAACTAATACAACAGCATGTGGGGTATTATGGTGCCCTCTAGTGGACTGTTTATGATGTCCTGTGTGATTTGTATTAATCACTTAAATTTCCTTCTTATTTGTGCTGCAGCTCTGGACCTTTTGGATAAGATGTTGACCTTTAACCCCCACAAGAGGATTGAGGTTGAGGAGGCTCTGGCACACCCCTACCTGGAGCAATATTACGACCCCACAGATGAGGTGAGACAGCCACGTTAATGTCAGCTTGTTTCCGTATGAGTCTGTTTGGAATGAGGATATTTTGCTAATTAAGAGGTCATGTTGTTATTTAAATTTTAAACCAACAGATGATATCTACATAACTGATTGATGGTGACCATGTTTGAACATGTTGTTGCATTTGATTTAGCTGCTCTGTTGTCCATAAACACGGTTGTAATTTTTTGACTCTTTGTTGTCATTGTTTGTTTCCTAGCAGTCATTTTGCATCTCTTTTGGACAGCTTGCTCGTCTTTATAACTACTGTCTGTCCATCTTTGTAGTTTTATTATATTATTATTATATTTATTATTTTATCATCCTTGTGTTTTATAACTGATTGGTTGTGGTTTTGCATTTCTGTTTAGTTATTGTCCGTCTCTTGTATGTATTTGTTGTTGATTTGTGTTTTTTTTTAGTTGTGTATCTTTGTTGTTTATGTAGTAAGTTTTTGTATTTGCAGTGAGTTTGAGTGTCGTCGTTGTTACTTTGTGAGTTTGTTGTAGGCTTGAATGTCTTTGTCATTTGTTTTTTGTTTAGTTAGTTTTATATTGGCACGTTTGGGTTCCTCTGTAGTTAGTGTGTATTTGTAGCTGCTTTCTGTCTCCTTACAGTCAGTTTGTCATTTAATTGACTTGCTGAAATGATGATGTTAATAGTCACTTTAAGCAGAGGCTCTGGCAAAGGAGCCCACTAATCTCTTTTGCCCCTGCATCTGTGCCCGACCTATGAATGATCATCATGTCTTCTCTGTTGCACTGTGTAGCCTGTGGCTGAGGCCCCATTCAAGTTTGACATGGAGCTGGATGACCTACCCAAAGAGACACTGAAGGAGCTCATCTTTGAAGAAACTGCACGTTTCCAGCCCGGCTTTAGGTCTTAACATCTCACACAGGTAAATCAGCGTCACTGCAGTCCACTTTAAACTTACAAACATAGCCTCAGAGAGATGGTGTTCGGAACCACCGGTACTGAACAAATTTACCATCAACTATGGTGAAATTCAGCCTTTCAAGGTCGAAGAGATCAGGATCATCCTTGACGCAGTCAGATGTTCCTACCTCCGCTGCTTTGAAAACACAGCAGAGTTGAGTGTTCATCAGGAAAACTACTTTGAACAATAAAGCTGCAAGTCAGTGTGGTTACAGCTGTTAAAGCCACTGTTAAATTTAACAATGTGGTAAAGACCGCACAGAGTACACTTTGATATTAAATTTAGATTTTTTGGAGTATGAAGGAGAGATACTTGACGGAAGGATAAAACCACTTAAAAAACTAAACTGACGCTTTGAAGGTACATCACCACGTACAGTTGTGCTTTACTAGTGTGAGTCTGCTTCTAAAGCAAACAGATGACACATATCAACATCTGTGAACATCCTGGACATTATCCAAAAAGGTCAAAGCGTTTTAATTCAGAATAGCTACAGGTTTAGGGAAGCAGCTCTTACCTCAGCACTGTACTGTCAGTGTCTTAGAAATAAAAAATATAAAAAGTTGAGATTAATTTACTTATTCTTTAATCTGAGAGCTCCTGATGGAATATATATTTTGACTTTTGTAATAATAATTATGTCCTTGGAACAAACGATACCATGTAAATGTATGTTAAATTTTACTTCCACCACCAGCACAAACAACGATATATGTGGTAATTAACTTAATAACTGTCAGTCAAATCACAAAAATGTATAAAAGCATGAATGTTTTCTGAAAATAAGCTCAGCTTCAGTTACTTCGTCTTATTCTTTCTCTGATCTTAAAACACATCCTAACACCATATATACTCCGGGTCTATTCAGGACATATTGGCAGCCAGGGCACATCTCTGTTTAGACTAAGCAGAACTTGAATCTAACCTGATTCAAGTCCTGAATTGACAGTTACTCAGATCTGAGTCGACTCACGCAGACCTGTAATATATGCACAAATCACCAATGTGGTGCCTTTAAAAGTATCCCTGAAGGCATTCAGTGATCGATATTGTTCAAACACTTTTGGACACATTTTAGTATGAAAAAGGTCAGAAGATAAAAGCGGGTTAGGTGCCAGCATTATCATTTTCCACACTAATGACACTCCTCAGATGTACTAACCGCCAGCTGTTCCCTGACAGGCCTCTTGTTGTGATAATAACTATTAGCGCTGCATTTTTATAGCCCATCATCTGCTTTGTGTCAGGGTATGTAATTACTGTTTCCTCTCTGCAGCATTTCGATGAATAATATGTGTGCTGAAAAGGAACAGAGTGTGACATCTCCTAAATTAGAGCAGCGCAAAACACATCGCTGCTCTCTGCGGTTTGATTTTGGAGCATTAAGAATTTATTTTCACATCTTAATTCACCACTTAAGCATCTGTACCATCTGTTAATCTATATATTAACTTTACTAATCAAAACAGGTTGCAGCTGTGTTCAGACTAATTAATGTTATTCAGGTGTTGACATACATTTCTTATTAATGGGAGAAAAAGATTTTTAAAAATAGATTTATTAGATAAATCTAAGATTTACTTATTAGGATTAGGAATTTATTATTCAAATTTAACAATATTTATATTTTACTTAATTTAACATTTCAGAGTTTCTGTGCTGCCCTCATCACCTGGTGGTGGAAAAGTGTCGCTCGGTACAGCTGAGCAGATTAAAAAGCTTTTCCATTGATTTCTAATAATGTGTAGTTTATACACCACACAGGCAGACGTCGGTGGTGTTGGTACAATTTTATATACTTAAGTTTTAGCTTTGCAAAAAGTTAAAAATCTGTTTCTCTCCTAAAGATCTTTAGGATACCCTCATGGGTTTTTATGGATGTATTAAGACGACATTTGAGGACAAAATCTGAGAAATTATGAGAAGAATACAACAGAAAATTAAATCTAATAAAAAATATTCCTCTCTAAACACTTTGCATGGTTTCGTTTAGGTCAGTGTTTGATGTAGAATCGTCCAGTATTTCACAAAAAACACAGATTAGAGAAAAGCCACTGATCCACTCAGTAGTTAAACTAGCATCACCTTCACCAGCTACAACCTTTAAACACTACTTGTGTACTGATGCATTGATATGTGCGATAAGGTAATAAGGTTTTATTCTTTATCAGGTACAAGAGCTGCTTTAAAATTTGTTAATTAACAAACAATTTGTTAATTAAGTAAAGCTTGACAAAAGCTTTATACTTTAACTTAATGTGACTTTGAATGCTTCTTTCACTATTGCCACTACGTTAGAAACCTCTTCAATGCAGTACAACAGCTCAGCCATAAATCTGATAGATTTTAATCAAAAATGTGTTGTGATTCTGTTTTTCTCTGAGCTCACCATAAAACCTGAAGATGTGCAGCGTGATCTGAGCATTTAGTGTCATGGTAAAGCAGGAGATGCAGTTAAATGAAGTTAAATCTACAATACTTATAAATACTGTTTTTAATCATTTTTAATGAATTTGGTCAAGTTTGTTTGTGCTAAACGACATGAGACGGTTGATTATTCAAAGCAGAGTGGTGTGTATGAGCATATATTTCAGCATAGCACGCGAGAAGCATGTAAAATATTCAGAAACT
This sequence comes from Ctenopoma multispine, assembly GCA_034779795.1. NCBI lineage: Eukaryota > Metazoa > Chordata > Actinopteri > Anabantiformes > Anabantidae > Ctenopoma > Ctenopoma multispine. The sequence goes on from JAUYWH010000027.1 coordinate 21,408,552, forward strand.
AAAGCAACATCACTGTTTTAGGATTGCTGGATGTTCAGGACAGCACATTTCTATCAAGTGATAAAGAGCAAAACAAATGATAATTTATATCACTGTCGAGATAACAACATTTCATCGCTCACCACACTGTCACTGTTTCCTCTTCTCCCCCCAGATGATTCGGTGGACTGGCTTCTGTGTGGCCACTGCTCCCCCCTCTGCCTCCACACTGTTGCTGTGATTTTTTTGGTTAGTTCTGTTTTTATTATTCTCTCCTGTTGTCAACATCACCTGGTTCCTTGGGTCTCATCACTCGTCAAGTCCACTTTGCTCAGGAATGGCGTCAGGAATCAATCAACCATCACTTTCTTTTCTATTTTATCTCTCGCTGGCTCTCTCTCTCTCTCTCTCTGAGGTGAGGAGTGAGGGGAGACAGTTTCACATCACAGCTTACAGTTTGGGGGTGATTTTGTGTTTTAAGCCAAGATAAACAACTTTCTTGTGTGTATCAAAGGCATTTGACCCTTGCTATTCAAGACCTGTGTCTGGTCAATAGGCTAGCTGTTGTGTTTTTGGTGCGACTGACGTGGTTGTAACTCTGCCTACATTGCACAAAGAATCATCCACCATTTAAAAAAAAGAAAAGAAAAAAGGTCTTTTAAATTTTCTAGCCTTTGTTGCACTGTTACAAGGGATCTCGTGATCTCGTGATCTCTCTCTCTCTCTCTCTCTCTCTTTTTTCCTCTTTATGTCTTTGAAAAAGGAAAAAAACCTGAATTAAATCTGAACTAAAAAAAACTGATTTATGCAATGAAATCATCCAGAGACGGGCCACAAGCCATCACTTAGTGTTGATGAGATCTATATTTCAACACACAAAGCCCAAATGCAAATATATAAATATGAATATATATATATATATATATATATATATATATATATATATACATACATGTACACACATATATATACACGTACACACACCGCCTAAAGAGTCAGTATTTTAATGGAAAAAGTGATGACAGAAGGTAAATCAGATAAATTTATAACCTTGTTTGTTTTAATCAAAATATTTAGAAACGCCCTTTTTTTCTTCTCTGATTGGCTGTAAGATGTCAGTTTAAGATGTCTAGTTTAAAAGCGCCAGATTATGGGTGCATTGAAAGGTTTCACAGTTGATTTCTGCCTTAGCCATGAGAAGCTAAAGGAAAAGTCTAGTTTTGTTTTAAACAAGCCTTTATGATATTTTTCACACTGGGCAAGATTTACTGCATCAGGACAAGAATTCACTTGATTTGTGTTAAGGAAATGTCGTTGTGCCTCCCTTTTCTTCCTGTTTTCTGTTTTCTTCTTCAGCGTCTGTTAGTCTCTCTCTCGCCTTGTTGAAATAATACTGTGCCCTTTGCATGACTGTTATAAGCTCTGTATACAAAGACGACGACGATGTTAAGTGCCACACAAGCCGGGCAGATCTGCCACGAGAGCGCCCAGGCTCTTACTGTTTTACCTTTTGTGGTTTATCACACTTCCCCAACAACATGGTGCTTTTCTTTCTTTTGCTTCAGCGTTGTCTTTGTCTGTTTTCCGTCTACATTGTTGTTTATTTCAACAGATTTCACTCTCCTCCTTTTTGTCCCGTCTGCATGCTAAGGCGGCGTCTAGTGTTTGCAAATAGGAGAATAACCATATATCTGTATTTAAACACAAAAATCACAAAACGTGTTATTTTTCTGAAGCTGAGAAACAGGATCCAGACATGATACAGTTGGAATTACACTCAAACGTATCACATTATGTTCTCCATTTCTTGCTTTAAATTGCACCTTCTCATATTAACAGTTGGCGGCGTCTGTACCAGTAGACAACTGCAGTAAAAAAACACAACAAAGTACAGACCATATTTTCACCTCGTGTCAGTAACTGCTGATCAAAGACTGTTGAATTTGAAGATTTTATTTCAAGGATCTATGACTATTGTAAGATTACATATGTGGATTTGGAAACAAGCCAAGATAAACAGGTGTCATTTCATTTTAGAAATCCTGCAGCATCTAATATTTCATCCGACTTTGTGTTTTAATCTAATATGTCCAGCTTCACGGCACACCTTGTCTTTTGGTTGCTTACAGTACTGCAACTTCACAAGAGAAGCTCACTTGGTACTGTGTTAGTGACTTAATGGATGAAAGTAGTGTTACTTATGACACAAAAGCATCTCCAAGTAGATTAAAGCCAAAACCTACCTGAACAGATTGTTGCTGGCAATTATAAGAAGGAACGGGAGATTGTAAATCCAGCTATTTCAGGACTTTCATGCTGCTTTGGCTGATTTTTTTCTTTTCATTTCTAATAATATAGTGATGTATATGGTCTATGACAAAAGTATTGGGAGAGCAGTAAATTGATGTTTGTGTTTCATTCAGAAGATGAGTGAAGCTAGACTCAACTTGTGATTCTACATTTACATACGTGTTTAAAAAAAAAACAAAAAAAACAGCAGGTTTTAGTTGGTTACCTACAAACATGCAGTGAACAGAGCTGCACCAGTCGAATTAAATCACAGTGCACACAGCCAAAGAACCAGTTTGACTTTGTTCTGCTCAGTCCGTCTGTTCTTGGTGTACGGAACAAGGTTTTCTGAAAAGATACAACAAATACTTACTTTCATCACTGCTGTGATTATTTTTATGATTAATCATCTGGTGTAAAAAAAAATGTCAGTGGCCCAAAACCCAGATTTTAAATTAACAATGTTAAGAAAAGGCAAGAAATACAGCAGATGTTCTTATTTTGAGAAGCTGTAAGCAGCAAACGTTTGGTGTTATACCCTAAATTCCAGTTAGCTGCTAAAATAGACACTGAAGGTCGAACAAACATGCAAAAATGTGCCGCTACAATAGAAAATATATGAAGCTTATGAAGAAATAATGAATTATTATATAAAAACCTGATATTTGTTCACATATCAAAAAATAACTGGTTTTGTTGGTCCTGTTCACAGAGATTTAACTCTTCTGATGGCATTAAAAAAAAAAGACCAAAACGCCATTGCAGAAATGACAGTTTTTGCACTCACAAATTTTACTTACTCAAGACACGATATAAAAATCTGTCCCAGTACTCCTCACACTCGCTGTGTACACACGTCTGTCACACAAATATTAAATGCACTTGCTTCTACAGTACTTGGGATGGGGAGTTGTAATCCACGGTGCCTGCCGGGACTTGACTTGCCTGTAGATAGTCTTTTTTTTTTTTTTTTTCCTGGGGGTGACGGGGGGTTTAATGAGAACAATAAGGGCACTGGAAATCTTACTCGGATTAGTTGTATAAAAAAAAGCTTCAGCTGAGTTCTTTGTGCAACCTGTCTGTCTGTGCCTTTTTTGATAGTCTTGATATCCAAGATTTGATGTGCAGCTTTTGTTTAGTCGGGAATTTGTTGTAATCACAGTATACGCTCTTAAAAACGAACACAATCATGTCTGGGGGTGGGAGGGATCGCGGGTGGGAATCCTAATCTTTCAGATATGTAAATTTAAAAGAGATTTGTTGCCACCGCTGTGTGATTTGTGACTGTATTGAACAGATGAAAAGCAAACATTTATATTTTTTGCGTTACCCTTTTCCCTTGAGCCTGTTTTTTTTTTTTTTTTTTTTGATATTTTTGTGCAGATATTTTTATTGTGAAATGAATGTTATGTTTCTATCAGACACTAATCTTGTTTGAGTTGTCTCCAGTGAAACTACTTCACTCTGTATGTGTTGATCAATAGAAACCTTTAATTGTGTGTAAACATTTCTGAAAGAGGAAAAAAATAACATCCTTGGTTGTGTTTTAAAGTTTTCTGTTTGACCTGCCATAGAAATTGTTTGAATTGATCGGTCAGTTTTGTTTTTTGTTTTTTTTGCTGTCGTGTGAAGGATTTGACTTGAACGAAGCATTTCTTTGCTACTATTAAAGACTGACTGCCACTTTGAAAAAGTAGTTTTTTTTTTTATGTTTTTGTTTTGTTTTTGCAACTCTGCCATGACATTTAAATAGACGTTCATTAAAAACACTGTACCTTCATTAACACCTCTGTGAAGTCTCTTTGTGAGCCATAACACAGATTTTACCTGACACGTTCACAGCAGTAAAGACGACTTCTTCAACTGCTGTAAGCATCTGTCATCACATACAGAACAGAACATGAACGGTATTGGAGCAACACAATAATGTGCTTAATGAGACGATTGAAGATTCTTAATAAAAGTTGTGTATTAATCTAAAAGCATCAGCTGTAGCTTTTATTGTCTGTCGCTGCGAGTTTACATTTTTTTACTTGGAGTAGTTCAGCATTTTGGAAAATACACTTATTCACATATTAACTTTTTATAGACAGATTATGTTAACAGTAACAATCTTAAATTTAAAACTACTTTTTAAATCAATTTGTATATCCTGTGCGGTTTAACAAAAACAAAATGACTCCTTCGATTCAGAATAACTTGTGTAAACACAAACACACAATCTTGAAACCGAGGGTAATTATTACACAGAAAGCAAATATGTAAACTGAAGTTGGCCTGTGTCTCGTTATCTGAATGATAAATGCTGCAAGGAAATTGAACACAAATGACTGACTGTTTTAAAAAGGGAAAATGTTATTGTGAACAAATTTTACATTGTGCTGCAAACACATCTTCACAGGAATCTGTGGTAAACAAGCAGCTGGTAAATGTGGAGTTAACTGTAACCACTTTATGACAGGTGGTTAATTCAGAAAAATACATCATTTATAAGTTGAGGTGTCAAATCTTTTATTTGTAAAGTAAAAGCATCAAAAATCAAATACTCAATAAATTAATTAATAAACTACAGTACTTGAGTAAATTTACCTAAATACCACAAGTATTACTTCACTGCAGAAAACACAAGTGTTGAACATGAACCAACTGCATTGATTTCTGGCTTTGTTTACATGTTCGTCTTCGACCACGTGCTTGTAATGCGGCCACGCATGCGCAACAAGGAAGACTGGCTTTTGGCACGGGTTTACATTGGTGCCGCGCGCAGCCAAAAACAACCCTCAGGCTCGGGAACGCGCCTGAAGTTGATTGGCTGTTGATTCCTAGCCCCGCCCTCCCTCGCAGAGGATTGGTCAGGCGTAGATTCGTCTTCTCGCTGATTGGGCGCTATTTGTAGAAACGGCTGTGTAGCTAGGCTACTGCTGCCTTTACGGACCTCTCCAAAAATCAAATTAAAGAGTGCTAAAAGTGAAGACGTGCTCCCTGTCGTGTTGATCGAAAGTAGGCGCTAAGTGACAACCAGCGGACTTTTAGACTGTTTTGAGGTTGAGATGATTTCTGTTCGTGGTTGAAATAAATACATCGCATCATGAGGAAATGTTTAAGCTTCACTTTATTATACACATTGATTTTTCCATCAGATTGATTTTCTTTCCTCACCTTGTGTTGTAGCGGGTACACAGCGGATCCTTTATTTTCTTTAGACACTAAACTGATGTTGCCTCTCTTTAAATCAGTATTTTTTATCAGTAATATTTCCTTCTCACATTAAAGTAGCTTAAGTTTAATTCTTCCACAAACTGACTGGAAATACTGTGCAGTAACTGTGTTTGTGAACATTTTTAAATAATAAACGTTTTTGTGTGCTGAATATCTCACTGGCTTCCGCTTCATATTTCTGTGATGATCGTCAGCTACAAGTTGAACTTGTCGAGGCAGGTTCTATGTTTTCCTGGCGCTCGTAATTTCTTCAAACTGTCGCGTCCCGCGGCACTTAAAGGCAGCACCGGTGGGTGAAATAAAACACCGCTTTTTCTTCACGTCTCTCCGAGTTTTACACCGCAGGCGTCTCTCACCGAGAAGATCAGCGCTGGTCGCGCACAGAGAGCTGACAGACGCGGAGCTCTGCGCGCTGCGCATCATCACGTCTTATTAGGATCTCGGTATAAATAAGGGTGTAGACGGGACAGCTCGGCCCGTCCTGCCGCTGATGCTGGAGAGCTAAAGAACAAACATTTCACAGAGCTGCAGGCTGCTTCAACATGCACATACTGTGATCCGCCTCACGGATGGGACTCAGCTCAAACCGGACCCACGGAGATATTTTAACGTTTAGCGCAGAGAGTCTTTGGCTTTTACGCACCGAGGAAATAGATTGTTTTTCTGGAGACTTTTTAATGGCTGCTGCTGCATTTATGGGACGGTGAAGCCGTTTTTTTTGCGTGTGTGATATTTGCTTCTACTAACATCCAGACTCCTGCAGCTTCTTCACCGGGTTGTTTTGGTTTCCAAGGTGGGGGGAAGGCGAAGTGGCGTGGGGTGTTTTTAAGGGTGAGTGCAGAGCCAGTGACCTGCTGGAGGACACGCATGTGTTTGTGTGTTTTCTGTATTCCTAAGCATGTGCACTTTCATTAACTATGACGTCCTGTGGATATTTGGATGCATGTAAACACACTTTATCACTTTCAAAAAGAGTGATATTCATCTCGCTTCTGGCGCTGTTGTTAAACTCCCCTGTGACATTTCTGCGTGATTTATATAATGATGATATCAAATAATCTGTAATCTCGCGTTAAGTCTAAGATTACAGCGTCTCTGTCGTGGAGGAATAAAAAAAACACCTGGCGCGCAGATGTTTTCAGCGGATATTTAGCGCCGTGATCACCACCGTCATCTGTCCTCTGTGCGCCTTGTGGATGCAGATCTAGGTCTGTTTTTGTTATTTTCTTCTGGGGAGGAGGGGGGGGTAATGCCACGTGAACAGGCGTCAAAAACACACAGTCGATGATGGATTTCATAACGCTCACGCTGCAGTGTTTACATGCGTCCTCCTCATGGTGAAGCAACACTGACGGTGTCGAGCTGTTGCAACATAGCGGTGGTCGGTGCTGCGCTTTTTTTTAACATGAAACGCGGTGAAGAGAATAAGAATTCTGACAGTAAATATGAATCTGAATTATTTTTATCGTCATAGTCTTTAAAGTCGACGCGCGTCCTCGACGTCGGGACCACGAGCGCAGGACGAGGGGCAGACTTTTGTTTGAGGGTAGGTACCAGCTCCGTGTTAATGTCTTCATTCATGGTGTTAAACTGCTTATGTGGATGCGTCCAGTGTGAGGATGATGCAGCAGCTGCAGGAGGAGGTGGAGGTGGAGGAGATCAGCCCGCTGTTTGTCTTTTAATAAGAAGACATCTGGATCGATCTGTTCCTAAAATTAACTATCACACTGCTATGAATCATCACTCAGTGATCTCCTGCTCAGGAAAGTCTCGTCTACACGCTGCGCCTGCTCTGACTGCAGATAACAGAAAACCAACAGCATGTCTAACATCAGAGGAATCGACTTATTTCATTCTCATCTTGTATTTATTTACACATCCGGGAATCTGCGCGCTACCTCCTCTTCCACTGGCGCGTTCACGTCGCACGGGAAATAATCACTTCACTAAAAGAGCACAGTGACTTTCATAGCTTTGCTTGTCTGAAAGTAAAACATATGATGGTTTTGTTGCGTCTTACGCTGAGATATTTTCTGTAGTTGCACTTTGCAGTTAGTTAACCCACTTTGAGCTGTGGGGCTTCAGTTGCCAGTGTTGGAGACCTGAAACCTGAAGTGAAACACACAACAGGGAAAAGGGATTTTTTTAAATTAGCCTTGAAATATTTGAGACGACCAAGCAGCTCAGCTTATACTTCGTTGCTGCTTCATTGGCTTCTCCAGCTCGTTTTAAACTAAAGATGGGGCTCACATCTTTTGTAATGACCCGGTGCAGAAGTGGGCCTCACTGTGTTTTTAATTGTTTAGCTTCTCCACACTTCTCGTCCGAACAGCTTCTCCAGCCTGAGGAAGGTTTAGACAGCTCAGACTTGTGCTCCTGGGTGGTTTGACCTCTCTCACCTGGCCTGGACAGGTGGAACCACCTTCGCAGATACACTTGAGATCTTTAACAAACTTTTCCTCAGGCTGAAGAAGCTACATGGACGAGTAGAGTTTCGAGCTGTCCATCTGTCACGACTCACACACTGGCCTTAGCTTTTAAGACAGATCACAATAAGTGAGTAAAGAAAAATGCAGTCGAATCAGGTGTAGAGGAAGGAAAGCATCCACTTATTGTCCACTTGAAAACTCCTCTCAACCTGGTTGCCATCCTTCCCACGGGAACCTGAAGGCAGCACAGCCACTCATTGGCCAGCCTCACTGTAAATCATAGGTATCTCTCCCTCCCACGTGGTGACGTTTAGTACTAAACCAGGCCATAACGCACACAAAAGACACAACAAAAGCCCGTGTGGGGAAAAATGAGAACCGTCAGCACCAAAAGGACACAACAATAAGTTCCCATCTGGCAGCATCACCCATGGACCAGAACCCGGGACGAGGACAATCATTTATTTAACAAAAAAAACCCGAAAAACACCTTTATTTCTTCAGCAAGCAGTTTTTTGCACCAAGCTGCTTTTCGCTCAGACCTGATCCAAGTGGTAAGTACAGCAGCAGCAGCAGCAGGAGGAAGAGGAGGAGGAGGAGGAAGAGGAAAGTGTTTATCAGAAAATAAACCTGACAGAAAGCAAACGTTTCTCGTGTCGTGTCGTGCTGGATTCACTGGCTGCTTCAGACTCGGAAAAACAACAACAACAACAACAACGCGGCGCAGCGACAGTGTTGCACTTGAGCTGATGGCGTGTGCTCTTTGTTGGGGTTCAGCACGTTTAGGAGAGCCGCTGGAGGACGGAGATTAAGCAGGCAGGTTGCAAAAGCGTGTAACGTCGAGATGAGCCTGTTGACGCTGATTAAACACACAGTAACATGCACGTCGTGGGGTTTTCTGTGGCGTTAGCAGCGAGTCTTTTGTCTGGACGCACTCGTTCTTCCTGTTAGTCGTTGCCAAAGACGCACGGTGTGCTGCCTTTGTTTTCACGTCGCTCAGTTTGGTTGTGAGCTCTTCCTGCTGGGTCACCTGTCGACTCAACGTACATCTCCTTTTTTTTAATACTGTTTTTCGTGTTGTCTGTCGTTTTCACCAACATTTGACCTGCTGCCACGTGATGAGGGAGGCTGAAACAAAGGAGCCACCACTTCCAGAGCCAGGGAACTCGTTCAAGTCTGAAGCTGTGGAATCGAACAACAGCTAAAGTAGCTCCGCGAGGGACACAACTCAAACCACGTGTTGTCAGGTGTCTTGACGTCTGTGTGTGTGTGTGTGTGTGTGTGTGTGTGTGTGTGTGTGTGTGTGTGTGTGGGGAGGAGGAGGGCTGGAGGGGCCAAAATGCAAATAACTGACCCATTGTGTGTGTGTGTGTTGGTGACAGGCGTTTCTCTGTGAGGATGCACAGCACAAAGCTGATTTAAACACTGACGGCAATGATGCTAAAGTGTGACACATTTGTGTTGTGTTTACGTTTCCCCACGCACGTGCAGCCAGGGTTAAACTGAGCTAATTCAGAGAGGGGATTTTGTCCTTTTCATGCAGGGATTATGCTTCAGGCACCTGTGCAGATTATGCAGTGTGTATGTAAATATGGCTCGTCTGGGGCCCACACACAAACACACACACACACACACAGGGTTGGGTTGCCAGTTTTCACCTTGCCAGCCGTGTTAAGTGTGTTGTTTACATATGTGTCTGTGTGTTTGCAGAGCAGCCACGCTTCACATCTCATCACGGCTGCTTCCTGTTGAGTTGCGGAAGCTCCTTTGTTTTCTTGTCTGGCTGCTGGCTCCTGTCTCAGCGCTGCTCTTCCTGTTGCAGCACACTGAACTCAACTGGAAACTTCCAGAGCTGCTGAAGCTCGTTTTTATTGTGTTTTCATTCTCATTCTGCTCGGTTATTGTTCTTTTTGTTTTGGTTTTGTCAGGGAGGGTGACTGTGTCAGTATAGTTTCAAGACAAAGAGGTTTCTTCTTTAAGGACAGAAGGTTATTTTTTAAATTTAATTTTTATTCCATTTCAACCCTCACAGTATCAATCGAAGATGAAAATTAAACCCAGACACTTGGACAACATATGTTCTTTGTTCTATTTTACAAATACTCGGTCGAGGTATCGGGTGATGAAATATGGCTGAAACAGTAGCACAAGCACAATATACAGTGCTGCAGCTGCTGAAGTCCTGCTGACGTGTTCATGTGACTGAAAGTCTGCGTCACATGTTTGCATTGGAAAATAAGGCAAATAGAAAGTATATTTGTGCAGTAAATAGTAGTAAAACTACTGCAAACTGAGCTATAGCCCCACCTATTGGAAGGCAAATTTGAATAGTCCCACCCCCAATGTGTGACTGACAGGTGATCCACGAGAACAGTACAGCTTTTCACTTACATTCTGCGTTTGAAAGAAGTACTCACAAATATCAGTACCTGCCTCAAAATACCCGAACCAAAAGTGCTGGATCGTGTTGCATTGTTTTATAAAGGTTATCGTCAAAATTTTCCCTAAATCGTTGGTGACTGCTAGCATCAAACAGAAATCGCAGAAGTTCAAAAACTCACGACTTAAGTGCAGTACCTTTCTAAGAAAGTACTACAGTACAAGTAGAAGTACCACTTCAAAGTGCCAAGGTTAAACATGAGTTTGCATTTACTTCACTTCACTGGGCATCAAACCAACTGAGTACTGATTTAAAAGAAAAGGTTCAGTTCAGGATCTTTAAAGCTGGTCTTCAAACAAGATTGATAAATACAGTTTATCTTAGTTGTTCAAACAGTTCCTGTTTTCTGCATTTACGCTGTGGCTGGCAGGGAACTATGAGGTGAAAAGAACTATTCCTTTAAACACTATTGAACTTGATTCTGTTGATAATATTAATGTACTATAGTCTTGTTCAGATTTGTTCCACATTGATAAAGAAATCTAAAACTTTCTTAAGCAGTATTTAATTTTAACTGACTTTTAACACATCTCTATATAATAAAAACACAAAAACTACTTTGTGTGGTACAACATGTTTCAATGAATTATGTGTAGAACATTAATTAGGCTACGCTTTAAGTTATAAACATCTGGTGCATCAAGATGTTAGCAGTTTTTAATGTACTTTTTGTATATGATATTATACAGCACAGCTGTCTCTGTGTGTGTTATATTATTATTCATTACAGAGTTAATTTTAAATACTGAGCACTGAGCTAAAAGCTACCGTGGCTAAAAGCTGCAGTTACAGGGTGATGGTAAATGTTAAAAGTCATAGCACAAGTGACACAGAATCAAGAAAGTGTCTTAGCGAAATTAGTTACGCAACAATATCTTGTGTAATTCTCCATGATATGCACCTAAATTTTCATTGTTACTTCAAGTTTTCCACTCTTGGTGTCACTTTAAAGCTGCACGTTTCTTGGATCACTGAAATCGTGTAGTTCTTTCAGCTCTGCACAGCTTGTCTGCCATTTTTACCTCATTGTTTTTCTGACCTTACCGTTTTGTTTCGCTCAGCAGCATCTGGTAGTTAGTTAGCAAGTAGCTGGCGTTGAAAGTTTCGCATTTAGCGGGTAAAATCAATCAAGATGGTTCTCTTATAGTAATTGGAAACCAAAAGCAGAGCTACAAGGATAGCTAATAATGGGTTTGTATCCATCAGGTGGCCAAAAACACAACTGCAAACAAAGAGCTAACCCTATAATATGTCAGATTTTGTGATAGTGTTTTTTTTTCCTGACCTCCTGAAAAGTAGCCAGAAAATCCATTAATACATTTTAATCAACCAAGTAAAGTTTTTCAGAAAGCACTTTTTTATACAGGCAGGTGCATATTATCAAACTGATAATAGAAACTGTGAAAAGTCAATAATAAAACCAATAAAATAGATAAAAAGAAAACAATATAACGGATGAAGATAACAACAAAAGGACCTGGGTAATTATTACTTTCCATCACTGTGTGCTGTGCTGCTCAACTGTGACAAAAGCTGAATATTTTTAAATCAAACCTTAACAAATCGAATGCAGCTCAATTTCCTTGGTGCCTTTTGAGAAGTATTGCTATAGAAAGTTGGTCACACAGAAATGTAAGCAAGATATGACAGAAACAAACCATGAAGTAAAACAGCTTTAAGGCCTTGTCTGCACCCTGACAAACCTCTGCAAGCTCAGTGTCCACTTAAAGACCCTGCAGGTTTATTCTCTCCACGCGGACAGTAATGTTTACAGGAGCGCCACAAGTGTAAAAATATTCCCTTTGACAGATGATCCTTTTAGTTCCCGCACGCTGTAAACCACAGGCACAAACAACACGATTAATAACAATTATTCAATAGATAAGATAAATAAAAAAGGTCAACTCTTAAGCCTTCGTGCTTACAAGGTGTAATGTGCATCGTTTTGGTGCTGATGTGATGAATGGGATATATTTCTAATCAAAATTGTTACCACACCAGCATCAATATTTGATGTTGGACACCTACAGGGATGTTTTTGTCAGTCTGACATCAGCTATTTGAGTGTGTCCTGGGAATGAAGAGAACTGCATTTGTGCGTGTAGAGCTGAATCTCCTGCATAGCAGCTGAATTCATCTCGGTCATAAGAACATAATAAAGCTCATGTTTTATGCTTTTTATATGTTTGTTCTACGTTTATGCTGTACCCTGCTAGTCGAGAGTGTTTTTGTTATTTTTCATCATTGTTTTGGTTGGTTAGAGTAAATATACTCAAGCTAAACAAATTGATTGTTGAGATATGGAAACACAGTGAGAAAGAAGTAAAGAGAGGTCTGTGAGGACAAGAAACACGCCAGAGAGCAGCACACAGGGTTCAATCAAACCTTCACCGCAGTTAATAGAACGGTCTACCGTAATTGCTGTAGTTGTGTGCACGCAGATTTCCTGAGCAACAGTCCTTGTGAGCATTTCAGGTGATGTCACTTTTAGTTTTACCACCAAATAAAGCAGCTTGGGTAATCTTTCTGTACTGTTGTACCTGTCTGACGCTCTAAAGGCACATCACCTGTACAATACAGTACAGAGTATAGTCACAAACAGCAGAACAAACCTACACAAATGATATACAAGATAAGTCCGAATGATCCTTTAACGTCAGTCGGTCATCAGTATGTTATGATCCATCACAGAAAGTTTGTTTGATTTGTAGTAATATTAAAGTTACTTCACTGCACAGCAATGTTGGTAGTCAGCAACATGTGATTGTAATCATATAAAAGATGACTGTAATCGAATGATTGTGCTCATATTGGAAGTCCACAGGCTCTAAAAATAGGAGTGTGGAGTATGTCTCTCATCATCTCTCTCTTTTCCTTTTCCCCCCACAGGTTTGAATTTCTCCTGTGGTGTCTGTGTGGAGCGTGCCACACACCCACTCCACAACAACGACGGCTTTTGCTTGCATCTTCCAGTGTTTCTTCTGTCAGCAAGTCCAGCAGAGCTGCAACTCTTCCAGTGCCAGCCCTGACACCAGCGAGGAGCCCTGCCCCACTGACATGGTGAAGATGACCAAGTCCAAAACCTTCCAGGCTTACCTGCCAAGCTGCCACCGCACCTACAGCTGCATCCACTGCCGGGCACACCTGGCCAATCACGACGAGCTCATCTCAAAGGTACAACAGCTCTGTGTGGGTCCACTGCTCATCCAGTTTGACATGATATTTAACTGGTGATATAGATTTATATACAGGAAAACACTACAGGGGTTTTGCGATTGTGCCACATTTGGTGCCCTGAAGGTCAACTAGAAAAAAATAAAGAGAAATGATTTGAAGTACACTCATCAACTAAGAGTGTAGGCCATTCAGTTGTTATAAAAGTCAAAGTAGACATTGTGATGTAGCAGGGTAGTATTGTAGGTTACCGTGCCACAAGAAACTGCAGCCATATCGTCTCTATTTTAAAACATGTTGTGATTGCAAAGTTTATCTTAATGATTGCCAGTAATAATCAGTAATGGCTTTTGATGTGGACCTATTTGACAAACATTCCTTAAAAACAGTACAAACAAATCATGGCCTAAATATACCCTAACATTGCATTAACTGATTTTTGACCTCTAGGGGACAGAAAAACAAACTGGCCTGAGTCCTCCCAAGACATTTGGATAGCTAACTTGCTAACTGACAGTTGGATATTTAGCTCGCTAACTGATATTTGGATAGCTAACTTGCTAACTGACAGTTGGATATTTA